>OZ023140.1:3184650-3231719 GCA_963675895.2 Styela plicata
ATTACACCCTGGGCTGAGTGGAGGGGCAAAGATTAATGAGCTGGATTTCGCAAGGACGCGAACCCTCGAGATCTTCAACCTGCGATGCTAACATGTTTAACCACTAGGCCATTTGCGCCCATGTTGACAAGCACGCCTCGGTGGTCGAGCTAGGTAGCTGGTTGAAAAAACTAGGCACTTAGTATGAAAATATTAAGTCATAAGCCTTATTTTAATTATGAAAAAGCTTTAAAAATGGACTATTTGAAGATTTTAACTTTACCCAAATCGATAACAAGTGGTTTAAAATGCAGCAATTTGTTTTAGTCTAAGGACGCTCCTCAAATTGACCGCATTTTGCAGGGGCCATCTTAGGGTGATATGTGTCGGATTCTGCTTTTAGTTAGATTTTTGCGTTTTCAATCCCAATATAATATTTTTTCAACCGTGGGTCACAGCTGGAACACTCTTTCTCTTGATTGAAATTTGAATATTGACACATAAATTCAACCAATTTGTTTTAGTTTCAAGATAATGCCCTCAAATTGACCGCATTTGCAGGGGCCATCTGAGGGTGATATGTATCAGATTCTGCTTTAGTTGGGCTTTTTGCTTTTTCAATTCAATATGATATTTTTTCAACCATGAGCCACAGCTGGAACACTCTTTCTCTTGATTGAAATTTAAATTTTGACACTTTTCACAGGACTCGGGAATTGTTCTTTTTGCCATCGGAGTCGGTCGCCGAATATCTGATAAAGATTTACTTCTCATCGCATCAGAACCAAAGGAAAAAACATAAATTTTTACGTCAAAAATTTTCGACCTCATTGGCAGAATTCCTGTGATGCTACATGAACAAATCTGTGGTAAGTTGGTTTATATATATATATATAATATATATTATATAATATATAAATAATGCTAGTTTCGCATCTGGTAAATTGAAAAATATTTATTTTATAATTTTTTTTTTTGGGGGGGGGGGGGGCTGGAATTAAAAAGTTAATGGTTCTTTGGAATCTGGAAACGCGGTAGAAAGGTAGTAAAGAGTAAAGTAAATGTATATATATATATATATTGAAAAAAGCTCAATGATGTTTATGCGAAAAATAATATATATATATATATATAAATAAATAATAAATAATATATATATATATTAGTTTAGCATCTGGTAAATTAAAATTTTTTAATTTTTATATTATTTTTGTTTGGGGGTGAGGGGGGGGGGGGGATTAAAAGTTTAGTGGCTCTTTAAAAACTGAAAACGCGGTAGAAAGGTAGTAAAGCGTAAAGTAAATGTATATATATGTATATATTGAGAGATGTTTAATAATGTTACGCGGAAAGCAGAATTTAAGGAAGACAGAAATATAAGGATAAAGAAATTCTTCAAAGCAAAAATATTATTTTTAAATTATTTATTGAATGTATTTTCCCGGCACTATATTACTGCAGTTTCAATCAGTGTTGAGAAAACTCGCGTCAATGACCCGACTTTCTCAATAGCTTGACACTGCTCAATTCATCTTCACCAAATAACCCGATTGACAGGTGACGAATTGATCTGTCTTTGTTGTTCAATGGGTTTTTAAATTGACGCGTGGCCTGACCTGCGACTAGGGCTGCCCAGTTCTATTCGGTGAATCCGATTCGAAGCACAATTTATTCGAATCAATTGTGATTCGTTCATAGGGATAAAAAACGTGGTGAATGAATTAAAATAAAATTTTCATTTCAAACGATAAAATGAAATCGATTTTTGTCAAATTTTGACCAAAATCGATTTTATATTTTGTGGTATAAAAATTATGAAAATTGTTTGCTCTTAGATTATTGAAATTGAATGGCGATTAAAGGTGGCAGATGGTTTTAAACATCGCCCATAACGAGGTTGTTTCGGATGTTTTTCGTTTAAAGTGCAGTTACTGGTTAATTTAAATAAAAAACAGGTGCTGCGAGTGTGCTATCTGCCTTGAGCGATAGTGAAATTGTTTACCTATTCTGACCACAATGCAAGCGTTAAATGCACCAGTTTTACGTTGTAACTTTCCCACTCTTAATATGTAACGTTTGCGGCGATATAATAATATAGCACCATTAATGTATTCCAGGCGCATAAAACATGCGGGTTTTCTTTTACGAATCACTTCCTAAACATTCCAAAGAAGTCTGTGGGCTTAAATTGTAACCCTGTCCGTCTATAAGTGGGCCGCTGTTACAGGGCCTTGGACAGGGTGATCCACTCTAAGATGTGGGATAAAAAAAAAATAAATAAAAATGAGGCAGAATTGAATGCCACACAGTAACGAAAACGTAGTAAAATTTTAACGTGCTTTTGCATTAAGTTGATTGATGGTGATATCAAAATAGAAACTGTAAAAGCCAACTTGTCCGGCCCTGTCCATTACATGGCCACCCTGCTGCGACTAGGGATGGGCAAAATCGAATCATTTGGAATTCGAATATGATTCGAATATTTTTTTAGAATCGGTTCGAATCACTAATTTCCATATAAATAATAAGATCCCATTTTTAATATATTACAAATTGTTAAAATCAAGAAATTTATAGTTTTTCAGTATTTTCAATTATACTCCATGCCTGAGAGCAATTTTCATATTTTAACGACAAAATATAATCGATTTTGGTCAAATTTGACCAAAATCGATTTTATTTTGTCGTTAAAAATAGAAATTTTAGTTCCTTTAACAAGTTTTGTTCCTATGAACGATTCACGATTGATTCGAATAAATTGTGCTTCGAATCGGTTCGAATCACCGAATCGAATTGCCCAGCCCTAGCTGCGACCATGGCCTCGCATGACATGCCTATACAGTTCTCGATAATCATCACTGTATTGGTTATAGAGGGGTAGTAATATATAAAAAAGTAGCCTAATTTATGTAAAAATAACATAAAAAGCCCTAATTTCCGCGCTTTTAATATGTAACTTTGCGATGTTGTAATGTATGACACCATTAATGAAATCCAGGCGCGTAAACATGTGGTTTCTTGACGAATCGCTTTCTAAGTGTTCCCAAAAATTCTGCGGGCTTAATGGGACACGATTATGTTGCGAGACTGAGGTATTATTGATAAATTGCTCACCAAATTAGGAATTTTATTATGACAAGCATGAAAGACACATAGGGGGGGACGGGGCGGAAAAGAATAAGGGCTACCTTTAGGGCAGGGGGGAGGGGGCGGGGGGGCGTTGATTAAAACATTGTTTTAATTTGGGAAAGGTTTGCTTTTTGAAGGCGTGGAAGGTAACTCTAGCCCCACTGTGGCTTCTGCGCCGGCTTTTGGAATAGTCCTAACATATTTCCTGCGTGTCGTAAGAGGCGACTAAAAGGATGCAGAAAAGTGGTAAATGGTTTTACAATCGCCCATGGCAGATACCCGCTCAATGTACTTTACCATTTGGGTTTGGCGTTCAAATTGACCAAAATCGATCGTATCGTTTTTTGCGTTTTAAAAAAATAAAAATTTATGCTCTTAGACATGAAGTGTATATTGAAAATACATCGCCTCTATGCCCGTTCATCATATTGCTAGTAATTAGCGAAATAAATTTTCTCGTTTTTCACGATGAAATTACACTGGTTTTATACGAATCAAAAAAATCAACCGAATTAGATTCGAATTCCAAATGATTCGGTTTTGCCAAATCCTATGCGAGATGTAATACCTAGGGTAGGCTGAACCGAACCGGAAAGATCAACAACAACACCAAACTCTATTCGCCCATAAGTGACCGCTGGTAAAGGCCTTAGTCAATGTTATTCACTCCAAAAAGTTCCCAGATACAACCAAATATATCTCATGAAATGTATTGGAAACCGTTATGAAATGGAGATTGTCTATGAAATGTTGTCGGAGCAGCGGAGCCAGAACGTCGGAAATTTAGCAAAAATTGGCAAAATTCTAAAATCTCGTTAACTTGAATGATTTGTAGAAGTGTTCTTTAAAATTTTTGAATGATTGTGAGTCACTGATGGATCGCATCTACATGGAGAGATCCATCTGTGGTTCGTACTTAATTGTTGAAATTCACTTTGAGTAAGGCGGTGCCTAACAGGAACCAACTAACGGGCACTTAATAGAAAGATTAAATCAATTAGAAAGTGATATCAATTTTCTGTGTATTTACGCGGTTATTGGTGAAACATTGTTCTCTAAATATCACAATCACTTACAATTACCGGAGCCTAACTGTTAAGACTCTGTACACCACATTCAAAACAAGTAAGCAGACACATAGCAATTAGTCTAAGCTAAATCAACGACTTAATGCCTTTGTGGCGCATTCTCTCATCAGGAAGTTCCATGATATTTTTGCGAACCTACGTAATTGATGGTTGAATATAGTGCTTAATTTAATATTGCAATCACTCTTATAACCGGATTCTGATTTCTATTTTTTGCCTCCGTACACCAGAAGCAAAACAAGCAAAATTAACGGCATTGGGGCCAGACTCGTCAAGTGTGGTCGAAGACAGATTATTTCTTGCTCTTTCTAATATTTCCCACGAAGTTAATAGCGGTAAGAAGCGCGAACGCGAGTACACGTCGAATAAGTTTATTACTCTGTAGTCTAGGTCTAGGTCATCAGTAATACGAGTGGAAAGTTTGGCCGAAGCTTGAATTCTTGCAGCAAACCGGGTTAAAACAAATATAAAATAGGGTTTTGAGGTGCAAATAAGCATTTCCCTCTTAAATTGTAATCATTTAAAAAATGGCATCGAAATTACGCACCTGGCAGCACCACAAAATTTTAGTGGAATAATGATTCGAGAAAATCAATTTGTCTTGAAAATTAGCGGCTTTGGTGGGATATGATTGTAAAGCGTGGGCGGTGGAGATGGATTGTTTCGGGACCGCGAATTATCATTTTCTATTATAACTACATCGTTTATGTATTGGTAATGAGCGCGAACGTGATTTCGCAGTGGTTTGTGACAGTTGACTGGCAACACATTTGATAAAGAGCAATGCAGTGATTAAATTTTGAGCTAAAAAAGCCTCACATTTGTTTTTTAATCCAGTCAAGAGCTGCGTTTATGTGATGGTAATAAGCGCGAGCACGAACTTGGCCTTGCAATGATTTATGAGGGTGAACTCGTTGAAAAGTATTCTAGTGTTTAAAATTTTGAGCTAAATAAAGCCAAGAAATGTCCCACGACCTCAAAAAATTGTCTAAAGCTGATTTTTATAAGTTTTTCAACTAAAATTTAATCAAAATGGAATCGAATAGTAAAAATCCTCTTAAAAAACGTCAATAATAAAAATTAGTCAAAGGAGTAACTTTTAAAGTACATTGTTGCAATTAATGTTGTATTATAATGGCGGATTGTTGCTTTCGTGCCCGAGGTAACAAAAGTGTTTTTTATTGAAAATCAAAAAATTAAAAATTATTAATACTCGTCGTCGAAGAACGTCAAAAAATGTATCAATTTTAAGATTATTATTAGTAATATCTCGCCCTTTCTACGCACTGTCAGACATTTTATTTTGTCAAGCATGAGCCACAGATGGACCGCGTCTCCGCGGCGCGATCCATCAGTGACTCATACTTGACAAAACGATAATTTCTGATAAAATATTTTCAATGAATTGTGTCAAATGATTGTGTAGATTGTGGTGAAGATAGTGTCGTCTGCGTTACATTAAAACATTGTGTCATAACAATGATACACTGTGAAAAAGCACAGTAAATTTACCGCTCATATTGCAGTAATTTGTATATTTCGAAATTTGAAACCGACCTTTTGATGAGACTTATTTGGCGGGGTATGACATCATTTTTATCCTACGGGAGAGGAGAGCCGAGAATTTGACCTTTGAATACTTATTCCAAGCATGACCTGTTGATGAAACGCACCGCAGAAATCACAGAGTTTGTCTAAAAGGAACCAACTAACGGTCACTTAATCGCAAAGAGTTACTAAAAGATGTAGCACCAGCAACTGCACTCTAAACGGAAAACATCTTAAACCACCATGGTAAAGTGCAGCGGATGCTATCTGCTCTGGGCGATGGTAAAACCATCTACCACTTCTTTGCTACCTTTTAGTCGCTGCACACGACACGAGGGAAGTACGTTAGGACTATTCTAAAGCCTGTACCTGTACAGGGACGAGTGTATTTCGTCACCAGGAACAAGATTTGCGTCAAATATTGAAAAATTCACCAAAATTTTGTCACAGTGTAATAATGATGCCAGCATTGATTTTGTCAGATAAAAATTTATTGAACTGATAAAATTTGGAACTATAGTAAACCAGACATTTTATACTATCCACGCTGTAATGAAAATGCAGTAAAATCTCTGCTCTTTCACAGTAAGTTTACTTGATAATAATGAAATAAAATTGTAAAATCGAATTTCTTGGCCAAATATGAGCTGTTGCTTATACGCACCTTGGAGGTGCGGTAACGGTTTATGGTATTTTGTAAATCACAGCAATATCTTATGGAAAACACCCATCAAAAAGGAAAATCGCGCAGGAGGCGCGACAATTTTTGACCTCGAATCCCACGCTTCCCGCCACCAGTGGAGTAACATTATACTCTTAACAGCAAATTGTTATACGATATGCTCATTATTTCGTCACTATACACCGCGCAGTAGCAAAAATTTGCTCTTAAGTCTTAAAATTTGTAAATAAGATTTGAAAAGAATGAGTTTTGTAAAGTTTTCAAATATATGGGCCTCAAAAGTTGGCACGAATTTGTATTCTATATTTATCGAGTTTCGGCGTGAATTTTTTTTTCGTGGAATGGAAATATAGTCTCGTTGCTGGGCCGACCACTTTCCGTATACGAGTCCGCCAGCGCACAAGCATGAAAGTAGAAATACACTGTAGCAATAGTACAGTAAATTTACTGGTCATTTGCAGTAATTGCATATTTCTAAAGTATAAAAACGCCATATTGATGGGATATATGCCAATTATGGGTTTCGCGGCGCGATCCATCAATATCCCATATTTGGCTCAAAAGGTCAATTTAGAGTCTTTTTTTAAACACCGCCAACTAAAATTACTGGCCAATGATTTTGTTGCATTTTTTGCTGCAGTGTATAATACCGAACATCATAATTTCCAAAAATCACTCAGCAATTTCAACTTTTACAGATATCGACGAGTGCAAAGAGGAAATCGACAACTGCGATCAGATTTGCAACAACACGATCGGTTCATTCTATTGCGGATGTCATCATGGATTCGTTCTGGCAGAAGATCGTGCGACCTGTAAACGTAAGTGTACGATGACGTCATTAGCATGATATGACGTCATCGAGTTTGGTTTTTATTAGTTGCAAGTGTTTATCTGATTTACATTTAACACGGAAGAGCGGTGTTGGCTAACATCAATTTCATGACGTCATGTATATGACGTAATCAGGTTACAGCTTGATCGCCTGGTTTTATTAAAGTTGATATTAAGTTCAAAAAAGGTAATACGGTGGACGTATAGCATGGTGTCTTCAATATAGAATACATTGGCTGCATTGAAAGCACTGAGCCGTATAAAAAGGCGGGAAAGATGATTTCAAATGCTTGGTTTGATACGCGGTGGATGCTCTTTTCATTCGCTTTCTATATTTTGAAAAACGGTGAAATCGATCCTCCTCGACAGTTATAAATTGAAACTTGTGATTTGGGAACGCAACGACATTCATTTTTTTCTCATCTGCATTTCTTCATCTTTCATCTCTGCGCATGTTCCGATAAGCCTTGGGCTATGAAACTTCCTTTAGACTCGTTCTATTGCAATTCTATATTTCAAACGCTGCCCACCCCCTTTCCCTCCCCTCCTTTTAACGTTCTGAATACGCCACATATCATACCTTATAATATATATTCATTTTTGGGTAACAAAATCAAATCGGATTGGTAAAAATAGGCCGATACTCTCATTTCTATCTCTGAATTTGCGTAGCTTGCTTGGCTTCTATTTTAAATTTTGCAATGCTAAGCTTCTGACATTCACGCTACAATTTTACATTTTTCTTTTTTTCTTAGTTTAGCCGATATTTTATGAAACATATTTTTTTTTTTGGAAGGACACACATGATTGACAAAAGCGTAAAATCAGTGATATAAATTTTGTTTAGCTGTTGTGTATTGCTTCCATGCACAAGATACGTTGACGTATCTTCCGCTGAGAGCGATCGTGCTTTCCGGAAGGCCAGAGGTTCGGCCGTGCTATTGAGTATGCCGGTGCCCGGTTAGTTCAATCGGTAAAAACGTTGGGAATATGCATTGAGTTACGCATCGGGTATTATGATGATTATATGCGAGAGGTCTGCTGGCGCCTCACCGCTACAGGGTGGTTCACTTAAGCACTGCTTACGGCTTCCTCCACCAATCAGGTCCACGCATAGAGAAAATGAGAAATATAACAAGACAAAAACCTGCCTCTCGATTCGGATCTGGGGTCTGCATGAGAGGTCATGGTTCGCCATATGATTAAGCTGGATTCTCGGCTTTCCTCTCCCGCAGAAATATGAAATACCATCCTACCTTAAGTAAACTTCAGCATTTTACAACATCCAGGACGTATAATATTTTAAAAGTCGCCGAAAGTCTGTTTATTTTGTTCCACGAGAGGTCGGGGACCATTGGCTTAAGCCGTATCCCCGGATCCCCTGTCTTAATGGATTAAAATGATATCCTGTCGTACAAGCAATAAAAAATCTGCCATGTTGAATAGGGCTGGGAAATTCGGTTCGGTGATTCGAATCGATTCGAAGCACAATTCATTCGAATCGTGCATCGTTCATGGGAACGAAAGTTGCTAAAAAAAGCTAGAATTTTTATTTTTAACGACAAAATACAATCGATTTTGGTCGAATTGGACCAAAATCGATTATATTTTGTCTTTAAAATAATATAAAAAAAACTTTATCAAATACATGGGGTGGGAATTGAAATAACACAGTAAACTTTAAAACTCGCTTTAATAGACATCTATCAGGGATGGGGGTTCCTTAGTTCCTGTTCCTGCATTTCATGTAGCTCTTTGTACTTTAGTGGCCCCAGGGGAATTTTCAAGTTTGATTCTTCCCCTGTGGCCTTGCTCTGAGCGAATTTCAATAAAAAAATTAAAAAAAAACTATGAATATCTTGATTTTTCAATCGAAATGAGTTATAATAGTAAAATAGGATATTGATTGTTTACTTAGAATTAGTGATTCGATCAGATTCGAAAAAATGATTCGAATCAGATTCGAATTCCAAATGATTCGGAATTGATCAACCCTAATGTTGAAAATAACATTTTGTGATAGCGACGGCTATTATCGGGTCCACGAGAGGGGCGCCTTCAACACGCATTCCCTTCAAGAAGTTTCAGAGCTCCGGTGTATTGAGAAAAAGGTTTGAGTTGCTTGCTTGCACTTGGGTGGTGTTTTAAAGTTGTAATATTTTGGATTTTGTTTGATGTTTATTTATTTTTTTTCAAAAATCATAAAAATTAACAACGAAATCACACACTGCTCATCTCACACAAATATTATATTCCCGATATTCAGGTTTTTCAACACAAATTTTATCCTTTTTTATGAGTTCAAGTTTTGGTCTTCGAAACCATTTTTAATATCGACATATTCCACGCGTTTTTGATAACTGGCAACACTTGTTTTTAATTTTTGATGTGGAGATATATTGGTTAAAAAATTACCATATTTTCCTTAATTTTGGGAAATATTTCCCGCGAACTCATTTTCGTTTTTTATGTAGTTTTATTTGAATCAGCAAATTTTGCACAGTACAAATTTATGGTTGAAAAGATAATGAAATAAAAGAATTCTGTGATATCGCATTTGCATGCATTTAAGCATAATGGGTCGAAGATTTTCTTTATTATACAAAAGAACATAAAAATGTGATTTACAATGATTCGGAATACAAAAAATAGTTTTTCAATTTTGACAAAATAGCGCGATCCACCGTCGATACATGCTTTAAAAAAAAGTTGTTATATTTTTTACGAGAAAGCAAAAGAACTACCCAGCAAGCAAGCATAACTCAAACTTTTCTTTCAGCTTACGACCCTTGCCTGGAAGCTGACTGTGCATACATATGCGAAGTGGCCCCCAACGGAGGGTACAGGTGCATTTGCCCACAGGGGTACAAGTTGGGCCGGGACGAAAAGAGTTGTGTAGGTAATATGTCAATATTAATCTACCAAACACCTGTGTTGCCCCCCCCCCCCCCCCCCCCCCCCCCTTTTGGTTACTCATGAACTATCTCTATTGTTTATTATAAATGAGACACCACGGCACAATGGGTGAGGCTGGTCCGTTCAAATCGAAGATTCAATATATTCGAAGCATAAATTATTTGAATCGATCGTGAATCGTCCATAGGAATAAAAACTTGCTAAATTGAAATTGAATTTTCATTTTTAACGAAAAAATACGATCGATTTCGGTTAAATTTTGCCAAAATCCAATACATTTTGTCGTTGAAATATGAAAATTGTGGCTCTTAAATGTGTAATGTGAATTGAAAATATGCTATAAACTGTAAATTTCCTGAATTTCACACTAGTGACACGTTGTAATAGTAAAAGAGTGGTATTCTTACTCACATGGAATCAGTGATTCGATCTGATTGGAAAGAAATATTTGAATCAGATTCGAATTCCAACTGGTTTGGTTTGACCCAGCCCTAGTTAACTAAGTTGTCTAGTAACACTTTAACTAGTTTGCTGGTTGATTTGTTTTACCTCACCAAGTTCAAGTAAAAACCAGATCGCCATCACTAATCCCCACCCGTATTAAGCCAACAGTTATTAAAAACTACCGTTACAACACGACATTGGAATCCAAGCATTATTCATGTTGCACACCACAGACTAGACGAGTAATAAACGAGACATCGTTTCCCGCTGGGACCTAACCCATAACTATAAGCGATGATTGAAATCTTGTATATTTAGAGCTAGTAAGAGCTCCTATACAAAAATATCATGTTGTAATTCGCCACATATATAAATTCATTGTAAATTTTCGTTAGAACATAGCAAATTCACACGATTCGTTGATTACCTGTACCGTTGATTACCTTGTTTCCTTAATATTCTCGATCCCTGTGTGATAGAATCCATAAGGATACACGAATGCGATAATATCAAGCATATATACAGAAGCATCATGTTCTAATTCCACAAAAATATAGGTTTATTGGTAATTTTCGTTGGAACATAGTTAATTCACACGATTCGTTGACTATCTATCCCTCCTCCTCGTTTCCTTAATATTCTCGATCCCTGTGTGATAGAATCCATATAAGGATACACGAATGCGATAATATCAAGCATATATACAGAAGCATCATGTTCTAATTCCACAGAAATATAAGTTTATTCATAATTTTCGTTGGAACATAGTGAATTTACGCGATTCGTTGATATCTTGCAATGCGCTTACCTATTTCCCCTCCTTGTTTCCTGAAAATCCCGGATCCGTGTGAGAGAGAATTCACAAGGATACACGAACGTGATAATATCAAGCCCATGTACGAAAATATCATGTTCTCATTCCACAGAAATATAACTTTATTATAAGTTTTCGTTAGAATATAGTCCAGATTAATGTGCTATGAACCAGATTTATACTCTTTTTTGTTTTAAAAGTCAGTCGTTAATGTTTGTTTATATTATTTTGGAAAAGAGGGGAGCACTGTAACAAAAGTACAGTAAATTTACTAGTCATTTGCAGTAATTGCATATTTCCAAAGTTGAAAAAACGCCATGTTTATAAGATTTAGGCCAATTATGGCCTATTGATGGACCGCACCTTCGCAGTGCGTTCCGTCAACAACCCATAATTGGCCAAAAAAGTCAATTTTGAATTTTTTCAATACCGCCAAGTAAAATTACTGTCAAATACCAGTGATTTTGTTGCAATTTTGTTACAGTGAGAGGGCCATTCCAATTAAATACCCCAACTGGTGAATTTTATGCCAAAGCAGGCTCTGTCGAGTATGAAACAGCGATAAATTGCCCATACAGCAATACGTGCCCTTGTGCCTATATGTTTTGCCAAGTATGAGTCACTGATGGATGGCGTCGACGATGGCATTGGATAGTTCAAATCTGCATTAAAGAAAATTAAATCCGAACATTAATGCTCATTGTACAACACAGACTAGACGAGTAACAAACGAGACATCGTTTCCCGCTGGGACCCACCCTAACTATAGGCGATGATTGGAATCTTGTATAATTAAAGCTGGTAGATGACGACTTGGCTTGTTTTACGAATAATAGAGAAAGAGGAAGTTTAACTGAATCGCGCATCTGGGAGTCCCTGGGAGACATTGCCCTCCGAGGCTTCGATAACTTGTGGCGAGGTTTCGGTTCGGGAGTTCGACTCTCCGCACAAATTATTAAATCAAGTATTAGTTATGGGTCCAATATTCCTAGCGGAATAAAGTCATAATGTCTAGTCATAGATTCAAATGTCCGCCCACATGTGTAGGAAATGAACATGTCGTCACACTAGGACACATGGGAGGCATGACATTTGAATTGAAATGATGAAATTTGAATTTGAAGTAAAATGTCAAATTTTTGTGTTAATATATTTGTTACCCTTGGTTTCTTCAAAATGCTTTCAGACTTTAACATTACGTCTCTCAATCACTGTTTTGAAATGTCTCGTGGCCGCGGTGGTCTGGTGATTATCGTGATGGCATCGCATGTTGAAGATCTCGGGTACAGAGTCCCGTCCGGCTTGCCAATCAATGCCTGGCATTCAACCCAGTGTGTAATAACTTGGTCAAAATGTAAAGCCCATATCTTTCCAACAACAATAACCCTGTTCGCCTTACTCGAGGCGATCCACACAAATGAATCGCCAAAATAAAAGAATCGACTATTGATCACTGATGGGTCGCGCCGCCTAGACTGTGACCCAAATTCCAAAATCAAAATTTGATATAAATATGTAGATTACGTATTTCATATTTACAAAATACCCAAGAGAACTAAATCCGAATGTCTAGTCACGGATTTATAACTCCGCCCACATGCGAAGGAAATCAACATGTTAAATCAACACATCCAACACGTAATCAGCGTATTTAAAATGGATTTTCCACTTATAGTGCAGTTGCGGATACGACAATTTCAGCGCCAAAACGTCGACGGAGAGGGTTTCAGTGTTATTGGAAAGACTTTCGCTTCGTGGTAACATGCGATGCCAACATTTTAATCACACAGACTTTGAGTTGTTTTTTTGCTAATCCCACTTGCCTGGGTCGGCGTACCGACAACTTTAATTTGCTCTAATTCTGGTTCTAATGAACTTTTAATTTAAAGAAATTTCTCAAGGGATTGGCTGTTACAAACATATCATTGAAATTTCTTTGGTTGTGGTTTTTACCGCCACTTTGAAATAGAAAACACTGAGCAAGAAGTTTAGCCATCGCCCAGGGCAGATATCACTCACTGAACTTTACCATGACGGTTCAGTTTTAGTTGGGATGTTTTCGGCTTGGAGTGCATATGCTGGAACAGCATCTCGTAGTAGCTCTTTGCTATTAAGTGACCGATAGTTGATTGGTTTCTTCTAGGAACTGCTTCACATAGTTTCATGATAATTATTATTAGAGAAAAAAAATAGATTCCAACACCCGTTCGTATACTTTGGTTTACGGTGGGGTGATGAAACCGACATAGCCGCCGAACATAACGGCTTACGAATTACGTGGGTTCGAACCCCGGCGAAGTGTTTTTATAATCGACGAACGGGAAAGCCTTCAAAGAGCAATACATGCGCCCTGGGTGAGGCACTATGACCCCCTGCTTTGGGACTATGCCCGATAACCTCACCGGTTCCGCATATGTTCCACACGGGATGGAATGACAAGACGCAAGATAAATCTCGTAACCAGATATAATTGTAAACAATGTCAATTGCATAGTGTGAAATATAGTTCATTTCCTTTTGGTTCATTTTTTTTCATTTTGATTTGTACAGCGGTCACCCCATCCAACTTGGTCGATCTTGCCATCCTGAATAAAACACACACAAGCATGCGTGCTAGCTGGAGATTGATTTCACCAGAGAAAGAACACTTGATCGATCACTATGTTGTGAGGATATACACGGCGACTACTGGAGAATTCACTGAGATGAGAGTGAACGGTAAGTTCCTAGTGACCTATTTCGAAGTTAATTGAGTAGGGAGGAGGCAAAATTGTGAAATTTTCGATTTTTTTTGTAGCTACTTTTTAAAGTGGATTACCCACCCTGTCCAAGGCCCTGTAACGACGGCCACTTAGAGATAGGCAGGGTTACAATTGCTGGAAAGATTTTCCTGTTCGGCTTAACCTACCCAAGTTATTACACCCTGGGTTGAAGGTGGCCATGGATAAGCGATCACGACGTCGTAATTAGGTCTGGGCAATTTGAATCGATGATTTGAAGCACAGATTATTGGGATTAATGGCGAATCGGCCATAGGAAGAAAACTCGCCAAATGAGTGGAGTTTTTATTTTTTAGCGACAAAAGCAATCGATTTTAGTCAAATTTGGTCAGTTAAATTGGAAAAATTGGAACCTGCGTCATTTACATCACATGCGCAGCTCGACGCGTATTTCCAACGCTTTAGCGAATTTAGTGAATCATTTTCCATTTTTTTATTTCACAGAACCCACGGCTCTCCTGGAAGGTCTGAAACCTGGTACACCATACATAATACGAGTAACTGCATATACTGCGGATGGATTGAAATCTGAAACAATCGAGGGAGAAGATACAACCTGTAAGTACGGCTGGGCAATTCGATTCGTCGATTCGAACCGATTCGAAGCACAGATTATTCGAATCTGTCATGAATCGGTCATAGAGACAGAAATTTGCTAAATGAAATGGATTTTTTCATCTTTAACGACAAATACAATCGATTTTGGTCAAATTTGACCAAAATCGATTGCATTTTGTCGTTAAAAATTGAAAATTGTCGTTCTTAGACGTGGAGTGTGATAGAAATATATTACTTTCAAGTCTGTTTATGCTAATTTTGCAATTCGTAACTATGATTTTCTTAATTACCATAATGGAGACAATAAAAGTGATGATCAAAATTGTATATCTATCTATCATTTTGATGGAATTAGTAATTCGATCCGATTCAAAAAAATTATTGGAATCATATTCCAATTTCAAATGATTCAGTTTTGCCCAACCCTACATGTAAGTTATGCTCTTAGTCGGGTTACCGTGGGCCTAACTACTTATCCTTCTTCTATGCCTTTGCTTAACTGGATCGGTATGCTAAAACCAATGATGCTATAGAAAGAGATTGAATTATCAGACAAGAGGTTCAGGAGGCTTTCTACATTCATAAACAAATTCATTTCTGTAACGATCCGTCTGACCAAGATGAGACTTCCTCAGACAAGCATTGTTGAAAATACTTGTCTGAAACAAACTAAAAGTTCATAAAATATCTCAATCAATTTGGAAATGTTTTTTGAGTTGTAAACAACGCTATTTGTCTGAAAAGCTTCAACAGCATAAACACCATTTTAGCTGTAAACAGGGGAAAAGCATCCACTTGTCCCTCTCAACTAAGGCTGGGCAATTCGATTCGGTAATTCGAATCGATTCGAAGCACAATATATTCGAATCAATCGTGAATCAGTCATAGGAACAAATATTTACTAATTGGACAAGAATTTTCCTTTTTAACGACAAAATACAATCAATTTTGGTCAAATTTGACCAAAATCGATTATATTTTGTCGTTAAAAAATGAAAATTGTTGACATTGTAAATACACTATAAACTATCAATTTCTTGATTTTACAATAGAGACAAATTGTATTAGTACAAATGGGATATTTGTTTTTTACATCGAATTCGTGATTCGATCCGATTTGAAAAAATTATTCGAATGAAATTCGAATCTCAAATGATTCGGTTTTGCCCAGCCCCACTCTCAAACCAGCATTAGGGATGGATATGGGATTTGTGCTATTGTCCTTATATATCTGTTGCCTAACGAAAATATCCATTTTTCCAATTTTTCAGTGTTCCTCGGGGAAACTAGCCTGGATTTATTCAACGCGACACTGACAACACTACAAGCAAAATGGGAGCCTGCAGGAGGGGACCTGTTATCTGGATACGTCCTAAAGCTTACAAAGGTGATAGAAGGCCTAAATGGAGGAGTCTCCCCTGATATGGTAAGAAAAATAGGATGTCATTTTTAATTAGCTGAGGTTTAGTCGATTCGCTTGATATTTCTTACGTGCAACTCTAAAATGTAAATATGATCTTTTTTAATATTATTGTAATAGCGAGAATGTCGAAAAAAAATTATTCGATCTGTTATTTCTTTCTTGCAACTCTAGAATAAAAATATGATATTCTTTAATATTATTGTCATAGCGAGAAGGTCGCAAAAAAATCATTCGATCTGATGTTTCTTACTTGCAACTGTAAAATGTAAATATGATCTTTCTCAATATTATTGTCATAGCTAGAAGGTCGCAAAAAAATCATTCGATCTGATGTTTCTTACTTGCAACTCTAGAATGTAAATATGATCTTTTTAATACTAATATCATAGCGATAAGGTCGTAATAAGTCTAACTAGGATAGAAATTGTACATGAAATTATGGCAATCGTAAAAAGCTACAGTAGTGCTAGCAAATGCGTCGTCTAAGCAAAAATTATTTCAGACAAAATTGAACCACTTTGATGAAGCGCAGTTAGTGGTATCCGCCCTGGGCGATGGTAAAACCATCTACCACTTTTGTTTTTTACAATCACCTCAGACGACGCACCTCAAATTCTTCAGAGTTATTCTGAAGCCTTATTAACCATAGTTGGCTGTGTTTGGAGTCCGTATCCACAAATACATCTTCTTTAGGGCTGGGCAAAACCGAATCATTTAAAGTTCCAATCTGATTCGGATACTTTTTCCGAATCGTATCGAATCACTAGTTTCATAAAAATAACAATTATCCCATTTTCACTATTACGATTATTGTCTCCATTACGATAATACAAGGGATTTACGATTCACCAAATTTAACATATAAAATCAGACTTAGTGATGTATTTTCAATTACATTCCTTCTCTGAAAAAGAAAGTTTTCATTTTTCAACGTCAAAATACAATCGATTTTGGTCAAATTTGATTGTATTTTGTCGTTAAAAATAAAAAATTCCACTTCGTTCAGTCAGTTTTTGTTCCTACGACCGATTCACAATTGATTCGAATAATTTGTGCTTCGAATCGATTCGAATCACCGAATCGAATCACCTTTAATTTAACGAATATTGTCTTGATTTGCAGGAAAAGATCTATGAATTCGAAAGCGATGTCACAGAAACATTGTTGGAAGGCTTGCAACCTGGACAAAAATACAAAGGAGTTATCACACCTTATCATGCACGGAAACTACCCGGTGGGCCTGGAGAGGACACCGAGACTACCAGTGAGTGTAGTAATTATGTTTCTTAATTAATTTTCTTAATTAATCTTCTTAGATTGGATCATCCTGTCCAGGGCCCTGTAATAGCGGCCACTTATAGACGCACAGGGTTTAAATTAATGAAAAGATATGATCCTGTTCGGCTTAGCCTACCCAAGTTATTACACCCTGGGTTGAATGGTGGGCATGGATGAGCGGGCCGGACTCTCCGGGATTCGAATCCGAGACATCAGCTAGAGACCAAAAAGTTTCGAGATATCCCAATCATAGGCTTTAGTATTGACTAAATATATTTCCTGTGTGTCGTAAGAAGCGACCAAAAGGAAACAATGAAGTGGTAGATGATTTTTAATCGCCCAGGGCAAATATCACCCACTGCATTTTACCATAACAGTTCAGTTCTGTTTGTGATGTTTTCTGCATATGGCTTCCTCCACCAACCAGATCCAGAAAGAATGACTAATATGAAAACCCCAAAATAATTACCACGCTATAAGACTGGTGTCTGCACGAGAGTTCGTTGTTCGCCGTATATTTAAGCTGAATTCCCGGCTTTCCTCTCCCGTAGGATTAAAGAGAAATCCTATTCTAAACTTTTAATTTTACAGAAACTCTCCAAGCTCCAACTATTAGAGTCACTGGTACAACTCTGACAACGGTGGATGTTGAGTTTACTGATGTCGGGATGCCGGCTGATAGATATGTACTCGAGCTAACGGATGACGAAACTGGGGAAGTGAAGGTTCGTTTTGCTTTCTTTTAAACCCTCAATGTATAAACATTTTATTTATTGCCACCCCTTAGAGCGGATCACAATGTCCATGGCCCTGTAACAGCGGCCA
The DNA here is from genome assembly GCA_963675895.2 of Styela plicata. Taxonomy (NCBI): domain Eukaryota; kingdom Metazoa; phylum Chordata; class Ascidiacea; order Stolidobranchia; family Styelidae; genus Styela; species Styela plicata. The sequence goes on from OZ023140.1 coordinate 3,202,949, forward strand.
CTTATAGACGGACAGGTTTACAATTGCTGGAAAGGTATGATCTTTTCCTATTCGGCTTAGCCTACCCAAGTTATTACACCCTGGGTTGAGTGGTGGGCATGGATTAGCAAGCCGGACTCGCCGGGACTCGAACCCGGGATCTTCAACCTGCGATGCCAACATGTTTACCGACATAACATAGATAAGTCCGATGACTTAACCCTTCCATTGCCCTGATGAAGAACGTCTGTATAGACATTCGAAAAGTTGGCAAAAATAAAACATCGTTTGCACGTCTCCAGTTGAGCAATTAGAATCGCTACAACTACTATCTCTATTCCAGACCGTCGAAGTAGACGGATCAGAGTCCACTGCTACGTTCCACGGTTGCAAACCTGGTGCAGAGTTCATTGTCACGGTCAAAGGTTATGTGAGGGAAAATGACATCGAGTATGAGAGTCCGGAAGGGTCTACTACAGGAACAACAAGTGAGTTTCTTCTTTTTTTATCGAAATTCCCTCTATTTTTTCTTTCTTTAGGTTTTTATTATTTGCTATGGCCTGTCCGTGAACCTACCGGGGGGCTTATACCCAACAACCGTTCGGCGCGGACCTTTGTAGTGATATTGTATCTGTTCTATGTTACATCTACCCGTGAAGTGCTTGGGAAGGGTCGCAAGCAGAGCCCAAAAGGAACCAACTAATGGCCACTTAATAGCAGAGAGCTACTACAAGGTGTAGTACCAGCAACTGTACTCTAAACCGAAGACAACCCAAATGGAACTGAACCGTCATGGTAAAGTGCAGTGGGCGAGAGGTATCTCCCCGCACGATATTAACCAACTACCACTTTGCTTCCCTTTAGTAGCCTTTAACGACACGTAGGAAATACGTTACAGGACAGACAGAATAAAGGAAATAAGGACTAAAGCCTGTGCCTACAGAGTTATGATTAGGGCTCTCTGTACTATTCAGAATATCATTTCATGATTCATTAATTCGTTATTCCATATGGTCGTATTTAGGGGTAGGCAATTCGATTCGGTGATTCGAATCGATTCGAAGCACAATATATTCGAATCAATCGCAAAACAGTCATTGAACCCATACTTACTAATTGGACAAGAATTTTCATTTTTAACGACAAAATACAATCGATTTTGGTCAAATTTGACCAAAATCGATTATATTTTGTTGTTCGTTAAAAATGAATTTGTTTACATTGTGAATACCCTATAAAGTATAAATTTCTTGATTTTCAGAATAGAGACAAATTGTAATAGTGGAAATGGGATATATTTTTATTTACATCGAATTCGTGATTAGATCCGATTCAAAAAAATTATTCCAATCTAATTCGAATTCTAAATAATTCGGTTTTGCCCAGTTCTAGTCGTATTTGAACTCCAGTGAATACTGAACCTTTAATTTTCGTGGAGATTTAATTGTGTTTAATTACCACCAATAATAGTTAGTAAATTAGTTGTCGTAACCTAGAGCAAATTCATTGTACAGTTTCGGAAAACTTTATTAAGTTTTAACCAACAAATTATTTGCTATTATTTCTATTTAAATTATATAACCAGCATATCTGAAAATATACAAAGATTAAGAGAGAAAAACTTAAGATAGTACGCTAACATCAAAGCAACCCTTAACTAATGACATTCACGAAAGGACATTCGAATACGCGGATGAAATTATTCAACTGAGAAAGGGTCAAAGGTCATATGTACAAAAACTCCAATCACCACATTAGTATTTGCATTTGCTGTTTGGTGTATTGTAATTATTTTATTATTTTATCTTAACATGTTAATATATCCTTTGTTTGTTTATGGATGTTGATAATGTGTATCATACCATTATTTTTACGTTTTTATGATTATATGAACCTGGCAGAAGGGCTGGGCAATTCGATTCGGTGATTCGAAGCACAATTTATTCGAATCAATGGTGAATCGTTCATAGGAACAAAAACTTGCTAAATGAACTAGAATTTTAATTTTTAACGAGAAAATGTAATCGATTTTGGTCAAATTTGACCAAAAAAGATTATATTTTGTCGTTAAAAAATGACAATTGTTGCTATCGGACACTGCGTATGAATTGAAAATGTACAATAAACTATAGATTTTTTTATTCTCACAATGGGGACAATTTGTAATACTAAAAATTGAGATATTTTTTGTTTACATGGAATTTGTGATTCGATCCGATTCGAAAAAATGTTCGAATCAGATTAGAATTACAAATGATTCGGTTTTACCCAGACCTACCTGGGAGTCTGGAATAAAATAATTCATTCCTTGTCGCTTTTTCAAATCTATGATATTGCACTCTCTATAGTCTATGGGGAGGATGAGAAAAAAATCTCAATCTCGCAAATTTCAACAAATCTGCCACCAACATTAACGCACCTACTTAATCGCATTACAGAGACCATCATTCCACCGGTGGTAACGATCCCTTCAACCACATTATCAACAGTAGATGTGGAGTGGACAGGAATTGGGGCGGAGGCTGATAAATACACTGTTATTCTGGAACCTGTGGAGCCTGGGACAGGAGAGGCAAAGGTTAGAGAATTGGTGTTGCGATGTTGGAGATAATGCTGGGCAGTTTGATTCGATGATTCGAATCGATTCGAAGCACACACTATTCGAATCAACCGCGAACCGTTGATAGGAACGAAAACTTTCCAAATGAAATGAAGTTTCCATTTTTAACGATATAATGCGATCGATTTTGGTCAAATTTGACCAAAATCTGTTGTATTTTTTCGTTAAAAAAATGAAAATACATCGCTTTAAAGTCAGTTTATGCGGATGTTCGTGATTTGTAACTGTATATTTTATAATCCTCATAATGGAGACGACGATAGTAATAGCAGGGGATGATAGTTATTTTTATGAAATCACCGATTCGATTCGATTCGAAAAAAATATTCGAATCGGATTCGAATTCCAAATGATTCGGTTTTGCCCAGTTCTATAGTTGACATGCTCTTGTTTTCTTAAATGTGAATAAAGTTCCAGCAACTGCACTCTAAGCGGAAAACATCACATACAGAACAAAGCCACCATGGTAAAGTGTAGTGAGTGGTATCTGCCCTGGGCGATGATGATATCCTCCCCCGCTTCTTGTTTCCTTTTAGTAACCTCTCACGACATGCAGGAAATACGTTAGAACTATTCAAATGCCTGTATCTACAGGGCACAAGATATTTCTCAAGTGTTGTAAAACGTGTTCAAAAATAAGCAAAAAAGTGATAAGTTAAGGGCAGGTACCACTACCTGCACTCTACTGTAGCAATTAAAAAAAATTGATAACACTAAAATCCCATCTCTTCAGGAGATTTCAATTCCATTAATTAAATCATTCGTTTAAGTTTCATTTTGTATTATTAGGAGGTCACAGTTGATGGTTCTTTCACATCAACAACAATATATGGTTTGAAACCCAACACAGTATACAGAGCAACGGTAACCGGAACTGTGGTGGATGATGGGAAGGAGATAGACAGTCCTGTAGGCTCCGCTGAAGGAATGACAAGTGAGTATTTATTTGGCATTGGATTAGGGACGGGCAATTCGATTCGGTGATTCGAATCGATTCGAAGTACGAATTATTTGAATCAATCGTGAATCGTTCATAGGAACAAAAACTTGTTAAAAGAAATGGAATTTTTCATTTTAACGACAAAATGCACAAATTTGACCAAAATCGATTGTATTTTGTCGTTAATATGACAATTTTTGCTGTTGGACTTGAGTGTATTTGAAATTACATCGCGTTTTATTCTGTTTGAGTTAATATTTGTAATTGGTAAATGTGAATTACTTGATTATCATAACGGAGACAATAATAGTAAAAGTAAAAATAGGATGATTGTTATTTTTATGGAATCAGCGATTCGATCCCATTCGAAAAAATTATTCGAATCAGATTCGAATTCCAAATGATTCGGCTTTGTCCCAGCCCAACATAAAATGAGATTCAAATAGCCACCAGCTACACTCATAATTTATATGATATTCACAGCTGGTGAAATACTAACAGGATTGGGTAGGATGTCCTTTTTATTCTGCGGGAGAGAGAAGCCGAGAATACAACATACAACTAACCACGGCCTCTTGTGCAGATACCTCCTATGGAATAAAAAAAAAATGTTAAGATTGTTTTACAGTCTGTACCTAATTGGGTGCCCTGTTAGCTCAGTCGGTAATGCGTTAGGCATAACTGATCATCACGACGCGGGTTCAAATCCCGTGAGGGATGTTGATAATATGCAACACGGTGTTTCACGTAAGCACTGTTACGGCTTCCTCCACCAGCCAGCTCCATGCACAGTAAGGAGAAATATATTGAGCCAGAAACTTGTATCTGTACGTGTTTCGTCATATGATTGAGCTGTATTCTCGGCTTTCCTCTCCCGCAGTATGAAAAAAAATCCTATCCCTACCTGTAGGACTTTGGCTTGTGTCGATATTGCCACAAGGATGCTTGAACTACTAATTAAAATGTGGAATCACTGCCTGAAACAAATATTCTACCCTGGGTGGTAATGCAGTGATTCCGATGGTATTACCATTGCTCAGGGCAGATACCCATCACTGCAGTTTATTATGGCGGTTCAGTTCCGTTTGGGATGCTTTCCATTCAGAGTGCAGTTGCTGGTACCAATCACAGCTTTTAGTAGCTCTCTGCTTTTAAGTGGTCGTTAGTTGGTTCCTTTCAGGCACTGCACCCGACCTTGCTCAGAGCGAATTTTAATAATGAAAAAAAGACTACTTCAACTTATCTTTTACCAGAGCACATCCCTGCACCAGTTGTTGACGTCATTGACACAGGCTTAGCAACGGCCGATGTTATGTGGACAATATCAGGTTATACGCCAACAGCGTTCGAAGTCACATATTACTTGAAGAGCGATCCAGAAAACAAAAAAGTGAGAATTTGATGTTTAGTTTTGTATTTTGCTAGTTTTATCGGTTATTTCGTCTTTCTATTGGTTGTTTTATAGACAATCGTTACAAGTGGAACACCTGGGCAAGGGAATCTGTACCGGCAGCCATTTAACGTTATATATTTGTGCGTGTCAGATACGTCCAATTTCAAATCGAATATCGAACCAAATCATTTTAAATTTATCTTTTCAAGCCTGATTTTATTTACAAACTAGTTTTTTTATTTATTAAAATTCACTCTGACAAAGATCGGGTGCAGTGCCTGAAAGGAACCAACTAACGGCCACTCAATAGCCAAGAGCTACTAGAAGATAGAGGAACAACAACTGCACTCTGAACGAAAAAACATCTCAAACGGAACTGAACCGCCATGGTAAAGTACAGTGAGTCGTATCTGCCCTGGGCGATAGTAAAACCATCTACCACTCTTTTTCTTCCTTTTAACCGCCTCTTGCGACATGCAGGAAATAGGTTACGACTATTCTAAAGTTGAGACTGACTTGCGGAGACTCGAACCCAAGTTCCTCAACCTGCAATGTCAACGTGATAACCACTAGGCCATCTCGCCAAAACATTCTGAATCACAAAAGGGACAAAATCTTGGCTTTTCTGAGCGTCCGAAATTTTCTTCGGGACAAAAAAGCCTCAAAACACCAACGCTGCTATTTCATAGCAGTATTGATAATTTTGAACCTTTTTGTACAGTTTGGCTCCCTGACACTCAAAAAGAGACATATTGATTGGAGTGCCCGCCTAGCTCAATCTGTAAAGCGGGAATAGGCTTCGAGTTACGCATCTCTGATCGTCATGTCGCAGGTTCGAATCTCGTAAGGGATGATGAATATATGCGAGAGGTCTGATGGACGCCTCGCCGGTGCACGGTGGTACACGGAAGCACTGCTTACAGCTCCCCCCACCAAATATGTCCACGTACAGGAAAAATGAGAAAAATAGTAAAACAAAAACTATAACCTCGCCTCTAGGGATTGGCAAAACCGAATCATTTGGAATTCGAATAATTTTTTCGAATCGGATCGAATCACGAATTTGAGGAAAATGACAAATATCCCATTTTTACTATTAACATTTGTCTCTGTTGTTTGAAAATCATGAAATACATAGTTTACAGTGTATTTTCAATATGAACAATTTTCATATTTTAACGACAAAAATACAATCGATTTTGGTAAAGTTTGACCAAAATCGATTGCATTTTGGTATTAAAAATGAAAATTTTGGTCTAATTATAATTAGTACAAAGTATGATTTTCTTTGAACGATTCACGACTGATTCGAATAAATTGTGCTTCGGGATCACCGAATCGAATTCCCCAGCCCTACTCGCTATAAGAATGCAATCCTATCCTATCCTGTCCTAATTTTGCCACTCTGTAACGTGCATTCTAAAATTCTCACAGACATTCACAACTGAAGATATTTCAGCCAAACTAGAAGACCTTGAACCCGGAAGTGAGGTCGTAGTTGAAGTAGTCGCGGTCGATTATGATGATGACAGGAAATTCACAAGCGAACCGGGGTCGGATTCGGAGTTTACAAGTACGTTCTTGGTATTTTCTATTTGTCGAGTTAACGTCGAACTAGGGCTGGGCAATTCGATTCGGTGATTCGAATCGATTCGAAGCATATTTGATTCGAATCAATCATGAATCGTTCATAGGAACAAAAACTTGCTAAATAAGCTAGAATTTTCATTTTTAACGACAAGATGCTATCGATTTTGGTCAAATTTCCAATCTTTGGTCAAATTTCGATCGCATTTTGCCGTTAAAATATGACAATTGTTGCTCTTAGACAATGTAGTGTGAATTTTAAAAAAAACACTATAAACTATGAATTTATTCATAACCATGATGGAGACAAGTTGTAACAGTGTGAGATATTTGTGTGATAATTAACAAATGGGATAATTGTTATTTACATGGAATTAGTGATTCGATCCGATTTGAAAAAAAAATATTCGAATCAGATTCAGATTTCAAATGATTCGATTTGACGTCCCCTACGTGGGACCAACTACTTATCCTTTCTCTATACCTTTCCTTAAGTAGATCCTTAGCTAAAAGCAAGGATGCTATAGAGAGATAATCAACTAATAGACAAGAGGTTCAAGATTGCTTCCTCACACATACACAAATTCATTTCTGTAAAGCTTCGTCTGACTAAGATCAGACGAAACGTTCCAGAAATTAATTTTTGTATATTGCCCATTGCCCAGGACAGATGCAACTAACTGCAATTTGCCATAGATTTTCAGTTTGATTCGGAATGTTTTCCGCGTAGAGTGCAGTTGCTGGTACGATTTTGTAGTAAATCTATATAATTAAGTTGTCGTTATTTTTTTTTCGGCTCTGCTTCCGGCGTAGAGTGATCCCAAACGGATAAAATATACTAATTACTTTTTAGAATCTTTGCATGCCCCTCCTGTCATGGCAAATGGAAGAACGTACACCACAGCGGTGGTGAAGTGGGGAGGAATAGGACTTCCGGCCGACGAGTGGGAGTTGACTTACTATCCTATTGACGGCACTGCGTTGGAAAAGGTAGAGGTCAGAGTTATATTTTTAATCGCGCTCTGGATCAGTTGATGGATTTTCTATCACCCAGGACAGATATTACTTTCTGCGTTTTCCTATATATTTTTATCTGTAATGGGAGATGGCGAATGGAATGTTTTCGCCAATTGTACTAATTTTTTTTTTTTTTTTGGGGGGGGGGGGGTTCTGATAAAAAGCACTTGATTTTTTATCAGGAACAATGACCTAGTGGTTCACACTGTGACATCACAGGTAGGGCTGGATAATTCGATTCGGTGATTCGAAGCACAGTTTATTCGAATCAATCGTGAATCATTCATGGAAACAAAAACTTATTAAGGGAACCAAGATTTTTCTTTTTAACGACGAAATGCAATCGATTTCCATCAAACTTGACCAAAATCAATTATATGTCGTCGTTAAAATAGGAAAATTGTTGGTCTTAGGGTCAATTGAAAAAACAATGGAGACAAGTCAGAATAGTATGAGTAATAGCCCTGCCCTAATCACAGGCAAAAGATCTCGCTTTGGTTCCCGTTCAGTCTCTGGATCATTTATTCATTTCCATCACTTGACCCAGGATTCAGTAACTCGAATTTAATTAAAAGGAAAATGCGTCTGATTCCAACAACACTAATCCTTAGACCTGGGAAATTCAATCTGGTGATTCGAATCTATTCGAAGCAAAAATTATTCGAATCAATTGTGAATCGGTCGTAGGAACAAAAACTTGCTAAAGTGGAATTTTTTATTTTTAACGTCTAAATGCAATCGATTTTGGGCAGATTTGACCAAAATCGATTGCATTTTTTCGTTAAAAATGAAAATTCTAGTTCATTTATCAAGTTTTTGTTCCTATGAACGATTCACTATTGATTCGAATAAATTGTGCTCCGAATCGATTCGAATCACCGAATCGAATTACCCAGCCCAACCGGCGAGTCATCCAGCAGACATGTCGCATCCTCCATAAGAGGATTCGAACTTATATTAGAACGAACAAATACAGGAAGCGTGTCCTGAGTGCTTTACCGATTGAGCCAACCGGACATATTATCTCTATATATATATATATATATATATTCATTAAAATTCACTCTGAACAAGGTCGGAAGCAATGCCTGAGAGGAACCAACTAACGGCCACTTAAAAGCAGAGAGCTACTGAAACATGTGGAACCAGCAACTGCACTCTGAACGGAAAACATCCCAAACGCAACTGAACCACCATTGTACAGCGCAGTGAGTGGTATCATCCCTGGACAATGGTAAAACCATCTACCACTTCTTTGCTTATTTTTAGTCACCTTTTACGGCACGCAGGAAACACGTTAGGACTAACACATATTGAAAATATTATATTTTGCTTTCAGACTCTAACACTTGCTGGTGACGTAAACAAAACCGTTCTTACGAATCTTGACCACAACACAGAATATGAAGTTACCGTTGTTGGTCTGGTAAGAGAAGGTGGAAAAATTTATCCGAGTCCAGTCGGAAAAGACACATTTATACTGGGTGGGTGTGATTTAGTACGTCATAGCAAAAAGAGCCTGGCGAGGGCTGTCCAGAATATTCTATTCATATTCGCGAATCATATGTTATTCGGTTTGATTTCCCATCGCTTTGAAAAAGTATAGTTACATTTTCAGAAAATAGATGTACATTTCCGTGTCTTAACAATTTTCTGTAAAAATCTTTCTGTTTATTTATTATAATGCTGTTGATTAGAATATTCTATTCTTGGTCTAGTGAAGTTCAGTACCATATTCCTGAATATCTACAAAATAAAAACTGGCAGAATATTCCTATACTAACTAGGCGACGCCAATGCTGCAAGCATCTGGCATTGTCTCCAGGCTTAAGATGAGTCGCTTCCAACATGGCAAATTTTTATAATAATCGGATATATGGTACTAAACTTCATAAGACCCCTATTCTTTTGCTAAAAATTATTCGATTCGATTCTGAAATCAACAGATATTCGTATTAGGCCACCCTTAAGGCGTCACCGAATCGATAAACTTATTTTGTCAAGTATGCGCCACAGATGGACCGCGTCTCATCGCCGCGATCCATCAGTGACACATACTTAACAAAAGGTGATTTGACAAAAAATTCTGAAACTTGACCATACTTTAATTAGTGCTGGGCAAAACCGAATGATTTGGAATTCGAATAATTTTCTCGAATCGAATCGTTGGTTTCATGAAAATAAAAAATATTCCATTTTTCTTATTACTATTATAGTCTCGATTATGATAATTAGGAAATATACAGTTGCGAATTACAAATTTATCATAAACTGACTTAAAAGCGATATTCTTTTTATGTTAACGTCGAAATACAATCGATTCCGCTCGTTAACCCATGCCCACCACCAAACCCAAGGTGTAATAACTCAGGTAGGCTAAGCCAAACAAGAAAAGATCATATCTTTCCAGTAACTCTATCCCTGCCCGCTTATGAATAGACTTGGTCAGGGTGACCCACTTCAAGATGTGGCATCAAATCATTTTGCTATGATCGCAACATTTTTCGAACTGTCTTTAAGAACATGTTTCTTATGTGTCCGAGGCGACATAAATAAAACATTTGAAAGATGATTTTACCATTGCCCAGGGCAGATACCACTTACTGCGCTTCAATATAACCATTCAGTTCTGTTTTGACGGTTTTCACTTGAAGTGCAGATGCTGGTACTACAATATGTAGAACCTCTTTGCAATATATGTGGTCGTTAGTTACTTTCTTTTAGGCGCTGTTTAATCTTGCCCAGAGAAAATTTTCAATAAAAAATATCTTGGCCTTCGCAGGTTGAAGATCTTGGGTTTGTTTCCTGAAATATCCGGCTCGTTAATCCATGCCCACCACTCAACCCAGGGTGTAATAACTTAGATAGGCTAAGCCAAACAGGAAAAGATCATAACTTTCCGTCAATTCTAACCTTGTCTGCCTATAAGTAGCCACTGACAAGAAATGGCTATCAAAAAAAAAACCTGGGGGACATCACAGAAATCAAAACTGAAATTATTCTTTTCACTTAGAAGGGATTGCGCGATTTTTTTTTTTTTTTTGCAAGATATCATCCTTTCTACTCTCCAAATGTGGTTATACTGAAGTTTTCAGATAATATTAAAATTCTTAGGCGAGACTCTCCCTCTCCTTGAAAAAGTTATAATGGATATGCCCCTGTCCACCTTTTCTGCCACCAGTCACGATAAGTGCTCGCATAGGAACTTGGGATAATCTACTCTACAGACATAGTCAGCTCTGACTTTGCATAATTATTATCACAGGTGCAATTGATCCCCCAGTAGTGACAATACCGAGCACGGATACCACAACTATCAATGCTGAATGGAAAGATAAAGTGGATGCAGATAATTATATTGTCAGCATCACTGAAGTTGGATCTGATGATGTCACTGTGAGTAAACTTATTTAATGTATGAAAATTTCATTAAATGATGAATATCCTTGTACGGACGCTAAAATAGATCTGATTATTTTCTTTCGTGTCAGAGTCAACTACTAGAGAAAACAAGAAAATGATGTTTGATTTCTTCATCATTCAGAGCATATACCGCTTATTGCACTTGACTATATCAGTTCAGTTTCTTTTAGGATGTTATCTGCTTCGAGTGCAGTTGCTGGAACTACATCTTGCAGTAGCTTTTGCCATATAAATAGTCGTTGATCAGCTTCTTCTTGCTCCGAGTGAATTTTAATTTAAAAAAATGTGGATGGTTATGTCAGTCGAATAACGACAAAGAATTACTACAAACTGTAGCACCAATAACTGCACCCTAAGCAGTAAAGCGCCTTAGACAATGAGCAGGTGTGGCTGAAATGACAAGCTCGAAGCGGGGCATCCCGTATGCACCGGTATCGCTTATTAAAGCCTTCCACATTCATAGGTCATATCATTTTTCACCGGAGATCGTACCCACACCAATCAAGTTACGTTTGATAGCATCGTCATTGCGACTCAATGCATTTTTATTTTTTTTCATTTTATCTACATACTTTTTTCATGCACGGCTTCTTCGTGAGCCCTTTTTTTCCACTTGTGTTTTAACTCTATTTATAGTGTGGGTGCATGTGTGTTTGGAGCCCCAATATTTTATTTTTATTTGTGGGGGAGGGGGTCCTATATCATGAGTGCGGCCAAATTTTGTAATATTTACATACAAGCATGTGTTACTCTCTTCGAATCTTCCCTTAAAACTTATTCTCTGGCACGATTTTAAACTTTATTTCAGTTTTTTTTGCTTTTCTGATAACTCTGTGATGTGATATCTTTGTTTGCATCGTCTTTTGTGTGGACAGATGTGTCAAAATGAACTATGTCTATATGTTTATATGTCTAATCTTATACTTTCATTCTACATCTTTTCAGACAATTACAGTGGACGGGGAAATCACTGCGAAAATATTCGATTTTTTGACCCCAGGAACAAAATATGAAGTACAAGTTATAATCCAAGTAAATGATGAAGGGAATGTTATCCAGAGCCCTCCAGGGAAAGCTATTGGAATCACAAGTGAGTAATAAGGCAATAAGACATGTAATACAAAGCATGGTGGAAGCTCTCGGGCTGCATATCTAGATTCGTATTATCCTACATCTTGTAATTTGCTGCAATTTTTGTGGCTGTTATGAAATGTATATCACACTTATTGGAAAAAAAAGTAAAAAAAAAATGAAAATGCTAATACTGCCGCGTGCACACCACTGCACTTAGGATAGTATTCCATATTTATCCCGAAAGAATGTAATGCTGAGAATACGACATAGTCGTTTGGCTAACCATGACCCTTTTTTATTGAAACCAACTCCAAGCAAAGCAGGGGGTAGTACAGAAAAGGAACCAACTAACGGCCACTTAATGGCAAAGAGCTACAAAAGATTTTTGCGAAGATACCACTTCCAAGTGAGGAAGCCACAAACTTGCATCGACAAAGCGTCAAGATCCTCTACCATGTAACCATCCAACGGGAAATCGAACAAAGGTTGATTAAAGATACGTAGCTTAACGTGTACGTTATTCCTAGCGCTTCAATCGATTGAGCATTAGGAATATGTTTAACCATCGCTCAGGGCAGATACCATTCATTGAACTTTACCATGGCGCTTCCCAGTTCAGTTTCGTTTAAGATATTTTCCGTTTCGAGTGCAGTTGCTGGTACTATATCTTTTAATAGCTCTTCACTACCGGTATCGAGTGGCTGTTAGTTGGTTCCTTTTAGGTACTGCTTCCGGCCTTATTGAGTGAATTTCAATAAAAAAAAAATATTCATAACATTTTTTTATACTGTTCCTATTCTGTATTAGACATATTATTATCATCTTAATTCATTTCACTCAGGACCGGAACCACCAATCGACTTGAAAATAGTTGATCCTGAGCCAACTAAACTTACAGTGACCTTTGAACCCCCAAAAGGAGGATATGAGTACTTTGAAGCAAAATGTGTGCCAGAGGGAGCTGACCCAGAATCAGTGCCAGCCATACGGGTGAGATAGCTTCTGTTTCTTTTTCTCAAAGTCTGGTTAATCTTTGCCTTGCTCAGTTGGGATAGGATTCTATCCTGCTAGAGGTAACCTGAGAATACTGCATACCCATATGACCAACCACAACCAGGTCTATGCACAGGAAAAATGAGAAATACAATAATCCAAAAACCTTCACCCCGGTTCAGAACTGGTATCTGCACCAGAGGTCGTGGTTCACCATATGGTTAAGCTGTATTTTCAGCTTTCCTCTCCCGCAGGATAAAAATGATATCCCATCCTCTCAGTATCATGCATCTGGGATTTTTTGCTTAAAATTCTCAATTTCTGATCTTGGATTAGGGTTTTTGCCTAACCATTTACTGACGTACATAAATATGTTTGGTGGAGGAAGCTGCCAAGTGCACGACGGAAAGAAGCCAAGCAGACCTTTTGCCTAAAATCATCCCCACAGAATTTAACCTTTGCCAGAGGAATCAAAGATAAATAACTAAAAGGTTTTCCTATTGCTTTTACCAATTGATGTAGCCGTACACCCCTCACGTCATTGTTTGAAGTAAATTATTTCTCGAGTCGTGATAAAGGTGATGCAGTCCCCCCTCACAAGATTTTGGATATTATTTTAAAATTTTATTAAATGGACAAAATTTTTACACAGCTAAAGGGCAAAATTGTTTTGTTTATGTTTTTGCTCCAGAATGATGGACTTTTCACATAAAAAAGTCAAAAATTTTATGCGCACCTTTCCTGCGCTAGTATATTTCAGACAAAAAGTAAAATTTTGCTTTTTTTCTATAGCAACTTTTTAGAGTGGATCACCCTGTCCGAGGCCCTATAAGAGCGGCCACTTATAGACGAACTGGGTTAGAATTACTGGGAAGTTATGATATTTTCCTGTTCGGCTTAGCCTATCCAAGTTATTACACTCGGGTTGAGTTGTGGACATGGATAAGCGAGCCAGACTCACAGGGACTCGAACCCTAGATCTTCAACCTGCGATGCCAACATGTTCAAGCACTAGGCCATCGCGCTCACCATTTTAAAAATTTTGATGTCCCCGCTCCCCGAAAATTTTAGACCTTCCGCATGCACTACTCATCGGACACAGTTCCAAAGCTTATTGACAACTAAATCGGCCAAATTCTGTGATTTAGGTTGAAAGAGACGATAGATCAGTAACATGCGATGACCTCATACCGGGTACAAGATACAGAGTAATAATAACAACTCTCTATGGGTGAGTGACGAAAAAGTTTGATGATGTCTCAGATAGAGCTGGGTCGCATCAGGTGTATCTTGTATCGGCATATCGCCGCCAAAATGCCGGTATGCTAAGTCATTTTCTACTGTCATAAAACATGCTATTGTGTCGTTTCAAGCTGCCATGCGATGCCCGACCTAATTGAAATAAATCAGGTGTATATCTCTGAATGCGGACGGGTTTTTGTTACATGGCATTGCAAAAGTTTAATCGAGGCATATCAGCAGGTGTAAGTAGCCTAAAGATTGTTTTTTTTCGTCTCTTGATGCGATAATGCATCGACTTGTAACCATTTCAGCCGGGATGTCACAAAATACCGGTATCACGGCAAACCGACATTGCGAAAATTAAAGCGATAAGATATTTTGGAAAACTCGATACCGGTATTTACCGTCATACCGTTATGCTCTAGTTTGTGATGCCACTAATACATTTTTTTTTTCAACCTTTTTGAGCCACGGCTCACTTTATATTGAAAAAATCTTGCGATACACCAAAACAAAATTGTAAGTTACGTTCCTTTTCAAATATCTATCCATCACCGGAAGTTTAAATTTTGGACAGATTATTCGTACTGTTTTCCAATCTAATTATAGCGTTGTTGAAGTAATAATACTGTGAGATTCTGTAAGATTCTTATTATTGCGCAACAGAGACTCACCATAATGGTATACCATGTGAACATTACTTTTCTACTATATGAAGCAAAAACGTTGAAAGATTCAAATTGGTGATGATGGATAATTACTTCCATAAAAGAAATGCTCTTTAGACCCATTGTGCAAAATTAATGAATTTCTTGCAAAACAGCTGACGTTCTTCCGCGGAACATCGGTTGAAAATCACTGCACTAGTAAATCCAAAAAGTGAATAGGTTTTTTTTTTATTTTTTTCACAGCCACCTTTTTGAGTGGTTCACCCTGTCCAAGGCCCTGTAACAGCGGCCACTTATAGGCGGACAGGGTTACAATTACTGGAAAGATGTGATATTTTCCTGTTCGGCTTAGCCTACCCAAGTTATTACACCCTGGGTTGAGTGGTGGGCATGGATAAGCGAGTCGGACTCGCTGGGGCTCGAACCCGGGTCTTCAACCTGCGATGCCAACATGTTTAACCACTAGGCCATCGCGCCCACTTTATCTTGAAAAACCTTTTTGTGCAATCTTGCTTTTTTCAGACATGTATAATATGCATTTCTATTATATAGAAAATGAAATATATCACAAAATAATCCCTTTGGTCATCTTTTTTACTGAGATCAATTTTTGCTGCGAATTCTCATTTTTGTGACTCTGTATGATTCGACAAGGTTTTCGGTAAAATTTCATCCTAATGTTGCGATTTTATGTTAATTTTGAAAATTTTTGGCAATATGATAAATGTAATGATTTCTTAAATTTTATATTAATTTTTTTCTATGATTATTGGATTTTTGAAAAACGTACATCTGTACATAGCGTAGTTATTAAAATTCACTCTGAGCAAGACCTGAAGCAGTGCCTAAAATGAACCGACAACCAAATATCGAAGAGCTACTGAAAGGTATAGGTATACCTGCAACTGCACTCTAAACGGAAATCAGCTCAAACAGAACTTAAATGTCAAGGTAAAATGCAGTGAGGAGTATCTGCCCTGGGCGGTGGTAAGAAAAGCTTTGCTTGTCAGAGAAACATTCATTTCAATTTTGGGCTGCAAAGTGCTTCCAGATTACTTAGTAAGGACGCCCTGATACCATTGGCAACGAACCAACAAAAATGGCCAATACCATATTAAAATATAGCCAATAGTCCCAGATCCAGATGTATCATTATTTTTTATTATTTACAGCCACTTCTTAAAGTGGATCACCCTGTCCAAGGCCCTGTAACAGCGGCCACTTATAGACGGACAGGGTTACAATTACTGGAAAGATATCATCTTCTTCTGTTCGGCTTAGCCTACGCAAGTTATTACACTCAGGGTTGAAGGTGGCCATGGATAAGCGAGCCGGACTCGCCGGGGCTCGAACCCGAGATCTTCAACCTGTGATGCTAACATGTTTAACCACTAGAACATCGCACCTATATAATTATATCCTTCCTAAGTGCCCAGCTCTAGAAGTATTCGGAATGTTTTAACAACTGAGCTGATCTTGACGCAATGTTCATTCAACCATGTATATGACAGGCAGAATGTCATCTACTCTGCTACTCAGACAACCGAGGCGAATAGGTTCTATCCGCAGAAAATTTAGCAAATGAGAGAAATTGGAGATAAAACTTTTCTAGGAGATGAAAATGTCTCCTTTTGAGTGTCTGGTAGCAACGAATTGTAGAAAAAATGTTCAATATCATCAATACGGCTATGAAATACCAGTGTTGATGGTTTTAAAGTTTTCTGTCCATCCAAAAAAATTGTAAAGTAATTCAGACACCAGGAGAAAATCAATTTCTGTCACACTGCCATGTAAATGTGGACGTGGGCGCGGTGGCCTAGTGGTTAAACATGTTGGCGTCGCAGGTTGAAGTTCTCGGGTTCGAGTCCTGGCGAGTCTGGCTTGCATATCCATGCCCACCACTCAACCCAGGGTGTAATAACTTGGGTAGGCTAAGCTGAATGGAAAAAGATCATATCTTTCCAGCAATTGTAACCCTGTCCATCTTAAAGTGGCCGCTGATACAGGGCCTTGGACAGGGTGATCCACTCTAAGAAGTGGCTATAATAATAAAAAAAATGTGTATTCAGACAATCATAATCAACTTCATTTTCTTATATTTTTACAGCGGACTGGAGAGTGACCCTGCCATTATTGATGCCGTATTGCCTGTGGATGCTCCGACTAACTTTGACTTATCTGATGTAAGCATTTTTTCAACTGAAATTCTAAACTCTCAAGTGGAAAATGAACCACTATTGTAAAGTGCAGTGAGTGGTATGATGCCTGGGTGTTGATAAAACCACCGTGGGACTAAGTACTTATCATTCTATGCCTTTGCGTAAAGTTTCAAAACAAGATGTTGGACCACCAATAACTCTAAGTGGAAAACTGAACCACTATTGTGAAGTGCAGTGGGTGGCATGAGCCCTGGGTGTTGGTAAGACCATCTATCATCTCGTCTCTTAGGATATACAGGAAATATGTTAGGACTATTTTAAGGCACATACAGGGCCAGAGTCGGGGGCAAGAAGTACCAGCACACACACGTAATATCATTTCAAATACATAATAAGTTCACATACATAATAAAGCTCATAAAATAAACAAAGAATAATAATTGTCGCAATGAGTGATTATCATGTTGGAGTCGCAGGTTGAAGGTCTCTGGTTCAAGCCCCGGCGAGTCCGGCTGGTTTCCCCATGCCCACCACTCAACCCAGGGTGAAGTAACTTGGGTAGGCTAAGCCGAACAGGAAAAGATCTTTTCTATCTGTAACCATGTCCGCCTATAGGTGGCCGCTGTTGCAGGGCCTTGGACAGGGTGATCCACTCTAAGAAGTGGCTATAAAGAAAAATACCACAAGAAGGTCAAAATAAATGTGTCAATCTATCTATGTATTCTCATTCTAGCCGACAGTTCACTCTATCCTTGCTACCTGGGATCCACCACCCAATGTTGACGAAGTTATTGAATACCGACTTACGCTAAAATCGGATGAGCTTGGAACTGTGGTGGAAAAAATCATTCCAGGAACAGAAACAAGGTTCGTTTTATATATTCACAACCGCGATGTCCTAGTTCAACATCCCCAAAGGATGCTATAGAAAGAGAAAGACCTAATAGATGCAAAGTTTGAGAGTTTTTCTACACTCTTGAATCTTTTGTCTATTAACCCTGCTTCTGACCTCTTTTTGAAGCAAGCTCCCAATAAAAAAATGTCATCAAGTCTATGACCGAATAAATAAATGTAATACAAATTTGCTTGTGAGCAAATATGCGCATTTCATTTTTTTTATTGAAATTTGCTCTGAGCAATGGCAGAAGCAGAGCCTAAAAGAAACAACTAACGGCCATTTAATAGCAAAGAGCTACTAAAAGATGTAGTACCAGCAACTACACTCTAAAACAGAACTGTACCTCCATCTTAAAGTGGAGATCTTGGGTTTGAGTTCCGACGAGCCTGGCTTGTTAATCCATGCCCACCACTCAACTCAGGGTGTAATAACTCAAATAGGCGAAGCCAACCAGAAAAGCTCATATCTTTCCAGCAATTTTAACCATGTCTTTTATAAGTGGCGGCTGGCACAGGGCCTTGTTCAGGGTGATCCACTCAAAGAAGTGGCTGAAAAAACATTTCTGTTTTACCAAGCAATATTTTGTCACTTTTTATACTGATTATAGTATTATAATCAAAATAAATTGACTTACTCAGTCCCTAATTTGGGTTGCGATAGCACGAATGAAGCATGAATGGCTGGTAAGCTGTATTCTGAATAATGCGTGTTCGATCTCCAGCAAATAATGGATAACAAAATTGCTTTCAAGAGTGGGGAGCCCCGGAAAAGACGTTATAACCCACAGCCTTGGGACAATGCTCTATAAGCTTTCTAGTTCCTCATATGTTCCACACGGGATGGAATAGCAACCTAAACCTAGTGACAAGATAAAATTGTGAACATTGTTAATCGCATACTGTGAAATAAAGTTAATTACATATTTAATTATCCTAATATGCAAGCAATATCTTGATATAGGGATAGATTTAATTTGACAAAGAGAGATATTGTCCAATTTTGGCGATAGAATGTCAGTTTTGTAAACAGTTTTTGATTCCATCTTAGAGTAGGATATCATTTTTATCCCGCTGGAGAGGAAAGCCGAAAACAGCTTAACCATATGGCGAACCACGACCTCTCGTGCAGATGCCAGTTCCGAATCGGGGTGAAGGTTTTTTGGATTATCGTTTTTCTCATTTTTCCTGTGCATGGACCTGGTTGGTGGAGTAATCCGTAAGTCGCGCTTACGTGAACCACCGTCCACCGACGAGGCGTCCAGCACCTTTCGCATGTAAGCATCATCCCTCAAGGGATTCGAACTTGCTTCGGACGATCATAGATGCGTAGCTCAAAACGTATTCCCAACGCTTTTCTGATTGATTTAACCAGGCACCCAGGTGTCTTATAGACTTATCTATGAAATAAACTATATAGTAAATTTTTTTCTTTTAGCTACCTGTTTACTGATTTGAATCCTTTGACTAAATACGATGGTGATATAACAGCAGTGGTCGGAGAATCAGTAAGTCCCCCCGCAACAGACTCAGAGACGACTTTGCCGGATAAAATTATGATCGAAGTATGTTTGTGTGTTATATTTATTTTTTGATTTCTTTAGCCCATAGTAAACAATTTATTCGAATCAATCGTGAATCCTTCATAGGAACAAAAACTAGCTAAATAAACTAGAATTTTTATTTTTAACAACAAAATGCAATAGATTTTGGTCAAATTTGACAAAAATCTATTATATTTTGTCGTTAAAATACGAAAATTGTTGTTCTTGTATGAATTGAAATTATACTTTGAACTATAAAATCCTTAATTCTCACAATGGAGACAAGTTGTAACAATAATAATGGGATATTTGTTATTTACATGGAATTAGTGATTCGATCCGATTCGAAGAATTCGAAAAAATTATTCGAATAAGATTCGTATTCTAAAAGATTTTTTTTTATTGATATATCACTCTAAGTAGAGACAGATTCAACATTCAAAAGAAACTAACCAGTAATCACTAATATTGCAAAGCAAAAGTATTTCATACAGAACAGAACCCATTTTGTTGGGTGCAATAAAAGTTATCTTCCCTGGGTGATGGTGGACCCTCATACGATTTTTGTTTGTTTTTAACCTCATATGCCACACTATACTTTGTAAGGGTAGTTCTTAATCCACCACCCCAAAGGCCACTTATTGACATTGTTTATATTGGCACCTCTGTCTGTCTAAATAAAGATATCATACTACAGAACTACCAGGAAAGCAAACAAAAAGTAAAGTTTAAAACAAGCAAGAATAAAGTTTTCATTTAAATTAAAAGATAGAACAGGATTTCATTTTCATCCAGCAGGAGAGGAAAGCTGAGAATACAGCTTAATCATAAGCAAAACCACGACCTCTCGTGCAGATATTATTTCCAAATCGGGGTGATTCATTTAGGCTTATCATATTTCTTCATTTTTCCTTTCGTGGACTTGGTTGGAGGAGGAAGCTGTAAGCACTGCTTTCGTTAACCACCGTGCACCGGTGAGGCGTCCAGCAGACATATCGCATATAATCATCATCTCCCCACAGGATTCAAATTTGAGTCTCGACAATTAGAGCGTATTCGATCAAAGTATATTCCCAGCGCTTTACTGATTGAGCTAACCGGGCACCCAGGACCAAGAGAGTAACACGTGTTTGCTCACCCCAATTGACATTCCTTTACTTGTGTTCCAGGTTATAGACATCAGTTACAACAACATCACAGTTGAATGGACGCCTTCAAGTCACCCAGGAGTGGTCAGTCAGATATTAACCTACACTCGGCAACCTGATAGTGATGCATCTGGGGATACGCCTGCATCTTACAGCCATACGGTTAGGATAGATCCAGGAACTACAAGATATGTTATTATGTGAGTTCATTCATTGATTTATTTCCGATATATTACATTAGGCAATAAGATTAAGACTACTTAAATACCGTACCTAGTCGAGGGAGTCATGGGGAACCAACATGCTGGTCATCGAGCAGCGGACGACACCTTGATGCAGGTTGAAAATAATATACATAGGCATAGTTTATTTCAACACCTCTGTCGACACAAAATGCGATACAAATAAAGATATAACATTATCAGGAAAGCAAATAAAATCTAAAAGAAAGTTAAAAACGTACCACGGAATAAGTTTCAAGGAAACATTAGAAGAAAGTAACATGCGTTTGCTCACCTAAAAAAATAGTAAAATAATTTTAAATTTGACCAAACACATTCTTCGCGATCCCGTCCCTCACAAAACAAACAAAAAATAAACGATGGATTGACTCTTATGACGCAATAAAAATACCGGGACTCAGGTTCATGTAAATATAAAAAACAATAGAATATCAATGGGATTTCCATGAGGTTTGAGGTTGAGCTGTAATAGAATACTAAATGTTCATGCTGTAACATTCTCTGTCTGAAGAAGTCTGACTTTGGTCAGACGAAACGTTACGGAAATAAATTTGTGCAAGTGTGATGCAAGACTTTGAACCTCTCTAGTGAGTCATAACTACTCTTGCTACTGTATCCTTGCATGTACTGCATACCACATTCCTTGGAAGCAAGCCAATGAATTTATGTAACGGCAAAACCACACAAAGCCACATTGAATTTGGATAGGAAATTAAATTTGCATTAACATCTGCAGGGCAGATTTGTATTGAGCTTTTGGTAACTTAGTCTATAGTCAATGGCCTATAACTGATACACACTGTGTTGCACTAAATAAATCACATTCAACCAACAGTGCGTTTTCTTCAAACATACTTTGGCATGTTTAAGAATTTCCAGCAGAGGTGTTCTTGGTTTTTTTTTTACATAGCCACTTCTTAAAGTGTATCACCCTGTCCAAGGCCATGTAATAGCAGCCACTTATAGACGGACAGAGCAACAATTGCTGGAAAGATATGATCTTTTTCTGTTCGGCTTAGCTGACCAAAGTTATTACACCCTGGGTTGAGTTGGAGGCATGGATAAGCAAGCTGGACTCGCCGGGACTCGAACCTGAGATCTTCAACCTGCGATGCCAACTTGTTTAACCACTAGGCTGTCGCACCCATTAAATGTTATGTCCGACTACAATATGTCGCACTTAAGCAATTCGATTCAACTAACAGTAATTTGTCAAGCATGAACCAGTGATGAACTGCACCTCTTCAATCTGTCATTGACTTCCATAGCTAGGGGGTGGAGGTATTTACATACTTCTATCATACCGCGCAAAGTGTTCCAGGAGGCCCACACTAAGGTTGGCAATTGTTGGCAAAAGTATATACTTCGTTCAAAGAGTTTATTAAAAAAAAGGAATTATTTTTTTAATAAACTGGGTACCTAGTATAAAAAAAATATGTATATCAGATTTTCATTATAAAAAAGCTTTCGAAATTGAGTATTTTGTGATTTCAATCTTTAAATCTATTTTATGTCTATGTTAATATACTTAGTTCATCGAGTTTAAAAGTACTTTATTTTTTTGAAAATAAACTAGATTCCTAGTTAAAAAAATATAGGTGAATCATGTTTTCATTATAAAAAAGATTTTGAAATTGATGATATACAGTGATTTCAACCTTCAAATCTAATTTAGTTTTATTGGTTTTTATCAAAGTACTATCTATATACTTTGGAGAGCAATACTAGGTTATCTAGTAATACTTCACCTAATTTTGTGTCAACGCTTTGAGTGGGGTTGAATGGTACTACATCTTGTAGCTCCTGGCCCTGAAATATTCGTTAGTTGTTTTCTTTTAGGTAATGCTTCAGGCCTCGCTTAGAGTGGATTTCAATGGAAAATATAGAGCCCAAGTGCTTTATTTGCTACAAATTTACCAAAAAATATTTACAACAAAAATGCCTAATTATGATTTATTAATTACAGTTTTTTAACTTGATAATTTTTTTTTTTTTTTCAGGGGAGTAAAACCAGCAACCATCTATGATGTTTCAATTCAATACGTGTACCGATTGTCAACTTCAGACATCGCCACTACCCAAGCAACCACTCTGGCCCCTCCCCCAGGACCCCCATACGGCACCAACATCACAGACGTCCATTTTATTGTGAACTGGGGCTTCCCAGAGTATGGAGCTGAGCCCTTAGGCTACACAGTTACTTATGTGCCTTCGCATGGCGAAATGGTCGTTGAAACGGAAATACCAAGTGGAGAGATTCTGAATCTCGAGTAAGTCTATCAATTTTTTTCTTCTCCCCCAATAGTGAAACTTTGGAGCCATTAAAATTAATACTGTATGACTGTATCTAAAAATCTGTATGACTTCGGTACATAATCTTGAATATTTTATTGTTTTGGATCCAAAATGGTAAATTTTCCTTAGAAATCGGGTTGATAAGTTTTGTATGCCTTTCGGCACTCAAGTATTTGTTTGATCTTTTTGTTTTAACTCTTTGCATTCCCCTTAGGATCTGATGTTGGCAGAAGAAGAAGCATTGTGCAAAATCGTACTCAAAATTGCCCTTCCCATCCTCCTGTAATAATAAATGAATCTTGTTGTTCTTCAGGGATCTTGTTATTTATCTGTACATCATTTTAACACTTTGTAGAATTCGATATATGATGCCTATAGATAAAGATGTTTTAATTTTATGACATATCCAGTTCCGTTTGGGATGTTTTCTGTTTAGAGTGCAGTTGCTGGTACTACATCTTTTAATAGTTCTTTGCTATTGAGTGGACGTTGGTTGGTTCCCTTTGGGAGCTGGTTCTGGCCTTGACTTGGGTGAATTTCAATAAAAAAAATACTTAAAAATATTTTTTTAGTGAATTTTTTTCTAGTACCGGTAGCTATTCTCTGTGTTTATATATAACACTTGTCTATGTGTACTGTGCATTGACACAATTTCTTTTTTGGTCATACTCCCCATCCATTATTTGAAAAGTGGTGCGTGGCTTTTCAAGTTCTGTCTATTACAGGCTTTTGAATGGTCCTAGAGTATTCCTGCATGTTGTAAGAGGTGGCTAAAAGGAAGCAAAGAAGTGGTAGATGTTTTAATCATCGTGCAGGGCAGATACCACTCACTGCACTTCACCATGAAGGTTCAGTTCTGTTTTGGATGTTTTCTGTTTACATCACAAAACAAATTCATTCATGTTTTTTCAGGGTGAATGATGCAACTCCATCAACCAAGTACAATGTCACAGTTGTTGCGAACTACGGCTATGACATCATCAGTGACCCAGTGGACGGAGAGGTGAGTAGTTGGCTGGCACCGTTCGTATTGTGAAAATTTATATGAACAGAGTCACTAGCGTATTTTCCATAGTGCCATGTAACCCCCTTCACTGATCAAAAAAACTTGCATACTCGCCCTTCAAGTGCTTTAAAATAAAGAAACCGGTGAGCAGCAGTGCTATAGATACTTGTTTTGCCAATTTTAGGTCACAAAATCTTCCTTTTTCAAGTTTTTTTTGCGCTTTTTTGCTGTTATATTGTGGTATGCAATAAAAACACTCTTTAGGGCCTTTGCTGCTGCTTATGCTTGCATTATTTTATCTCAAACATTTCCAAATTTTGGCTCGACTCTTTCGAGGTTTTTAATACGCTTTTGAACCCAGTCATTCGATGAGTCTGAAGTATGTCCTAGAACTAGCAATATAGGATAAAGGGGGGGGGGGGGGGAGGGATTAATTTGTGTTCGTGGCCTGGTGTTTTATTGAAATTTGTTCCCATGTCATTTAGGGTGCGAAATAATATCTTCGAATTTCTTGAAAAGTGTAACATAAATTTATGTGCAATTGGACACTTTTCTGGCTATTATACCAGTAATATTTAAAATCTTTCGATCATCTGACAATATCTGAAAGTTCAACAGCCAGAATTCAAAATTGCCATTTT
This sequence comes from Styela plicata, assembly GCA_963675895.2. Classification (NCBI taxonomy): domain Eukaryota; kingdom Metazoa; phylum Chordata; class Ascidiacea; order Stolidobranchia; family Styelidae; genus Styela; species Styela plicata. The sequence goes on from OZ023140.1 coordinate 3,227,814, forward strand.
TTACAGCCACATTTTGGGAGTGGATCACCATGGCCAAGGCCCTGTAGTAGCGGCCACTTATGGACGGACAGGTTTAGAGCTGTTGGAAAGATATGTTTTTTTCCTGTTCAGCTTAGCCTACCCAAGTTATTACACCCTGGGTCGAGTGGTGAACATAGATTAATGAGCTGGATTCACTTGGACTCGAACTTGAGATATTCAACCTGCGATGTCATCATGTAAACCACTTAGACATCGTGTCTCCACAGCTTAAATATTCTAATAAAAGCGTTGAAACTTTTGGTTAGACCCACTCAGAAAAAAAACTTTGTCCCAATTAAATATATTTTCTTAAGCATGGCCCGATGGATTGCGCCGACGACGCACGGTCCATCTGTGACTCATGCTCAAAAAAATTAAAGAGGGAGATATAATTGGTCGCTTTTTTGACGTCTGAAAGTTAAAAAGTGAGAATTTTAAAATTGCATTTTGTAGTATCTGCCCACTGTACCACTGCCCAAAGTTTAAAAGTGAGAATTCTGAAAGTTTAAAAATGGAAATTGTAAAATCACATTTTAAAAAAATATACATTTTCTGGCTGTTTCAACCCAGCCAACTCTGTCCGAAATAAATATCTTCTGTTGAGCGTGTGGCACTGATGGATGAAAAAACGTCAGAAAAAAAACTTTGTCCCAGTTAAATATATTTTGTTGAGCATGGGCCACTGATGGATTACCACAAGCACCTTGAAACAATTGAAGAGGGAGGTACAATTGGTCACTTTTTTGTTTAAAATTGAGACCGGTTTCGCCGCTAATGCCAGTGAGTAGGGCTGGGAAATTCGATTCGATGATTCGAAGCACAGATTATTCGAATCAATAGCGAATCAGCCATAGGAACAAAAACTTGCTGAATGAAGTGGATTTTTTTCATTTTCAACGACAAAATGCAATCGATTTTGGTCGAATTTGACCAAAATCGATTATAATTTTATCGTTAAAATATGAAAATTGTTGATATCTTTTATCTGATGGATTTCATCTGTGACTCACGCTCAACAAAATAAAATTTCTGCTCGGAGAGGAAAGATATTAAAAAAAAATATATATTTTTATCAACAGGTGAAAACGAAAGACCCAGAAGAAGAACAAGTGTGTACGTGCAATACGTACCTTTCAAAACAGTCCGAAATGCAAAGCACAGTCAACAAGTTAGTCAGCGTGATTGAAAGACTAACAAGAAAGTGAGTAAAATTTTAGTGTGAAAATTTGACTGGCTATCATTTTTATCCTGCAGGAAAGGAAAGCCGAGAATACAGCTTAACTATATGGCGTACCACGACCTCTCATGCAGATACCAGTTCCGAATCGGTGTGAAGGTTTTTTTATATTGTCGTTTTTCTCATTTTTCCTGTGCATGGACCTGGTTGGTGGAAGAAGCCGTAAGCAGTCCTTATGTGAATCACCGTGAACCGGCAAGGCGTCCAGCAGACCTCACGCATATAATCGTCATTCACCACAGGATTCGAACCTGTGGCATGACGATCAGAAATGCGTAGGTCGGAACGTGTTCCCAACGCTTCACCAATTGAGCCAACCGGGCACCCGGTGAAACAAAAATGCACGTTGTTTAAAACCAATGCAGAGATGTATTGGGTTTTTACTATTCAAAAAAAAAGAATCTTATTCACACTGGCTCTAGAACAACTGTACAGATGTTCAATGCCTTTGGATGGGAGGGGGTTTCCCAAGAAACAATGCTTTGTTTCTGGGTTTCTCACATTTTAAAACATTTGAAAGGACTTTCTGCGATTGGTTTGCGAGAGTGGACCATGTCACCATGCCTCCTCCCCTCATTCATAATTACGCAAGTGTGTTTGAGGCATTCCTAATTAATATATCAGTATCAGGTTAATTTATTATTATTTCAATTCAGAATCGAGAACATGGAGAGGTCAGTGTCAATATCACGAGGAGTTGCTCCAATCATTTTGGATGAAGATGAATCGTTTGGTGTCAGAAGAGGTGATCACGGAATATAGAACTTTTTTAACAAACTATTTCAAGAATTTAGTCAACAAAGACGCTCTTGACAGATAACTTTTAAGTTCCAATTATCATATGGAATGAACAAAGCTGAGTAGGGATTGTAGGCAGCGAAACTGGGGAGGACATGCCTCCCCCCGCCCCCCTTTTCATTTCAGATATTATTCTAAAATTCCACTATGATATAGTCAATTTCTGAGAATCTTCACAACGAAATTGCTTTATGTGCACGTTTTATATTCTTTTTTATGCCAAAATGATAAATTTTGACAAAAAAATGATATCCCTCCCCCAAGATTTTACCCCTTCTACGGCCACTGGTAGGTATGGATATTTCTTACCGAAATACATAAGCAGCACCTGAGACAACCAAACATTGATATCAGTGTATTCAGCTTAGGGGGGTTCACATTGTCATTCTCCCCCCTTGAACGAAATGAAAAAAATTACACAACGTCTTTTCGAATACTCTAAAACACAGGAAATCCCATATTTATCCCGAAAGTGTTCCCCGGTCCACAGTTGATTATTTTCAATATTTAACCAAACTCGTATTTAGAAAATGATTTTGTGTCTCCGTGACAAATTTATGATGATTTACAACGAAAATGCATATTTTAAACACAATGCAGGTGTAATGTAATAGCTGTACTGTCCGTCATTTTAACTGTCATTAATATTTTTCCATCAACGTTATCCGAAGATAATAAAGCTAGGACTAGAATATTAATACCGTTATCTTACTACTCAGATAAAAATTCACTAAAAAAACAACTATTCCATGTGTGTCCTTTGACTGAATAAATATTTTTTGAGTGTGTGAAGTGAATTACATGTGAACAAGAAAGGAAGGGCAGGATTTTGCCACCATGGACCAGAGTGTTACATTTTTTCTCTAGAACAGCGGTTCAGAAGAGTGTTACAGTTTTTCTATCTCATCTTTCAATTAAAATACAATCGGCATATTATACAGATATATTTTGTTTGTATATTTCAAGAATTGGTAATTTTCTTTCTCCGATTCGAATCTATTATCTAGAAGCGGCATTTCTTGTAGTTGGAAAATTTTTATCAATCATTTTATAGTCCGGATCTTTCTTTTCGATTCGAATCTTTCATCTAGAAGCGACACCTCTTATAATCGAAAAACTTTTATCAATCAATTTTATAGTCAAGAGCCAGAGACATTGGACTTTTATCGAAATCATAACCTTCTTAACAACTTGTCAACAAGACTTTTATAAATTCGATTTGCTACCCCAATTATTTCACTAAAACCGCAGTATTATTACTTATATTGAATAACTGTTTCTATTTATTCAAGAATTCATAATGACTTCCTTGTAAATAAAAACATTTCAAAGATTTGAGTCGTTAATTCTGAAAGACTGAACTCTATCTGAAGTAGAGATGCCCTTATCCAAGTAACCAGGTATAGAGATATGCGGAGTTTTACGTTCCAATTTGACATAAATCATGACTGCAAAATACGGTTAAACATCAACAAAGATATGAGTAGCCATTTTTAAATGTTTGGGCCCCAGTGTGTGATGAAAGCTGCCTAACTTAATATGACGCGGATTAAAGACCGATGAACAGACGTGCCCCGTGGCACGAGGCATTGAAACCCATAGCACTGGGAAGATGCTCGTTGAACTCACCATTTCAGTCAGAGGTAGATGATATGCCCTTATCCAATTAGCCAGTTATTCCAGAATTCTAATTAAGTGACTTAATATTCTTTAAAATGATTCATTTGCAGTGAAACCATGATATATGCCAAATTTTACGTGGTGTGATACATACCTAACAACAGATTTCTTGAAAGAGAAATTTATAGGATGTCGGCTGTTGTTTTTGCATTCAATGACGTTTATTTACA
>OZ023140.1:3231819-3281631 GCA_963675895.2 Styela plicata
ATTACACCTTTACCACCATCGACTAAGACTCTGAAAACTGTATTCGAGATTCACAACATAGATTGAGTAATGTTTCAATATTTCAGAAAATGAAATAGCCTAAATTTGACCTTATTTAAGATTTATGTGAAATTTTACAACAACAATTTGGCTTAGATCATGATTTTACTGCAAAACGAGTCATTTTAAAGAATATTAACTCACATAATTAGAATTCTGGAATAACTGGCTAATTGGATAAGGGCATATCTACCTCTGACTGGAATGGTAAGTGCAACGAGCATCTTCCCAGTGCTATGGGTTTCAATGCCTCGTGCCCCCGGGGCACGTCTGTTCATCGGTCTTTAATCTGCGTCATTTCAGTAAGTATTAAGTTAGGCAGCTCTCATCACACACTGGGGCTCCAAACTTTTAAAAGTTGATACCAGATCTTTGTTGATGTTTAAAAACGTATTTTGAGTCATGATTTATGTCAAATTGGAAAGTAAAAACTCTGCATATCTCCATACCTGGCTCTACATGGATAAGGGCATATCTACCTCACATATAGAGTTCAGTTCTTTCAAACCCATCCACTTCAATCATTTGTAATGGTTTTTAATTACAAGGAAGTATTTATTGGATTCTTGAATAAAATAGAATCAGTTAATCCACATTCCAGTAATAAAATACTGCGGGTTGAGTGAAAATAATTGGGGGTAGCAAATCGAATTTTGAAAATATCTTGTTGACAAGATGTTAAGAAGGTTATGTTTTCGTTTAAAAGTCCAACGTCTTTCGGCTATTGACATATCTAAAATTGCTTGATAAAAGTTTTTCGACTTATAAGGAGGTATTTGTCGTTTTCTAGATGGAACAGGATTCGACTCGAAGAAAGCTCTTCCGACTATAATATGATTGATACAATTTTCCAAAACTATATGAAAAATTGCAGCTTCTAGAAAATAGAATCGTATGAAAATAAAGAACAATACCCAATTCTTGAAATATAACAAACAAAATATATCTGTATAATATGCTGATTGTATATTAATTGAAATAATGGAGATAAGAAAAATCTTTAACACTTTCTGGTAACCCGCTTGTTCTGTCTTGTTGACAAAGTTTGTTACGAAGGTTGTGGTGAAAAAAAAAAAAAAAAAACTATTAGGGATTCAGTAAAAATTCCAATTTGCACTATTGACTAATAACTTTTGATTGCTAAAAGTTTTTCCCAATTATAAGATGTGTCGATTTCTAGATGAAAAGAATCAAATCGGGAAGAAAGATCTCGAACTCTCCAATGAACTCTGCGCCTCGATTATAAATTGATTTGATAAACAAATTTTACAACTATAAGAAAAGCCGTTCTTTTATAGATAATCGGTTCGAATCGGAAAAAAAGAATTACCAATTCTTGAAAATATTACAAAACAAAGTTTATCGGTTCCTTATCTGATAGCATGTATTTTCAATGAAAGATGTGATAAGCAATAAAATGTAACATTCTTCTGTACCGCTGACTCTGTATGTTGGACATTGTTGTTAAGAAAGTTGTTGGTACTATTATGATTAGGTAAAAATGCCACTTTGCCACTCATGTCATTAAACAATGATTGATCAAGTGTTTCAACTTGTAAGATGATGTCGAATCTAGATGAAATGATTCAAACGAAAAGAGAGCTCTTCGCCTCTCCAATGACTCTGGCACTCGATTATAAAATGATTGATAAAAATTCTTAGGACTACAAGAAAGGCCGGCTTCTTGATAATACGATTCGAATCGGAAAAACAAAAAAATTACACTATTCTTTGAAATCTACAAACATAATATATCTGTATAATATGCTGATTGTTTTTTAATTGATAAGCTTGAGATAGAAAAACTGTAACACTCTTCTGTAACGCTTGTTCTGTCTTTGTCGTCATGTTGTTAAGAAGGTGTGTTGGTTTTAATAGGAATTCAGTAAAAATTCACCAATTTGCTCTTTTGACTATCAAAATTGATGGATTAACGTATTTCTCAATTATAAGAGATGTCGAATCTAGATGAACGATTTCACATCGCAAAGACAGCTCTCGGGACTCTCTATTGACTTATGGCTCTCGACTATAAACTGATTGATAAAAATTTACCAAATACAAGGAATGCCGATTCTAGCTTATAGAGTTCGGCTCGAAAAATAAAAATTACCTATTCTGGCAAAATACAATACAAAAATAAACGATAACACTCTTCTGGAACCGCTGTTCTAGAGAAAATAATTGTAACATTCTGGGCCATGGGTGGCAAAATCCTGCCCTTCCTTTTTTGTTCACATGTAATTAGCTTCCGCAAACTCCAAAAATATTTATTCCGTCAAAGGACACACATGGAATAGTTGATTTTTTATGTGATTGAATTTTTATAATGAGTTTGTAGGTTTACGCGGTATTAATATGTATAGTCCTAGCTTTTATTATCTTTCGGATTAAGTTGATGGAACAATATTAAATGACAGTTAAAACGACGGGTACGGACATCAATTTACATTACACTGAATTGTGTTTAAATATGCATTTTCGTTGTTTTTGTACATTCAGCATAAAATTTGTCACGGAGACACAATTTCATTTTTCAAATACCGAGTTTGGTTAAATTAATTGTAAATTATCAAAACTGAGGACGGGGAACACTTTCGGGATACATAATGGATTCTGTGTTTATTAGGAGTATTCGGAAAAGGACAGAGTTGAATTTTTTTTCACTTTCAGATCAAGGGGGAGAATTGACCCAATGTGAACCCCCCCTAAGCTGAATACCCTCATATCCACTGTTAGGTTGATCTCAGGTGCTGCTTTATGTATTTCAGTAAGAAAATATCCATACTACCAGTGGCCGTAGCACGCGGGTAAAATCTTGGGGGAGGGCTATCATTTTTTTGTCAAAAATTTTATCATTTTTGGCATAAAAAAAGAATATAAAACGTTGCAACATAAAGCAATTTTCGTTGTGAAGATTCTCAGAAATTGACTATTATCATCGTGGAAACTTTTAGGAAACTAAATATCTGAAATGAAAAAGTTGGGGGGGGGGCGGGGGGAGGCATTGTCCTCCCCAGTTTCGCTGCCTACAAATCCCTACTCAGCTTTGTTCATTCCATATGATAATTGGAACTTAAAAGTTATCTGTCAAGAGCGTCTTTGTTGACTAAATTCTTGAAAAAGTAGTTTATTAAAAAAGTTCTATTTTCCGTGATCTCCCTCTTCTGACACCAAACGATTTCACTCTTCATTCCAAAATAATTGGAGCAACTCCTCGTGATATTGACACTGACCTCTCCATGTCCTCGATTCCTGAATTGAAATAATAATAAATTAACATGATACTGAGTATATTAATTAGGAATGCCTCAACACACACTAGCGTAATTAATGAATGAGGGGAGGAGGCCACGGTGACATGGTCCACTCTCGCAAACCAAATCGCAGAAAAGTCCTTTCAAAATGTTTTAAAATGTAAGAAACCCAGAAACAAAGCATTGTTTTCTTGGGAAACCCCCTCCCATCCAAGGGCATTAAACATTTGTACAGGTGTTCTAGAGCCAGTGTGTGAAAAAAAATTCTTTTTTTTTGAATAGTCAAAAACTCAATACATCTCTGCATTGGTTTAAACAATGTGCATTTTCGTTTTCACCGGGTGCCCGGTTGGCTCAATTTGGTGAAGCGTTGGGGAAACACGTTTCAGTACGCATTCTCTGGATCGTCATGCCGCAGGTTCGAATCCTGTGGTGGATGACGATTATATGCGTGCGTGAGGTCTGCTGGACGCCTCGCCGGTTTCACGGTGATTCACAATAAGGACAGCTTACGGCTTCTTCCACCAACCAGGTCCATGCACAGGAAAAATGAGAAAAACGACAATATAAAAAAACCTTCCACACCGATTCGGAACGGGTATCTGGTATCTGCATGAGAGGTCGTGGGTACGCCATAGGGTTAAGCTGTAATCTCGGCTTTCCTTTCCTGCAGGGATAAAAAATGATAGCCAGTCAAATTTTCACACTAAAATTTTTAACTCACTTTCTTGTTAGTCTTTCAATCACGCTGACTAACTTGTTGACTGTGCTTTGCATTTCGGACTGTTTCGAAAGGTACGTATTGCACGTACACACTTTGTTACACTTGTTCTTCTTTGGGTTCTTTCGTTTTCACCTGTGATAAAAATATATATTTTTTTTTTAATATCTTTCCTCTTCCGAGCAGAAATTTTATTTTGTTGAGCGTGAGTCACAGATGAAATCCATCAGATAAAAGATATCAACAATTTTCATATTTTAACAATAAAATTTAATAATCGATTTTGGTCAAATTTGACCAAAATCGATTGCATTTTGTCGTTAAAAATGAAAAAAATCCACTTCATTCAGCAAGTTTTTGTTCCTATGGCTGATTCGCTATTGATTCGAATAATCAGTGCTTTCGAATCATCGAATCGAATTTCCCAGCCCTACTCACGCAAGGCATTAGCGGGCGGAACCGTTCTCCAGTTTTAAACTTTCAGACGACAAAAAAGTGACCCAAAATTAAACCTCCCTCTTCAATTGTTTCAAGCATAAGCCGAATATGGACCGTGCTTGTCTAATCCATTCAGTGGCCCATGCTCAACAAAAATATATTTAACTGGGGGACAAAGTTTTTTTTTTGACGTTTTTTTTCATCCATCAGTGCCACAACGCTCAACAGAAGATATTTATTTGGGACAGAGTTGGGCTGGGGTTGAAACAGCCAGAAAATGTATATTTTTTTAAAAATGTGATTTTACAATTTCACATTTTTAAACTTTCAGAATTCTCACTTTTAAACTTTGGGGCAGTGGTACAGTGGGCAGATACTACAAAATGCAATTTTAAAATTCACATTTTTAACTTTTCAGACGTCAAAAAAGCGCACCAATTTATATCTCCCTCTTTAATTTTTTTGAGCATGAGTCACAGATGGACCCGTGCGTTCGTCGGCGCAATCCATCAGTGGGCCATGCTTAAGAAAATATATTTAATTGGGACAAAGTTTTTTTTCTGAGTGGGTCTAACCAAAAGTTTCAACGTTTTATTGGAATATTTAAGCTGTGGAGACACGATGTCTAAGTGGTTACATGATGACATCGCAGGTTGAATATCTCAAGTTTCGAGTCCAAGTGAATTCAGCTCATCAATCTATGTTCACCACTCGACCCAGGGTGTAATAACTTGGGTAGGCTAAGCCGAACAGGAAAATGAACATATCTTCCCATAACTCTAACCCTTGTCCGTCAATAAGTGGCGGCTACTACACGGCCTTGGCCATGGTGATCCACTCCAAGAAGTGGATATTAAAATGGCGATTGTGAATTATCTAATTTATGCTCACCACTCGACCCAAGGCTGTAATAACTTGGGTAGGCTAAGCCAAACAGGAAAGAACATATCTTCCCAAAATAACTCTAACCCTGTCTGTCCATAAGTGGCGCTACTACACGGCCTTGGCCATGGTGATCCACTCCCAAACTGTGGCTGTAAAAAATGGCAATTTTGAATTCTGGCTGTTGAACTTTCAGATATCGTCAGATCAGATGATCGCAAGATTTTAAATATTACTGGTATATTAGTCAGAAAAGTGCCGGGGGGGGGGGGGGGGCAATTGCCACATAAATTTATGTTACACTTTTCAAGAAATTCAAAGATATTATTTTGCACCCTAAATGACATGGGAACACAATTTCAATAAAAAACACCAGGCCACGAACACAAATTATCCCCCCCCCCCCCCTTTATCCTGTAATGCTAGTTTCTACGACGTACTTTTTCAGACTCATCGAAAGACTGGGTTCAAAAGGCGTATTAAAAACCTCTTCGAAAGAGTCTAAAGAGCCAAAATTTGGAAAATGTTTGAGATTAAATAAATGCAAGCATAAGCAGCAGCAAAGGCCCTAAAGAGTGTTTTTTATTGCATACCACATTATATTACAGCCAAAAAATCACAAAAAAAAACTTGAAAAAAAGGGAGATTTTGCGACCTAAAATTGGCCTAAACAAGTATCGTATAGCACTGCTGCTCACACCGGTTTTCTTTATTTTAAAGCAATTGAAGGGTGAGTCTGCAAGTTTTTTTTGGTCAGTGAAGGGGGCAACTATGGAAAATACGCTAGTGACTCCTGCTCATATAAATTTTCACAACACAAACGACGTCAGCCAACTACTCACCTCCTTCCGTCCACTGGGTCATGATTGATGTCATAGCCGTAGTTCGCAAACAACTGTGGACATTGTACTTGGTTGATGGAGTTGCATCATTCACTCTAAAAAAACATGAATGAATTTGTTTTTTGTGATGTAATTTGAATATAATGCAGGGTAAATTTTGTTTTATTTTTTTATTGGAAATCAGGCTAAGCAATGCTGGAAGCTGCTTCCAAAGGGAACCAACCAACAGTCACTCACTAGCAGATAGCTACTAAAAGATGTAGTACCAGCAGCTGCACTCTAAACAGAAAACATCCAAAACAGAACTGAACCTTCATGGTGAAGTGCAGTGAGTGGTATCTGCCCTGTACGATGATTAAACCATCTACCACTTCTTTGCTTCCTTTTAGCCGCCTTCACACAACATGCAGGAATACTCTAGGACCATTCAAAAGCCTGTACCTAATAGACAGAACTTGCAAAGGCCACACACTACTTATCATCAAATAATGGATGGGAAGTATAACTAAAAAAGAAATTGTGTCAATGCACAGTCAGAGAATGACGACTACTAGAAGCAAATTCACCGAAAAAAAATATTTCTAAGTATTTTTTTTTATTGAAATTCACCCAAGTCAAGGCCAGAAGCAGCTCCCCAACGGGAATCAACCAACGTCCACTCAATAGCAAAGAACTATTAAAAGATGTAGTACCAACAACTGCACTCTAAACAGAAAACATCCCAAACAGAACTGGATATGTCATAAAATTAAAACATCTTTTATCTATAGGCATCATATAACAAACTCTACAAAGTGTTTAAAATGATGTACAGATAAATAAACAAGATCCCTGAAGAACAAACAGGATTCATTTATCATTACAGTGAGGATGGGAAGGGCAATTTTTGAGTACGATTTTGCTCAATGCTTCTTCTTCTGCCGACATCAGATCCTAAGGGGGAATGCGAAGAGTTAAAACAAAATGTTCAAAACAATTATTTTTATCGCTGAAGGCATACAAAACTTATCAACCCGATTTCTAAGGAAAATTTACCATTTTGGATCCAAAACAATAAAATATTCAAGATTATGTACCGAAGTCATACAGGTTTTTTTGTCTAGCAGAAGGATATTTCTCAAAATATTTTTCTTGAAACTTGGGGGGATTGATATTAATTTCAATGGCTTCAAAGTTTTACTATTGTGGAGGAAGAAAAGAAAAAAAAATTGATAGACTTACTCGAGATTCAGAATCTCTCCACTTGGTATTTCCGTTTCAACGACCATTTCACCATGCGAAGGCACATAAGTAACTGTGTAGCCTAAGGGCTCAGCTCCATACTCTGGGAAGCCCCAGTTCACAATAAAATGGACGTCTGTGATGTTGGTGCCGTACGGGGGTCCTGGGGGAGGGGCCAGTGTGGTTGCTTGGGTAGTGGCGGTGTCTGAAGTTGACAATCGGTAGACGTATTGAATTGAAACATCGTAGATGGTTGCTGGTTTTACTCCCCTGGAAAAGAAAATCCGATCATAAAATTATCAAGCTGAGAAAGTAAAACTTTATATATAAACGATTCTCTACATGAAATAAATCATAATTGGGCATTTTTGCTGTAAATATTTTTTGGTAAATTTGTAGCAAATAAAGCACTTGGGCTCTATATTTTCCATTGAAATCCACTCCAAGCGAGACCTGAAGCATTACCTAAAAGAAAACAACTAACGAATATTTCAAGGCCAGGAGCTACTACAAGATGTAGTACCATTCAACCCCACTCAAAGCGTCGACACAAAATTAGGTGAAGTATTACCATGCTAGATAGATAGATAGTACTTTGATAAAAACCAATAAAACTAAATTAGATTTGAAGGTTGAAATCACTGTATATCATCAATTTCAAAATCTTTTTTATAATGAAAAATGATCCACCTATATTTTTTTTAACTAGGAATCTAGTTTATTCAAAAAAATAAGTACTCTTAAACTCGATGAACTAAGTATATTAACATAGACATAAAATAGATTTAAAGATTGAAATCACAAAATACTCAATTTCGAAAGCTTTTTTATAAATGAAAATCTGATATACATATTTTTTTTTTTTTATACTAGGTACCTAGTTTATTAAAAAAAAAGTCCTTTTTTTAATAAACTCTTTAAACGAAGTATATACTTTTGCCAACAATTGCCAACCTTAGTGTGGGACTCCTGGAACACATTGCGCGGTATGATAGAAGTATGTAAATACCTCCACCCCCTAGCTATGGAAGTCAATGACAGATTGAAGAGGTGCAGTTCATCACTGGTTCATGCTTGACAAATTACTGTTAGTTGAATCGAATTGCTTAAGTGCGACATATTGTAGTCGGACATAACATTTAATGGGTGCGACAGCCTAGTGCTTAAACATGTTGGCATCGCAGGTTGAAGATCTCGGGTTCGAGTCCCGGCGAGTCCAGCTTGCTTATCCATGCCTCCCACTCAACCCAGGGTGTAATAACTTTGGTCAGCTAAGCCGAACAGAAAAAGATCATATCTTTCCAGCAATTGTTGCTCTGTTCGTCTATAAGTGGCTGCTGCTACATGGCCTTGGACAGGGTGATACACTTTAAGAAGTGGCTATAGAAAAAAAAACCTAGACCATCTCTGCTGGAAATTCTTAAACATACCAAAGTATGTTTGAAGAAAACGCACTGTTGGTTGATTGAGAATTATTTAGTGCAACACAGTGTGTATCAGTTATAGGCCATTGACTATAGACTAAGTTACCAAAAGCTCAATACAAATCGGCCCTGCAGCTGTTGATGCAAATTTAATTTCCTATCCAAATTCAATGTGGCTTTGAGTGGTTTTGGCGTTACATAAATTCATTGGCTTGCTTCCAAGGAATGTGGATGCGGATCCGTATGAAGTACATGCAAGGATACAGTAGCAAGAGTAGTTATGACTAACTAGAGAGGTTCAAAGTCTTGCTTAACACTTACACAAATTTATTTCTGTAACGTTTCGTCTGACCAAAGTCAGACTTCTTCAGACAGAGTATGTTACAGCATGTTACATTTTTATTATTATATCATAGCTCAACCTCAAACCTCATGGAAATCCCATTGATATTCTATTGTTTTTTATATTTACATGAACCTGAGTCCCGGTATTTTTATTGCGTCATAGGAGTCAATCCATCGTTTATTTTTTTGTTTGTTTTGTGAGAGACGGGATCGCAAAGAATGTGTTTGGGTCGAATTTAAAATTATTTTAATATTTTTTTTTTGAGGTGAGCAAACGCATGTTACTTTCTTTCTAATGTTTCTTTGAAACTTATCCTGTGGCACGTTTTTTAACTTTCTTTTAGGTTTTTTTTTTTTGCTTTTCTGATAACTCTGTATGTAATATTTTTATTCGTATCGGCTCTTGTGACGAAATAAACTACATTTATGTATGTCTATCATTTTCAACCTGCATCAAGGTGTCGTTCGTTGCTCGATGACCAGCACGTTGGTCCCCCATGACTCCCTCGACTAGGTATCTAAGTATCGCTAATCCTATTGCGATGTGTAATACATCGAAAATAAATCAATGAATGAACTCACATAATAACATATCTTGTAGTCCCTGGATCTATTCTGACCGTTTGGCTGTAAGATGCAGGCGTATCCCCAGATGCATCACTATCAGGTTGCCGAGTGTAGGTTAATATCTGAGTGACCACTCCTGGGTGACTTGAAGGCGTCCATTCAACTGTGATGTTGTTGTAACTGATGTCTATAACCTGGAACACAAGTAAAGGAATGTCAATTGGGGTGAGCAAGCACGTGTTACTCTCTTGGTGCCAGGTAACCGACTCAATCGGCAAAGCGCTGGGAATGCACTTTGATCGAATACGCTCTAATTGTCAAGACTCAAGTTTGAATCCCATGGGGGATGATGATTATATGTGATAGGTCTGCTGAACGCCTCACCGGTGCACAGTGGTTCACGAAAGCAGTGCTTACAGCTTCCTCTACCAACTCTACGTCCACGAAAGGAAAAATGAAGAAATATGATAAGCCTAAATAATTCACCCCGATTTGGAAATGGTATCTGCACGAGAGGTCGTGGTTTTGCTTATGATTAAGCTGTATTCTCAGCTTTCCTCTCCTGCTGGATGAAAATGAAATCTTGTTCTATCTTTTAATTTAAATAAAAACTTTTTCTCTTGCGTGTTTTGAACTTTATATTAGTTTTTGTTTGCTTCCCTCGTAGTTCTGTAGTATGATATCTTTATTTAGACAGACAGAGGTGTCAATATAAACAATGTCAATAGGTGGCCTTTGGGGTGGTGGATTAAGAACTACCCTTATAAAGTATAGTGTGGCATAAGAGGTTAAAAACAAACAAAAATAGTACGAGGGTTCACCATCACCCAGGGAAGATAACTTTTATTGCACCCAACAAAATGGGTTCTGTTCTGTATGAAATGCTTTTGCTTTGCAATATTAGTGATTACTGGTTAGTTTCTTTTGAATGTTGAATCTGTCTCTACTTAGAGTGATATATCAATAAAAAAAAATCATTTAGAATACGAATCTCATTCGAATTCTTCGAATCGGTTCGAATCACTAATTCCATGTAAATAACAAATATCCCATTATTACTATTACAACTTGTCTCCATAGTAAAGATTGTGAAATTTATAGTTTAAAGTATATTTTCAATTCACACAAGAACAACAATTTTCATATTTTGACGACTAAATATAATAGATTTTTGTCAAATTTGACCAAAATCGATTGCATTTTGTTGTTAAAAATAAAAATTTCTAGTTTATTTAGCTAGTTTTTGTTCCTATGAACGATTCACGATTGATTCGAATAAATTGTTTATTATGGGCTAAAGAAATCAAAAAATAAATATAAAACACAAACATACTTCGATCATAATTTTATCCGGCAAAGTCGTCTCTGAGTCTGTTGCGGGAGGACTTACTGATTCTCCGACCACTGCTGTTATGTCGCCATCGTATTTAGTCAAAGGATTCAAATCAGTAAACAGGTAGCTAGAAGAAAAAAATTTACTAGAGAGTTTATTTCATAGTTAAGTCTATAAGATACCTGGGTGCCTGGTTAAATCAATCAGAAAAGCGTTGGGAATACGCTTTGAGCTACGCATCTATGATCGTCCGAAGCAGGTTCGAATCCCTTGAGGGATGATGCTTACATGCGAAAGGTGCTGGACGCCTCGTCGGTGGACGGTGGTTCACGTAAGCGCGACTTACGGCTTACTCCACCAACCAGGTCCATGCACAGGAAAAATGAGAAAAACGATAATCCAAAAAACCTTCACCCCGATTCAGAACTGGCATATGCACGAGAGGTCGTGGTTCGTCATATGTTTAAGCTGTATTCTCTGCTTTCTTCTACCGCAGGATAAGAATGATATCCTATCCTAAGATGGAATCAAAAACTGTTTACAAAACTGACATTTTAACGCCAAAATTGGACAATATCTCTCCTTGTCAAATTAAATCTATCCCTATATCAAGATCTTGCGTGCATATTAGGATAATTAAAAATGGAAATAATTTTATTTCACCGTATGCGATTAACAATGTTCACAATTTTATCTGGTCACTAGGTTTATGTTGCTATTCCATCCAGTGTGGAACCATTGAGGAACTAGAAAGGTTATAGAGCATAGTGCCAAGGCTGTGGGTGATAATGTCTTTTCCGGGGCTCCCCACTCTTGAAGGCGATTCTGTTATCCAGTATTTGCTGGAGATCGAACACGCATTATTCAGAATACAGCTTGCCAGCCATTCATGCTTCATTCGTGCTATCGCAACCCAAATTAGGAAGTGAGTAATTATTTTGATTATAATACTATAATCAGTATAGAAGGTGACAAAATATTGCTTGGTAAAACAGAAATTTTTTTTCTGCCACTTCTTGGAGTGGATCACCCTGAATAAGGCCCTGTGCCAGCCGCCACTTATAAAGGACATGGTTAAAATTGCTGGAAAGGTATGAGCTTTTCTGGTTGGCTTCGCCTATTTGAGTTATTACACCCTGGGTTGAGTGGTGGGCATGGATTAACAAGCCAGACTCGCCGGGACTCAAACCCAAGATCTCCACTTTAAGATGGGGGTACAGTTCTGTTTTAGAGTGTAGTTGCTGGTACTACATCTTTTAGTAGCTCTTTGCTATCTAATGGCCGTTAGTTGTTTGTTTTAGGCTCTGCTTCTGCCATTGCTCAGAGCAAATTTCAATAAAAAAAATGAAATGCGCATATTTGCTCACAAGCAAATTTATATTGCATTTATTTATTCGGCCGGACTTGATGATAATTTTTTATTGGGAGCTTGCTTCAAAAAGAGGTCAGAAGCAGGCTTAATAGACAAAAGATTCAAGAGTGTAGAAAAACTCTCGAACCTTGTGTCTATTAGGTTTTTCTCTTTCTATAGCATCCTTGCTTTTAGAATACGGATCGGATCCACTTACGTGAAGGCATAGAAGGATAAGTAGTTAGTCCCACATTCACCCGACCGAGAGCACACCTAATGCTGGCTAGTCAATTTTGCATTTTCTGACAAACAATATTTTTAGTAGTGTAATGATACATAGAATGTTGAACTAGGACATCGCGGGTTATGAATAAATAAAACGAACCTTGTTTCTGTTCCTGGAATGATTTTTTCCACCATAGTTCCAAGCTCATCCGATTTCAGAGTAAGTCTGTACTCAATAACTTCGTCAACATTTGGTGGTGGATCCCAGGTAGCAAGGATAGAGTGGACTGTCGGCTAGGATGAGAATATATAGATAGATGGATAGACACATTTATTTTGACCTTCTTGGTGTATTTTTTTATAGTCACTTCTTAGAGTGGATCACCCTGTCCAAAGCCCTATAACAGCGGCCACTTATAGACGGACAGGGTTACAGATAGGAAAGATCTTTTCCTGTTCGGCTTAGCCTACCCAGGTCACTACACCCTGGGTTGAGTGGTGGGCATGGGTAAGTGAGCCAGACTCGCCGGGGCTTGAACCCGAGACCTTCAACCTGCGATGCCAACATGTTTAACCACTAGGCCATCGTGCCCACAAATGATACAGTAAAACAAATGTGCTATTAAAAACGTCAGTGTTAACTATTATGTATATTTTTTATCGCAATTCGCTTTAAGCAAATCCAGTGCCTAGAACGAAATTTGATCCTGAAAAGTGCTTTGTTAAGTATGAGTCACTGATGTACATCAATGACCGACCTACGATCAGCAAAATAAAATTTATGATTGGGGCGCAGCGCAAGGAATCAACTAACAGTCATACAGATTGTGGTCGTTTTGCAGAATTTGGCTAAATTTTAGTCTGGTGGGAAAGAAAAATGTGTTTTTTTCATCGATTTTCACTCTTGTCTTGTTCAGAATGATGGATAGCACAGCTGAGGCACAGTCCATCAGTGGCTCATGCTTAACAAAGTAAAATTTCTGATCGAAAAAGCATCACATAAAAAGAACCATTTGACACATATCGGATGCAGGATTGAGTGGTGAAGACTTGCCCGGATTCGAACCCGACATTTTCAACCTGCGAGTCCAACATGATAATCACTCATTGCGACAATTAGTATTCTTTGCTTATTTTATTAGCCTTAAACACTTATTATGTATTTGAAATGATATTATGTGTGTGTGTGCTAGTACTTCTTGCCCCCGACTTTAGCCCTGTATGTGCCTTAAAATAGTCCTAACATATTTCCTGGATATCCTAAGAGGCGAGATGGTAGATGGTCTTACCAACACCCAGGGCTCATACCACCCATTGCACTTTACAATAGTGGTTCAGTTTTCCACTTAGAGTTATTGGTGGTCCAACATCTTGTTTTGGAACTTCACGCAAAGGCATAGAATGATAAGTAGTTAGTCCCACAGTGGTTTTATCAACACCCAGGGATCATACCACCCACTGCACTTTACAACAGTGGTTAATTTTCAACTTAAGAGTTCACTTGTTTTAAATTTCAATGGGAAATTTACTCACATCTGATAGGTCAAAGTTAGTCGGAGCGTCCACAGGCAATACGGCATCAATGATGGCAGGGTCACTCTCCAGTCCGCTGTAGAAAAACAAGAAAATGAAGTTCATTATGATTGCCTTAATCTGAACATTTTTTATTTGTAGCCACTTATAGATGGACATGGTTACAACTGCTGGAAGGACATGATCTTTTCCTGTTTGGCTTAGCCTACCCAAGTTATTACACACTGGGTTGAGTGGTGGGCATGGACAAGCGAGCTGGGCTCGCGGGGACTCGAACCAGATATCTTCAACCTGCAACGCCAACATGTTTAACCACTAGGCCATCGCGCCCACGCCCACATTTATATGGCAGTGTAACAGAAATTGATTTTCTTCGGGTCTCTAAAATGTGTTTTACCATTATTTGGATGGACAGAAAAACTTTAAAACCATCAACACTGGTATTTCATAGCCGTATTGATGATATTGAACCTTTTCCTACAATCGGTTGCTACCAGACACTCAAAAGGAGACATTTTCATCTTCTATAAAACGTTTTATCTTCAATTTCTCTCATTTGTTAAATTTTCTTCTGATAGAACCTATTCGCCTCGGTTGTCTGAGTAGCAGAGTAGATGACATTCTGCCTGTCATATACATGGTCGAATGAACATTGCGTCGAGATCAGCTCAGTTGTTAAAACATTCAGAATACTCCTAGAGATGGGCACTTAGGAGGGATATAATTATATAGGTGTGATGTTCTAGTGGTTAAACATTTTAGCATCACAGGTTGAAGATATCGGGTTCGAGTCCCGGCGATCCCAGCTCGCTTATCCATGGCCACCTTCAACCCTGAGTGTAATAACTTGCGTAGGCTAAGCCGAACAGAAGAAGATGATATCTTTCCAGTAATTGTAACACTGTCCGTCTATAAGTGGCCGCTATTACAGGGCCTTGGGACAGGGTGATTCACTTTTAAGAAGTGGCTATAAATAATAAAAATAAGGATGTATCTGGATCTGTGACTATTGGCTATATTATGAATATTGGTATTGGCCCTTTTTGTTGGTTCATTGCCAATGGTATCAGGGTGTTAAGTAAAGAGGAAGCACTTTGCAGTACAAATTGAAAAAATGTTTTCTTGGCAAACAAAGCTTTTCTTACCACCGCCCAGGGCAGATACTCCTCATCTTTTAGTAGCTCCTCGCTATTAGGTGGCCAGTGGTCGGTTCTTTTTAGGTACTGCTTCAGGCCTTGCTCAGAGTGAATTTTAATAACTACGCTATGTACAGATGTACGTTTTTCAAAAATCCAATAATCATAGAAAAAAATTAATATAAAATTTAAGAAATCATTATATTTATCATATCGCCAAAAATTTTCAAAATTAACATAAAATCGCAACATTAGGATGAAATTTTACCGAAAACCTTGTCGAATCATACAGAGTCACAAAAATGAGAATTTGAAGCAAAAATTGATCTCAGTAAAAAAGATGGCCAAAGAGATTATTTTCTGATATATTCCATTTTCTATATATTAGAAATACATATTATACATGTCTGAAAAAAGCAAGATTGCACAAAAAGGTTATTCAAGATAAAGTGGGCGCGATGGCCTAGTGGTTAAACATGTTGGCATCGCAGGTTGAAGACCTGGGTTCGAGCCCCGGCGAGTCCGGCTCGCTTATCCATGCCCACCACTCAACCCAGGGTGTAATAACTTGGGTAGGCTAAGCCGAACAGGAAAATATCATATCTTTCCAGCAATTGTAACCCTGTCCGCCTATAAGTGGCCGCTGTTACAGGGCCTTGGACAGGGTGATCCACTCTAAGAAGTGGCTGTGAAAAAAATAAAAAAAAAACCTATTCACTTTTTGGATTTACCAGTGCAGTGATTTTCAACCGTTGATCCGCGGAAGAACGTCAGCTGTTTCGCAATAAATTCATTAATTTTGCACAATGGGTCTAAAGTGCATTTCTTTTATGGAAGTGATTATCCATCATCACCAATTTGAATCTTTCAAAGTGTTATGCTCCATATAATAGAAAAGTAATGATCAAGTGGTATACCATTACGGGTCTCTGTTGCGTAATAATAATAATAAGAATCTTACAGAATCTCACAGTATTATTACTTCAACAACGCTATAATTAGATTGGAAAACAGTACGAATTATCTGTCCAAAATTAGAACTTCCAGTAATGGATAGATATTTGAAAAGGAACAATATCTGTCCAAAATTAGAACTTCCAGTAATGGATAGATATTTGAAAAGGAACAATATCTGTCCAAAATTAGAACTTCCAGTGATGGATAGATATTGGAAAAGGAACAATATCTGTCCAAAATTTAAACTTTCAGTGATGGATAGATATTTGAAAAGGAACGTAACTTACAATTTTGTTTTGGTGTATCGCAAGATTTTTTCAATATAAAGTGTGCCGTGGCCCAAAAAGGTTGAAAAAAAA
The DNA here is from genome assembly GCA_963675895.2 of Styela plicata. Classification (NCBI taxonomy): domain Eukaryota; kingdom Metazoa; phylum Chordata; class Ascidiacea; order Stolidobranchia; family Styelidae; genus Styela; species Styela plicata. Next base: position 3,248,471 of record OZ023140.1, read on the forward strand.
AATGTATTAGTGGCATCACAGACTAGAGCATATCGGTATGACGGTAAACACCGGTATCGAGTTTTCCAAAGTATCGTATCGCTTTAAATTTCGCAATGTAAGTTTGCTGTGATACCGGTATTTTGTGACATCCCGGCTGAAATGGTTACAAGTCGATGCACTATCGCGTCAAGAGACGAAAAAAAAACAATCTTTAGGCTACTTACACCTGCTGATATGCCTCGATTAAACTTTTGCAATGCCATGTAACAAAAACCCGTCCGCATTCAGAGATATACACCTGATTTATTTCAATTAGGTCGGGCATCGTATGGCAGCTTGGAACGACACAATAGCATGTTCTATGACAGTAGAAAATGACTTAGCATACCGGCATTCTGGCGGCGATATGCCGGTATAAAATACACCTGATGCGGTCCAGCTCTATCTGAGACATCATCAAACTTTTTTGTCACTCACCCATAGAAAGTTGTTATTATTACTCTGTATCTTGTACCCGGTATGAGGTCATCGCATGTTACTGATCTATCGTCTCTTTCAACCTAAATCAGAGAATTTGGCCGATTTAGTTGTCAATAACCTTCGGAACTGTGTCCGATGAGTAGTGCATGCGGAAGGTCTAAAATTTTCGGGGAGCGGGAACATCAAAATTTTTAAAATGGTGAGCGCGATGGCCTAGTGCTTGAACATGTTGGCATCGCAGGTTGAAGATATCGGGTTCGAGTCCCTGTGAGTCTGGCTCGCTTATCCATGTCCACAACACAACCCGAGTGTAATAACTTGGATAGGCTAAGCCGAACAGGAAAATATCATATCTTCCCAGTAATTCTAACCCTGTTCGTCTATAAGTGGCCGCTCTTATAGGGCCTCGGACAGGGTGATCCACTCTAAAAAGTTGCTAGAGAAAAAGAAGCAAAATTTTACTTTTTGTCTGAAATATAACAGCGTCGGAAAGGCGCACATAAATTTCTGGCTTTTTTATGTGAAAAGCCCATCATTCTGGAGCAAAAACATAAACAAAACAATTTTGCACTTAAGCTGTGTAAAAATTTTGTCCATTTAACAAAATTTTAAAATAATATCCAAAATCTTGTGGGAGAGGACCGCATCACCTTTATCATGACTCGAGAAATAATTTACTTCAAACAATGAAGTGAGGGGTGTACGGCTACATCAATTGGTAAATGCGTTAGGAATACATTTTAGGTATTTATCTTTGATTCCTCTGGCAAAGGTTAAATTCTGTGGGGGATTATTTTAGGCAAGAGGTCTGCTTGGCTTCTTTCCGACGTGCACTGTGCAGCTTCCTCCACCAAACATATTCATGTACGTCAGTAAATGGTTAGGCAAAAACCCTAATCCAAGATCAGAAATTGAGAATTTGAAGCAAAAAAATCCCAGATGCATGACACTGAGAGGATGGGATATCATTTTTATCCTGCGGGAGAGGAAAGCTGAAAATACAGCTTAACCATATGGTGAACCACGACCTCTGGTGCAGATACCAGTTCTAATCTGGGGTGAAGGTTTTTGGATTATCGTTTTTCTCATTTTTCCTGTGCGTGGACCTGGTTGTGGTTTGTTATATGGGTATGCAGTATTCTCAGGTTACCTCTAGCAGGATAGAATCCTATCCCAACTGAGCAAGGCAAAGGTTAACCAGACTTTGAGAAAAAGAAACAGAAGCTATCTCACCCGTATCGCTGGTACTGATTCTGGGTCAGCTCCCTCTGGCACACATTTTGCTTCAAAGTACTCATATCCTCCTTTCGGGGGTTCAAAGGTCACTGTAAGTTTAGTTGGCTCAGGATCAACTATTTTCAAGTCGATTGGTGGTTCCGGTCCTGAATGGAACGAATTAAGATGATAACAACAGAATAATATGTTTAATAAGAACAGTGTACCGGTAACAAGTGTTATGAATATATTTTTATTGAAATTCACTCAATAAGGCAGGAGGCAGTTCCTAAAAGGAACCAACCAACAGCCACTCAATATCAAAGAGTTACTAAAAGATATAGTACCAGCAATTGCACTCTAAACGGAAAATATCTCGAATGAAACTGAACCACCATGGTTAAGTTCAATGAATGGTATCTGCCCTGGGCGATGGTTAAACATATTCCTAATGCTCAATCGATTGAAGCGCTAGGAATAACGTACACGTTAAGCTACGTATCTTTAATCAACCTTTGTTCGATTTCCCGTTGGATGGTTACATGGTAGAGGATCTTGACGCTTTGTCGATGCAAGGTTGTGGCTTCCGTACTTGGAAGTGGTATCTTCGCAAAAATCTTTTGTAGCTCTTTGCCATTAAGTGGCCGTTAATTGGTTCCTTTTCTGTACTACCTCATGCTTTGCTTGGAGTTGATTTCAATAAAAAAGGGTCATGGTTAGCCAAACGACTATGTCGTATTCTCAGCATTACATTCTTTTGGGATAAAAAATGGAATCCTATCCCTAAGTGCAGTGGTGTGCACGCGGCAGTATTAGCATTTTCATTTTTTTTCACTTTTTTTTTCCAATAAGTGTGATATACATTTCATAACAGCCACAAAAATTGCAGAAAATTACAAGATGTAGGATAAGACTTATCTAGATATGCTGCCCGAGAGCTCCCACCATGCTTCGTATTACATGTTTTATTGCCTTATTCACTCACTTGTAATTCCAATAGCTTTCCCTGGAGGGCTCTGAATAACATTCCCTTCATCATCAACTTGGATTATAACTTGTACTTCATATTTTGTTCCTGGGGTCAAAAAATCGAATATTTTCGCAGTGATTTCTCCGTCCACTGTAATTGTCTGAAAAGATGTAGAATAAGAGTATAAGATTAGACATATAAACATATAGACATAGTTCATTTTGACACATCTGTCCACACAAAAGACGATGCAAACAAAGATATCACATCACAGAGTTATCAGAAAAGCAAAAAAAAAACTGAAATAAAGTTTAAAATCGTGCCAGAGAATAAGTTTTAAGGGGAAAGATTCGAAGAGAGTAACACATGCTTGTATGTAAATATTACAAAATTTGGCCGCACTCATGATATAGGACCCCCTCCCCCACAAATAAAAATAAAATATTTTGGGGCTCCAAAACACACATGCACCCACACTATAAATAAAGTTAAAACACACAGTGGAAAAAAAAGGGCTCACGAAGAAGCCGTGCATGAAAAAAGTATGTAGATAAAATGAAAAAAAATAAAAATGCATTGGGTCGCAATGACGATGCTATCAAACGTAACTTGATTGGTGTGGGTACGATCTCCGGTGAAAAATGATATGACCTATGAATGTGGCGATACCGGTGCATACGGGATGCCCCGCTTCGAGCTTGTCATTTCAGCCACACCTGCTCATTGTCTAGGGCGCTTTACTGCTTAGGGTGCAGTTATTGGTGCTACAGTTTGTAGTAATTCTTTGTCGTTATTCGACTGACATAACCATCCACATTTTTTTTTAAATTAAAATTCACTCTGAGCAAGAAGAAGCTGATCAACGACTATTTATATGGCAAAAGCTACTGCAAGATGTAGTTCCAGCAACTGCACTCGAAGCAGATCCTAAATGAAACTGAATTGACATAGTCAAGTGCAATAAGCGGCATATGCTCTGAATGATGAAGAAATTAACCACCACTTTCTTGTTTCCTCTAGTAGTTGACTCTGACACGAAAGAAAATAATCAGATCTATTTTAGCGTCCGTACAAGGATATTCATCATTTAATGAAATTTTCATACATTAAATAAGTTTACTCACAGTGACATCATCAGATCCAACTTCAGTGATGCTGACAATATAATTATCTGCGTCCACTTTATCTTTCCATTCAGCATTGATAGATGTGGTATCCGTTCTCGGTATTGTCACTACTGGGGGATCAATTGCACCTGTGATAATAATTATGCAAAGTCAGAGCTGACTATGTCTGTAGAGTAGATTATCCCAAGTTCCTATGCGAACAATTATCGTGACTGGTTACAGAAAAGATGGACATGGACATATCCCTTATAACTTTTTCAAAGACAGGGACAGTCCCGCCTAAGAATTTTAATATTATCTGAAAACTTCAGTATAACCACCTTTGGAGCGTAGAAAAGATGATTTCTTGCAAAAAAAAACAATCGCGCAATCCCTTCTAAGTGAAAAGATATAATTTCAGTTTTGATTTCTGTGATGTCCCCCAGGTTTTTTTTTGATAGCCATTTCTTGGAGTGGATCACCCTGACTAAGACCCTGTGTCAGTGGCTACTTATAGGCAGACAAGGTTAGAATTGACGGAAAGTTAGGATCTTTTCCTGTTTGGCTTAGCCTATCTAAGTTATTACACCCTGGGTTGAGTGGTGGGCATGGATTAACGAGCCGGATTTGCCAGGAACCGAACCGAAGATCTCCAACCTGCGAAGGCCAAGATATTTTTTATTGAAAATTTTCTCTAGGCAAGGCTGTAAACAACGCCTAAAAGAAAGTAACGAACGACCACATATATTGCAAAGAGGTTCTACATTTTGTAGTACCAGCATCTGCACTTTAAGTGAAAACAGTCAAAACAGAACTGAATGGTATAATGAAGCGCAGTAAGTGGTATCTGCCCTGGACAATGGTAAAATCATCTTCCAAATGTTTTATTTATGTCACCTCGGACACGTAAGAAACATGTTCTTAAAGACAACTCGAAAACTGTTGCGATCATAGCAAAATAATGCCACATCTTGAGGTGGGTCACCCTGACCATCCAGGGATAGAATTACTGGAAAGATATGATCTTTTCCTGTTTGGCTTAGCCTACCCAAGTTATTACACCTCGGGCTTAGTGGTGGGCATAGATTAATGAGCGGGAATCGATTCTATTTCGACGTTAACATGAAAAGAATATCGCTTTTAAGTCAGTTTATGATAAATTTGTAATTCGCGACTGTATATTTCCTAATTATCATAATCGAGACTATAATAGTAACTGGTAATATGAAATATGGGTCTCATTAAGTTTAGTACCATATATACGACTATCATAAAAAATTTCCAATGTTGAAGCGACTCATCCTAACCCTGGAGACAATGCCGGATGCTGGCAGCATTGGCGCCGCCTAGTTAGTATGGGAATATTCTGCCAGTTTTTATTTTGTAGATATTCAGGAATATGGTACTGAACTTCACTAGACCCAGAATAGAATATTCTAATCAACAGCATTATAATAAATAAACAGAAAGATTTTTTTCAGAAAATTGCCCAGACACGGAAATACACATCTATTTTCTGAAAATGTAACTATACTTTTTCAAAACGATGGGAAATCAAACTTATGATTCGCGAATATGAATAGAATATTCTGGACATCCCTCTTCAGGCCTTTTTTGCTATAACATACTAAATCACACCTACCCAGTATAAATGTGTCTTTTCCGACTGGACTCGGATAAATTTTTCCACCTTCTCTCACCAGACCAACAACGGTAACTTCGTATTCTGTGTTGTGGTCAAGATTCGTAAGAACGGTTTTGTTTACGTCACCAGCAAGTGTTAGAGTCTAAATGCAAAATATAATATTTTTAATATGTGTTAGTCCTAACGTGTTTCCTGCGTGCTGTAAAAGGTGACTAAAAGGAAGCAAAGAAGTGGTAGATGGTTTTACTATTGTCCAGGGAAGATACCACTCACTGCACTTTACAATGGTGGTTCAGTTGCGTTTGGGATGTTTTCCGTTCAGAGTACAGTTGCTGGTTCCACATGTTTCAGTAGCTCTCTGCTTGTAAGTGGCCGCTAGTTGGTTCCTTTCCGGCACTGCTTCCGACCTTGTTCAGAGTGAATTTTAATGAAAAAAAAAAAATATATATATATATATGTACGGTATATATATATATATATATATATATATATATATATATAATATGTCCGGTTAGCTCAATCGATAAAGCGTTCAGGACACGCTTCCTATATTTTGTTCGTTCTAATGTAAGTTAGAATCAACCTATGGAGAATGCGATATGTCTCCTGGATGCCTCGCCGGTAGGGCTGGGCAATTCGATTCGGTGATTCGAATCGATTCGAAGCACAATTTATTCGAATCAATAGTCAATCGTTCATAGGAACAAAAACTTAATAAATTAACTAGAATTTTCATTTTTAACGAGAAAATGCAATCGATTTTGGTCAAAATCGATTGCATTTAGTCGTTAAAAATAAAAAATTCCACTTTCAATGTTGAGTTTTTGTTCCTACGACCGATTCACAATTGATTCGAAGAATTTTTGCTTCGAATCGATTCGAATCACCGAATCGAATTGTCCAGCCCTAAGGATTAGTGTTGGTGGAAGATGATGGATTTTCCTTTTAATTAAATTCGAGTTACTAAATCCTGGGTCAAGTGGTGGAAACTAATAAATGACCCGGAGACTCAACGGGAACCAAAGTGAGATCTTTTGCCTGTGATTAGGGCAGAGTTATTACTCATACTATTCTGACTTGTCTCCATTGTGGAAATAAAGAAATTTATAATTTGTAGTGTTTTTTTGAATTCCCACTAAGAGCAACAATTTCCCTATTTTAAAACGACGACATATAATTGATTTTGGTCAAATTTGATCAAAATCGATTTCATTTCGTCGTTACAAATAAAAATCTTGGTTCACTTAATAAGTTTTTGTTCTTATGAATGATTCACGATTGATTCGAATTAACTGTGCTTCGAATCACCGAATCGAATTGTCCAGCCCTACCTGTGATGTCACAGTGTGAACCACTAGGTCATTGTTCCTGATAAAAAATCAAGTGCTTTTTATCAGAACCCCCCCCCCCCCAAAAAAAAAAAAAAAAATTAGTGCAATTGGCGAAAACATTCCATTTGCCATCTCCTATTACTGATAAAAATATATAGTAAAGCGCAGAAAGTAATATCTGTCCTGGGTGATAGAAAAGCCATCAACTGATCCGGAGCGATTAAAAATATAACTCTGACCTCTATCTTTTCCAACAAAGTGCCGCCAATAGGATAGTAAGTCAACTCCCACTCGTCGGCCGGAAGTCCTATTCCTCCCCACTTCACCACCGCTGTGGTGTATGTTCTTCCATTTGCCATGACAGGAGGGGCATGCAAAGATTCTAAAAAAGTAATTTGTATATTTTATCCACTTGGGATCACTTTACGCCGGAAGCAGAGCCGAAAAAAAAAAATAACGACAACTTAATTATATAGATTTACTACAAAATCGTACCAGCAACTGCACTCTAAGCGGAAAAACATCCCAAATGGAACTGAAAGTCTATGGCAAAGTGCAGTTAGTGGCATCTGCCCTGGGCAATGGGCAATATACAAAAATTAATTTCTGTAACGTTTCGTCTGACCTTGGTCAGACGAAACTTTACAGAAATGATTTGTGTATGTGTGAGGAAAGATTTTTGAACCTCTCGTCTATTAGTCGATTATCTCTCTATAGCATCCTCGCTTTTAGCATAAGGATCAACTAAAGGAAAAGCATAGAGAAAGGATAAGTAGTTCGTCCCACGTAGGGGTGAGCAAATCGAATCATTTGAATCTGATTCGAATATTTGTTTTAAATCGGATCGAATCACTAATTCCATGTAAATAACAATTATCCCATTTGTTAAATATCCCACAAATATCTCGCACTGTTACAACTTGTCTCCGTCATGGTTATTTATAAATTCATAGTATATATTTTTTTTTAAATCTACACTACATTGTCTAAGAGCAACAATTGTCATATTTTAACTGCAAAATGCGATCGAAATTTGACCAAAGATTGAAAATTTGACCAAAATCGGTAGCATCTTGTCGTTAAAAATGAAAATTCTAGCTCATTTAGCAAGTTTTTATTCGTATGAACAATTTATGATTGATTCGAATAAAATGTGCTTCGAATTGCCCAGCCCTTGTCCGACGATAACTCGACAAATAGAAAATACCAAGAACGTACTTGTAAACTCCGAATCCGACCCCGGTTCGCTTGTGAATTTCCTGTCATCATCATAATCGACCGCGACTACTTCAACTACGACCTCACTTCCGGGTTCAAGGTCTTCTAGTTTGGCTGAAATATCTTCAGTTGTGAATGTCTGTGAGAATTTTAGAATGCACGTTACAGAGTGGCAAAATTAGGACAGGATAGGATAGGATTGCATTCTTATAGCGAGTAGGGCTGGGGAATTCGATTCGGTGATCCCGAAGCACAATTTATTCGAATCAGTCGTGAATCGTTCAAAGAAAATCATACTTTGTACTAATTATAATTAGACCAAAATTTTCATTTTTAATACCAAAATGCAATCGATTTTGGTCAAACTTTACCAAAATCGATTGTATTTTTGTCGTTAAAATATGAAAATTGTTCATATTGAAAATACACTGTAAACTATGTATTTCATGATTTTCACAACAGAGACAAATGTTAATAGTAAAAATGGGATATTTGTCATTTTCCTCAAATTCGTGATTCGATCCGATTCGAAAAAATTATTCGAATTCCAAATGATTCGGTTTTGCCAATCCCTAGAGGCGAGGTTATAGTTTTTGTTTTACTATTTTTCTCATTTTTCCTGTACGTGGACATATTTGGTGGGGGGAGCTGTAAGCAGTGCTTCCGTGTACCACCGTGCACCGGCGAGGCGTCCATCAGACCTCTCGCATATATTCATCATTCCTTACGAGATTCGAACCTGCGACATGACGATCAGAGATGCGTAACTCGAAGCCTATTCCCGCTTTACAGATTGAGCTAGGCGGGCACTCCAATCAATATGTCTCTTTTTGAGTGTCAGGGAGCCAAACTGTACAAAAAGGTTCAAAATTATCAATACTGCTATGAAATAGCAGCGTTGGTGTTTTGAGGCTTTTTTGTCCCGAAGAAAATTTCGGACGCTCAGAAAAGCCAAGATTTTGTCCCTTTTGTGATTCAGAATGTTTTGGCGAGATGGCCTAGTGGTTATCACGTTGACATTGCAGGTTGAGGAACTTGGGTTCGAGTCTCCGCAAGTCAGTCTCAACTTTAGAATAGTCGTAACCTATTTCCTGCATGTCGCAAGAGGCGGTTAAAAGGAAGAAAAAGAGTGGTAGATGGTTTTACTATCGCCCAGGGCAGATACGACTCACTGTACTTTACCATGGCGGTTCAGTTCCGTTTGAGATGTTTTTTCGTTCAGAGTGCAGTTGTTGTTCCTCTATCTTCTAGTAGCTCTTGGCTATTGAGTGGCCGTTAGTTGGTTCCTTTCAGGCACTGCACCCGATCTTTGTCAGAGTGAATTTTAATAAATAAAAAAACTAGTTTGTAAATAAAATCAGGCTTGAAAAGATAAATTTAAAATGATTTGGTTCGATATTCGATTTGAAATTGGACGTATCTGACACGCACAAATATATAACGTTAAATGGCTGCCGGTACAGATTCCCTTGCCCAGATGTTCCACTTGTAACGATTGGATTTAAAACAACAAATAGAAAGACGAAATAACCGACAAAACTAGCAAAATACAAAACTAAACATCAAATTCTCACTTTTTTGTTTTCTGGATGGCTCTTCAAGTAATATGTGACTTCGAACGCAGTTGGTGTGTAACCTGATATCGTCCACATAACATCGGCCGTTGCTAAGCCTGTGTCAATGACGTCAACAACTGGTGCAGGGATGTGCTCTGGTAAAAGATAAGTTGAAGTAGTCTTTTTTTCATTATTAAAATTCGCTCTGAGCAAGGTCGGGTGCAGTGCCTGAAAGGAACCAACTAACGACCACTTAAAAGCAGAGAGCTACTAAAAGCTGTGATTGGTACCAACAACTGCACTCTGAATGGAAAGCATCCCAAACGGAACTAAACCGCCATGGTGAAGTGCAGTGATAGATATCTGCCCTGAGCAATGGTAATACCATTGGGAATACTGCGTTTCAACCCGGGGGAGAATAATTATTTCAGGCAGTGATTCCACATTTTAATTAGTAGTTCAAGCATCCTTGTGGCAATATCGACACAAGCCAAAGTCTTACAGGTAGGGATAGGATTTTATTTTCATACTGTGAGAGGAAAGCCGAGAATACAGCTCAATCATATGGCGAAACACGTACAGATACAAGTTCCGAATCCAGCAAAGGTTTTTCTGGCTCATTATATTTCTCTTTTCTGTGCATGGAACTGGCTGGTGGAGGAAGCCGTAACAGTGCTTACGTGAAACACCGTGTTGCATGTTATCAACATCCCTCACGGGATTTGAACCCGCGTCGTGATGATCAGTTATGCGTAGCTCGAAGCGTATACCTAACGCATTACCGATTGAGCTAACAGGGCACCCAAACAGGTGTAGACTGTAAAACAATCTTAACATATTTTCTTCATGCCATAGGAGGTATCTGCACAAGAGGCCGTGGTTCGTCTTATGTTAAGCTGTATTCTCGGCTTCCCTCTCCCGCAGGATAAAAAGGACATCCTACCCAATCCTGTTAGTATTTCACCAGCTGTGAATATCATATAAATTATGAGTGTAGCTGGTGGCTATTTGAATCTCATTTTATGTTGGGCTGGGACAAAGCCGAATCATTTGGAATTCGAATCTGATTCGAATAATTTTTTCGAATGGAATCGAATCGCTGATTCCATAAAAATAACAAATATCCCATTTTTACTTTTACTATTATTGTCTCCGTTATGATAATCAAGTAATTTACATTTACGAATTACAATATTAGCTTAAACAGAATCAACCGCGATGTATTTTCGAATACACTCAAGTCCAACAGCAAAAATTGTCCTATTAACGACAAAATACAATCGATTTTGGTCAAATTTGTGCATTTTGTCGTTGTAATGAAAAATTCCTATGAACGATTCACGATTGATTCGAATAATCTGTACTTCAAATCGATTCGAATCACTGTATCGAATCGCCCGTCCCTAATCCAATGCCAAATAAGTACTCACTTGTCTTTCCTTCAGCGGAGCCCACAGGACTCTCTATCTCCTTCCCATCATCCACCACAGTTCCGGTTACCGTTGCTCTGTATACTGTGTTGGGTTTCAAACCATATATTGTTGTTGATGTGAGAGAACCATCAACTGTGACCTCCTAATAATTCAAAATGAACTTAAACGAATGATTTAAATAATGGAATTGAAATCTCCTGAAGAGATGTGATTTTATTGTTATCAAGTATTTTTAACTGATACAGTAGAGTGCAGTTAGTGGTATCTGCCCCTAGTCTATCACTTTTTTACTTAGCCTTTTTTAACACGTTTTACAACACTTGGGAAATATTTTGTACCCTGTAGATACTGGCATTAGAATAGTTCTAAGAAGCGGTGGAGGATATCATCATCGCCCAGGGCAGATACCACTCACTACACTTTACCATGGTGGCTTTGTTCTGTATGTGATGTTTTCCGCTTAGAGTGCAGTTGCTGGAACTTTATTCACATTTAAGAAAACAAGGGCATGTCAACTATAGAATTTTTTCGAATCGGAGCGAATCGTTGATTTCATAAAAATAACAAATATCCCATTTTTGCTATTACTATTATCGTCTCCATTATGATGATTATAAAATATACAGTTACAAATCACGAACATCCGCATAAATTGACTTTAAAGCGATGTATTTTCATTTTTTTAACGAAAAAATACAACCGATTTTGGTCAAATTTGACCAAAATCGATCGCATTATATCGTTAAAAATGGAAACTTCATTTCATTTGGAAAGTTTTCGTTCCTATCAACGGTTCGCGGTTGATTCGAATAGTGTGTGTGCTTCGAATCGATTCGAATCATCGAATCAAACTGCCCAGCATTATCTCCAACATCGCAATACCAATTCTCTCACCTTTGCCACTCCTGTCCCAGGCTCCACGGGTTCCAGAATAACAGTGTATTTATCAGCCTCCGCCCCAATTCCTGTCCATTCTACATCTACTGTTGATAATGTGGTTGTAGGGATCGTTACTATTGGTGGAATGATGGTCTCTGTAATGCGATTAAGTAGGTGCGTTAATGTAAGTGGCAAGTTTGCTGGAATTTGCGAGATTCAGATTTTTTTCTCATCCTCCCCATAGACTATAGAGAGTGCAATATCATAGATTTGAAAAAGCGACAAGGAATGAATTCTTTCATCCCCGATTCCCAGACAGGGTTGGGCAAAACCGAATCATTTGTAATTCTAATCTGATTCGAACATTTTTTCGAATCGGATCGAATCACAAATTTCATGTGAACAACAAATATCCCATTTTTTAGTATCACAAATTGTCCCCATTGTGCGAATCTATAGTTTATTGTACATTTTCATTTCATACGCAGCAACAATTTTCATATTTCAACGACAAAATATAATCGATTTTGGTCAAATTTGACCAATATCGATTACCTTTTCTCGTTAAAAATTAAATTAAATTAAATTCTAGTTCATTTAGCAAGTTTTTGTGAACGTTTCACCATTGATGCGAATAAATTGTGCTTCGAATCACCGAATCGAATTGCCCAGCCCTTCTCCCAGGTTCCTAAAGACATAAAAACGTAAAAATAATGGTATGATACACATTATCAACATCCATAAACAAACAAAGGATATATTAACATGTTAAGATTAAATAATAAAATAATTACAATACGCCAAACAGCAAATGCAACATAAATACTGATGTGGTGATTGGAGTTTTCGTACATATGACCTTTGGCCCTTTTTCAGTTGAATAATTTCATCCGCGTGTTCGAATGTCCTTTCTTGAATGTCATTAGTTAAGGGTAGCTTGGTGGTAGCGTACTATCTTAAGTGTTTCTCTGTTAATCTTTGTATATTTTCGGATACGTTGGTTATTTAATTTAAATGGAAATGTTAGCAAATAATTTGTCGGTTAAAACTTAATAAAGTTTTTCGAAACTTTACTGTGAATTTGCTCTAGGTTACGACAACTAATTTACTAACTATTATTGGTGGTAATTAAACACAATTAAATCTCCACAAAAATTAAAGGTTCAGTATTTCCTGGAGTACAAATACGACTAGGGCTAGGCAAAACCGAATCATTTGGATTTCGAATTGGATTGGAATAATTATTTCGAGTCGGATCAGATCACGAATTCGATGTAAATAAAAATATATCCCATTTCCACTATTACAATTTGTCTCTGTTTTAAAAATCAGGAAATTTATACTTCATAGTGTATTTACAATGTGAACAAATTTCATTTTCATCAAATTTGACCAAAATCGATTGTATTTTGTCGTTGAAAATGAAAACTCATGTCCAATTAGTAAGTGTTATGTTATAGTAAATCCGAATAAGTAATCCGTAATAGATCCAGTATAAAGTAATCCAATTGTAATGCGTGCAAAGTAATCCAAAAGTATATAGAAAGCAGAATAGATACGCAAACGCTAACAGATCAAAACAAGACTAACTAATGGTGTTTACCGACGATCAGCTCACGATTGCTGATGGCCAATTATTACTTGGTTATGCGCGATCATTACATCGCGTCTATACATCACAGTAAGTATTCGTTCCGATGACTATTTCGCTATTCGATTGATTCGAATATATTGGGCTCCGAATCGATTCGAATCACCGAATCGAATTGCCTACCCCTAAATACGACCATATTGAATAACGAATTAATGAATCATGAAATGATATTCTGAATAGTACAGAGAGCTCTAATCATAACTCTGCAGGTACGGGCTTTAGTCCTTATTTCCTGTATTCTTACTGTCCTATAACATATTTCCTACGTGTCGTTAAAGGCTAAAGGGAAGCCTGTATTCTTACTGTCCTATAACATATTTCCTACGTGTCGTTAAAGGCTACTAAAGGGAAGCAAAGTGGTAGTTGGTTACCATCGTACAGGAAAGATACCTCTCGCCCACTGCACTTTACCATGACGGTTCAGTTCCATTTGGGATGTTTTCGGTTTAGAGTACAGTTGCTGGTACTACACCTTGTAGTAGCTCTTTGCTATTAAGTGGCCATTAGTTGGTTCCGTTTGGGCTCTGCTTGCAACCCTTCCCAAGCACTTCGCGGGTAGCTGTAACATAGAAACAGATACACAGTCACTACAAAGGTCCGTGCCTAACGGTTGTTGGGTATAAGCCCCCCGGTAGGTTCACGGACAGGCCATAGCAAAGAATAAACCCCCCCCCCCAAAAAAATAAATAAATAAAAAATAGAGTTAATTTCGATAAAAAAAGAAGAAACTCACTTGTTGTTCCTGTAGTAGACCCTTCCGGACTCTCATACTCGATGTCATTTTCCCTCACATAACCTTTGACCGTGACAATGAATTCTGAACCAGGTTTGCAGCCGTGGAACGTAGCAGTGGATTCCGATCCGTCTACTTCGACAGTCTGGAATAGAGATAGTAGTTGTAGTGATTGTAATTGCTCAACCGGAGATGTGCAAACGATGTTTTATTTTTGCCAACTTTTCGAATGTCTATACAGACGTTCTTCATCAGGGCAATGGAAGGGTTAAGTCATTGGACTTATCTATGTTATGTCGTTAAACATGTTGGCATCGCAGGTTGAAGATCTCGGGTTCGAGTCCCTGCGAGTCCGGCTTGCTAATCCATGCCCACCACTCAACCCAGGGTGTTGGGTAGGCTAAACCGAATAGGAAAAGATCATACCTTTCCAGCAATTGTAACCCTGTCCGTCTATAAGTGGCCGCTGTTACAGGGCCATGGACAGGGTGATCCGCTCTAAGGGGTGGCTATAAATAAAATGTTTATACAAAAACGAACCTTCACTTCCCCAGTTTCGTCATCTGTTAGCTCGAGTACATATCTATCAGCCGGCATCCCGACATCAGTAAACTCAACATCCACCGTTGTCAGAGTTGTACCAGTGACTCTAATAGTTGGAGCTTGAAGAGTTTCTGTAAAATCAGAATAGGATATCTTTTTAATCCTGCGGGAAAGGAAAGCCGGGAATACAGCTTAATTATACGACGAACCACGAACGCTTTGCAGACACCAATCTTCAATCGGGAGAGGAAGATTATTTTGGTTTATCATAATATAACTTATTCTTTCTGGGCATGGATCTCGTTGGTGGAGAAAGCCATATGCAGAAAACATTCCCGACAGAACTGAACTGCTATGGTAAAGAGCCCTGAATGGTATCCGCCCTGGGCGATGACAATATCTTCTACCACTTCTTTGTTTCCTTTCGGTCGCTTCTTACGATACGCAGGAAATATATTAGGTCTAAACTAAAGTCCTTGATCGGAATATCTCGAAACTATTTAGTCTCCAGCTGGTGTCTCGGGTTCGAGTCCCGGCGAGTCCGGCTCGCTCACCCATGCACACCATTCAACCCAGGGTGTAATAACTTGGGTAGGCTAAACCGAACAGGATCATATCTTTCCAGTAATTTAAACCCTGTGCGTCTATAAGTGGCCGCTGTTACAGGGCCCTGGACAGGATGATCCAATCTAAGAAGATTAATTAAGAAAATTAATTAAGAAACATAATTACTACACTCACTGGTAGTCTCGGTGTCCTCTCCAGGCCCTCCGGGTAGTTTCCGTGCATGGTAAGGTGTGATAACTCCTTTGTATTTTTGTCCAGGTTGCAAGCCTTCCAACAATGTTTCTGTGACATCGCTTTCGAATTCATAAATCTTTTCCTGTAAATCAAGACAATATTCGTTAAATTAAAGGTGATTCGAATCGATTCGAAGCGCAAATTATTCGAATCAATTGTGAATCGGTCGTAGGAACAAAAACTTGCTGAACGAAGTGGAATTTTTTATTTTTAACGACAAAATACAATCGATTTTGGTCAAATTTGACCAAAATCGATTGTATTTTGACGTTGAAAAATGAAAACTTTCTTTTTCAGAGATGGAATGTAGTTGAAAATACATCACTAAGTCTGATTATATATGTTAATATTTGTGGATCGTAAATTCCTTGTATTATCGTAATGGAGACAATAATAGTAATAGTAAAATTAGAATAAATCGAACAGGAAAAGATCATATCTTTCCAGTAATTGTAACCCTGTCCGTCTATAAGTGGCCGCTGTTACAGGGCCTTGGACAGGGTGATCCACTCAAAGAAGTGGCTATAAAAAAAAAATGTTATTTTTATGAAATTAGTGATTCGATTCGATTCGGAAAAATAATCCGAATCAGATTCGAACTTTAAATGATCCGGTTTTGCCCAGCCCTAAAGAAGATGTATTTGTGGATACGGACTCTTAACACAGCCAACTATGGTCAATGAGGCTTCAGAATAACTCTGAAGAATTTGAGGTGCGTCGTCTGAGGTGATTGTAAAAAACAAAAGTGGTAGATGGTTTTACCATTGCCCAGGGCAGATACCACTCACTGCACTTCATCAAAGTGGTTCAATTTTGTCTGAAATAGTTTTTGCTTAGACGACGCGGTTGCTACTAGAACTGCTGTGGCTTTTTACGATTTCATGTGCAGTTTCTAACCTAGATAGACTTATTTCTGCCTTCTCGCCATGATATTAGTATTAAAAACATCAGATTTACATTTTAGAGTTGCAAGTAAGAAATATTGGATAGAATAGATGGATTTTTCCGACCTTTTTGCCATGACAATAATATTAAAGAATATCATATTAGATCGAATAACTTTTTCGACCTCCTCGCTATGATATTAGTATTAAAGATATCACATTTACTTTCCAGAGTTGCAAGAAAGAAATAACAGATCGAATGACTTTTTTTCGACGTTCTCGCTATTACAATAATATTAAAAAATATCATATTTTTATTTTAGAACTACACGTAAGAAATATCAAGCGAATCGACCAAACCTCAACCTAATTAAAAATGACATCCTATTTTTCTTACCATATCAGGCGAGACTCCTCCATTTAGGCCTTCTATCACTTTTGTAAGCTTTAGGACGTATCCAGATAACAGGTCCCCTCCTGCAGGCTCCCATTTTGCTTGTAGTGTTGTCAGTGTTGCATTGAATAAATCAAGACTAGTTTCCCCGAGGAACACTGAAAAATTGGAAAAATGGATATTTCTGTTAGGCAACAGATATATAAGGACAATAGCACAATTCCCATATCCATCCCTAATGCTGGTTTGAGAGTGGGGCTGGGCAAAACCGAATCATTTGAGATTCAAATTTGATTCGAATCGAATCACGAATTCGATGTAAAAAAACAAATATCCCATTTTTACTATTACAATTTGTCTCTATTGTAAAATCAAGAAATGGATAGTTAAAAGTGTATTCACAATGTGAACAATTTTCATTTTTCAACGACAAAATATAATCGATTTTGGTCAAATTTGACCAAAATCGATTCTATTTTGTCGTTAAAAACGAAAATTCTTGTCCAATTAGTAAATATTTGTTCCTATGAACGATTCACGATTGATTCGAATATATTGTGCTTCGAATCTACTCGAATTACCGAATCGAATTGCCCAGCCTTAGCTGAGAGGGACAAGTGGATGATTTTCCCCTGTTTATTATCTTAACAATACAGCTAAAATGGTGTTTCGCTGTTGAAGCTTTTTAGACAAATCGCGTTGTTTACAACTTAAAAAAACATCTTCAAATTGATTGAGATATTTTATGAACTTTTAAACCGTTTCTGACAAGCATTTTCAACAACGCTTGTCTGAGGAAGTCTCATCTTGGTCAGACGGATCGTTACAGAAATGAATTTGTTTATGAATGTAGAAAGCCTCCTGAACCTCTTGTCTGATAATTCAATCTCTTTCTATAGCATCATTGGTTTTAGCATACCGATCCAGTTAAGCAAAGGCATAGAAGAAGGATAAGTAGTTAGGCCCACGGTAACCCGACTAAGAGCATAACTTACATGTAGGGTTGGGCAAAACTGAATCATTTGAAATTGGAATATGATTCCAATAATTTTTTTGAATCGGATCGAATTACTAATTCCATCAAAATGATAGATAGATATACAATTTTGATCATCACTTTTATTGTCTCCATTATGGTAATTAAGAAAATCATAGTTACGAATTGCAAAATTAGCATAAACAGACTTGAAAGTAATATATTTCTATCACACTCCACGTCTAAGAACGACAATTTTCAATTTTTAACGACAAAATGCAATCGATTTTGGTCAAATTTGACCAAAATCGATTGTATTTGTCGTTAAAGATGAAAGAATCCATTTCATTTAGCAAATTTCTGTCTCTATGACCGATTCACCATAGATTCGAATAATCTGTGCTTCGAATCGGTTCGAATCGACGAATCGAATTGCCCAGCCGTACTTACAGGTTGTATCTTCTCCCTCGATTGTTTCAGATTTCAATCCATCCGCAGTATATGCTGTTACTCGTATTATGTATGGTGTACCAGGTTTCAGACCTTCCAGGAGAGCCGTGGGTTCTGTGAAATAAATAAATGGAAAATGATTCACTAAATTCGCTGAAGCATTGGAAATACGCGTCGAGCTGCGCATCTAATCGTTATGACGCAGGTTACAATTAGGTATTCAACTTTCCCAGTTATGAGATTTTCAAATTTAAATGTCCAAATTTGACCAAAATCGATTGCTTTTGTTGCTAAAAATGAAAAAACTCTACTTCATTTGGCGAGTTTTTCTTCCTATGGCCCATTCGATTCGAATATTTTGCTCTTCGAATCATCGATACGAATTGCCCAGACCTAATTACGACGTCGTGATCGCTTATCCATGGCCACTACTCAACCCAGGGTGTTATAACTTGGGTAGGCTAAGCCGAACAGGAAAATCTTTTCAGCAATTGTAACCCTGCCTGTCTCTATGTGGCCGCCGTTACAGGGCCTTGGACAGGGTGGGTGATCCACTCTAAAAAGTAGCTACAAAAAAAAATCGAAAAATTTCACAAATTTTGCCTCTACCCATACTCAATTAACTTCGAAATAGGTCACTAGGAACTTACCGTTCACTCTCATCTCAGTGAATTCTCCAGTAGTTGCCGTGTATATCTTCACAACATAGTGATCGATCAAGTGCTCTTTCTCTGGTGAAATCAATCTCCAGCTAGCTCGCATGCTTGTGTGTGTTTTATTCAGGATTGCCAGATCGACCAAGTTGGATGGGGTGACCGCTGTATAAATCAAAATGGAAAAAAAATGAACCAAAATGAAATGAAGTTTATTTCACAGTATGCAATTGACATTGTTTACAATTATATCTGGTTACGAGATTTATCTTGCGTCTTGTCATTCCATCCCGTGTGGAACATATGCGGAACCGGTGAGGTTATCGGGCATAGTCCCGAAGCAGGGGGTCATAGTGCCTCACCCAGGGCACCGCGCATGTATTGCTCTTTGAAGGCTTTCCCGTTCGTCGATTATAAAAACACTTCGCCGGGTTCGAACCCACGTAATTCGTAAACCGTTATGTTCGGCGGCTATGTCGGTTTCATCACGCCACCGTGACCCAAAGTATACGAACGGGTGTTGGAACCCAATTTTTTTTCTCTAATATTAATTATCATAAAACTATGTGAACTATTACCAGCTAACCTAGTTTAACTTTCAAATCTGACTTGTATCTTAATTAAAACCAGGTAGACTAGGTAATCGTTGTTTCGTTTAATAAATTTTTATTACATTTCAAGCTTAAAATTTTCTAATAGTCTATTTCGAAGGATTGTTTTGTAAGAAAAATATAATTTACGTAGTTTTTTGAACTAGTTATCTTGTTTAAAATTGAGTAAATTTTCCTTATTTTACCCAGTCACGATTGATTCGAATTAAGCGTGCCTCGAATCAATTCGAATCCCAGAATCGAACTGTCCAGGCTTATTTACAGGGCGAACCACTCAAACAGTGTAGATTTAATTATTGAAATTCACTCAAAGCAAAGCTGGAAGCAGTTCCTAGAAGAAACCAATCAACTATCGGTCACTTAATAGCAAAGAGCTACTACGAGATGCTGTTCCAGCATATGCACTCCAAGCCGAAAACATCCCAACTAAAACTGAACCGTCATGGTAAAGTTCAGTGAGTGGTATCTGCCCTGGGTGGTATCTGCGATGGCAAAGCCATCTACCACTTCTTTGCTTCTTGTTCAGTGTTTTCTATTTGAAACGAGGGAAATTCAATGATATGTTTGTAATGGCCAATCCCTTGAGAAATTTCTTCAAAATTAAAAGTTCATTAGAACCAGAATTAGAGCAAATTAAAGTTGTCGGTACGCCGACCCAGGCAAGTGGGATTAGCAAAAAAACCAACTCAAAGTCTGTGTGATTAAAATGTTGGCATCGCATGTTACCACGAAGCGAGAGTCTTTCCAATAACACTGAAACCCTGTCCGTCGATGTGTTGGCGCTGAAATTGTCGTATCCGCAACTGCACCACTGCACAAGTGGAAAATCCATTATAAATACGCTGATTACGTGTTGGATGTGTTGATTTAACATGTTGATTTCCTTCGCATGTGGGCGGAGTTATAAATCCATGACTAGACATTCGGATTTAGTTCTCTTGGGTATTTTGTAAATATGAAATACGTAATCTACATATTTATATCAAATTTTGATTTTGGAGTTTGGGTCACAGATGGACCGCGTCTAGACGGCGCGACCCATCAGTATTCAATAGCCGATTCTTTTATTTTGGCGATTCATTTGTGTGGATCGCCTCGAGTAAGGCGAACAGGGTTATTGTCGTTGGAAAAGATATGGGCTTTACATTTTGACCAGGTTATTACACACTGGGTTGAATGCCATGCATTAATTGGCAAGCCGGACTTGACGGGACTCTGTACCCGAAATCTTCAACATGCGATGCTATCATAACAACCACCAGACCACCGCGTCCACGAGACATTTCAAAAAAGTGATTGAGAGACGCAATGTTAAAGGTCTGGAAGCATTTTGAAGAAACCAAGGGTAACGAATATATTAACACAAAAATTTGACATTTTACTCCAAATTCAAATTTCATCATTTCATTTCAAATGTCATGCCTCCCATGTGTCCTAGTGTGACGACATGTTCATTTCCTACACATGTGGACGGAGATTTCAATCTATGACTATACATTATGGTTTATTCTTCTGCTAGGAATATTGCACGCATACCTAATACTTGATATAATAATTTGTGCGGAGAGTCGAACTCCCGAACCGAAACCTCGCCACAAGTTTCGAAGCCTCGAAGGGCAATGTCTCCCGGGGTCTCCCAGATGCGCGATTCAGTTAAACTTCCTCTTTCTCTAATATTTTCGTAAAACAAGCCAAGTCGTCATCTACCAGGTTTAATTATACAAGATTCCAATCATCGCTTATAGTTGGCTTAGGTCCCAGCGGGAAAAGATGTCTCGTTTGTTACTCGTCTAGTCTGTGTTGTACAATAAGCATTAATGTTCGGATTTAATTTTCTTTAATGCAGATTTGAACTATCCAATGCCATCGTCGACGCCATCCATCAGTGACTCATACTTGGCAAAACATATAGGCACAAGGGCACGTATTGCTGTATGGGCAATTTATCGCTGTTTCATACTCGACGGAGCCTGCTTTGGCACAAAATCCTCCAGTTGGTGTATTTAATTGACATCTCCCTCTCAATGTAACAAAAATGCAACAAAATCACTGGTCTTTGACAGTAATTTTACTTGGCGGTATTGAAAAAATTCAAAATTGACTTTTTTGGCCAATTATGGGTTGTTGATGGAACGCACTGCGAAGGTGCGGTCCATCAATAGGCCATAATTGGACTAAATGTCATAAACATGTCGTTTTTTCGACTTTGGAAATATGAAATTACTGTAAATGACTAGTGAATTTACTGTACTTTTGTTACAGTGCTCCCCTCTTTTCCAAATTAATATAAACAAACATTAACGACTGACTTTTAAAACAAAAAAGAGTATAAATCTGGTTCATTGCACATTAATCTGGACTATGTTCTAACGAAAACGTACAATAAACTTATATTTCTGTGGAATGAGAACATGATATTTTCGTACATGGGCTTGATATTATCGCATTCGTGTATCCTTGTGAATTCTCTATCACACGGAGATCCAGGATTTTAAGGAAACAAAGAGGAGGGATAGGTAGTTCATTGCAAGATATTACCGAATCGCGTAAATTTACTATGTTTCAACGAAAATTACCAATAAATTTATAATTCTGGCGAATTACAACATGATATTTTTGTATATAAGCTCTTACTAGCTCTAAATATACAAGATTTCAATCATCGCTTATAGTTATGGGTTAGGTCCCAGCGGGAAACGATGTCTCGTTTATTACTCGTCTAGTCTGTGGTGTGCAACATGAATAATGTTTGGATTCCAATGTCGTGTTGTAACGCTATTTTTTAATAACTGTTGGCTTAATACGGGTGGGGATTAGTGATGGCAATCTGGTTTTTACTTGAACTTGGTGAAGTAAAACAAATCACCAGCAAACCAGGTAAAGTGTTACTAGACAACTAGGGCTGGGTCAAACCAAACCAGTTGGAATTCGAATCTCATTCAAATATTTCTTTCCAATCAGATCGAATCACTGATTCCATGTGAGTAAGAATATCCCACTTTTACTATTACAACTTGTCACTAGTGTGAAATTCAGGAAATTTACAGTTTATAGCATATTTTCAATTCACATTACACATTTAAGAGCCACAATTTTCATATTTCAACGACAAAATATATTGGATTTTTGCAAAAATTTGACCGAAATCGATTGTATTTATTCGTTAAAATGAAAATTCAATTTCAATTTAGCAAGTTTTTATTCCTATGAACGATTCACGATCGATTCAAATAATTTTTCTTCGAATCGATCGGAATCTTCGATTTGAATAGACCAGCCTCACCCATTGTGCCATGGTGTCTCATTAATAATAAACAATGATATGCAAGAAAAAAAATCTATAGAATAGGAACAGTTCATAATAAATCGCCCAGCAGAGATCGGGGGGGAGGCAACAGGTGTTTGTTTGGTAAATTAATATTGACTATTACCTACACAACTCTTTTCGTCCCGGCCCAACTTGTACCCGTGGGGGCAAATGCACCTGTACCCTCCGTTGGGGGCCACTTCGCATATGTATGCACATTCAGCTTCCAGGCACGGGTCGTAAGCTGAAAGAAAAGTTTGAGTTATGCTTGCTTGCTGGGTAGTTCTTTTGCTTTCTCGTAAAAAATATGACAACTTCTTTTTTAAAGCATGTATCAAAATTGAAAAACTATTTTTTGTATTCCGAATCATTGTAAATCACATTTTTATGTTCTTTTGTATAATGAAGAAAATCTTCGACCCATTATGCTTAAATGCATGCAAATGCGATATCACAGAATTATTTCATTTCATTATCTTTTCAACCATAAATTTGTACTGTGCAAAATTTGCTGATTCAAATAAAACTACATGAAAAACGAAAATGAGTTCTCGTGAAATTTTTCCCAAAATTAAGGAAAATGTGGCAATTTTTTAACCAATATATCTCCACATCAAAAATTAAAACAAGTGCTGCCAGTTATCAAAAACGCGCGGAATATGTCGATATCAAAAATGGTTTCAAAGACCAAATCTCGAACTCATAAAAAAGGATAAAATTTGTGTTGAAAAACCTGAATATCGGGAATATAATATTTGTGTGAGATGAGCACTGTGTGATTTCGTTGTTAATTTTTGTGATTTTAGAAAAAAAAATAAATAAACATCAAACAAAATTCAAAATATTACAACTTAAAAACACCACCCAAGTGCAAGCAAGCAACTCAAACCTTTTTCTCAAAAACCGGAGCTCTGAAACTTCTTGAAGGGAGTGCGTGTTCAAGGCACCCCTCTCGTGGACCTGCTAATGGCCGTCGCTATCACAAAATGGTATTTTCAACATTAGGGCTGGGCAATTCCGAATCATTTGGAATTCGAATCTGATTCGAATATTTTTTTCGGATCTGATCAAATCCCTAGTTCTATGTAAATAACAAAGATCCCATTTTTACTATCACAACTCATTTCCATTGTAAAAATCAAGATGTTCATTGTTTACTGTGTTATTTCAATTCACATCCCATGGATTAGATAAACAATTTCCACATTATTTTAACGCCAAAATATAATCGATTTTGGTCCAATTTGACCAAAATAGATTGGATTTTGTCGTTAAAAATAAAAATTCTAGCTTTTTTAGCAACTTTCGTTCCCGTGAACGATTCACGATTGATTCGAATAAATTGTGCTTCGAATCGATTCGAATCACCGAACCGAATTGCCCAGCCCTATTCAACATGGCAGGTTTTTTGGGGTTTGTACGATAGGATATCATTTTTATCCATTAAGACAGGGGATCCGGGGATACGGCTTAAGCCAATAGTCCCCGACCTCTCTTGCAACAATATAAACAGACTTTCGGCGACTTTTAAAATATTATACGTCCTGGATGTTGTAAAATGCTGAAGTTTACTTAGGGTAGGATGGTATTTCATATTTCTGCGGGAGAGGAAAGCCGAGAATCCAGCTTAATCATATGGCGAACCATGACCTCTCATGCAGACCCCAGATCCGAATCGAGAGGCAGGTTTTTGTCTTGTCATATTTCTCATTTTCTCTATGCGTGGACCTGATTGGTGGAGGAAGCCGTAAGCAGTGCTTAAGTGAACCACCCTGTAGCGGTGAGGCGCCAGCAGACCTCTCGCATATAATCATTATCCTACCCGATGCGTAACTCAATGCATATTCCCAACGTTTTTACCGATTGAACTAACCGGGCACCGGCATACTCAATAGCACGGCCGAACCTCTGGCCTTCCGGAAAGCACGATCGCTCTCAGCGGAAGATACGTCAACGTATCTTGTGCATGGAAGCAATACACAACAGATAAACAAAATTTATATCACTGATTTTACGCTTTTGTCAATCATGTGTGTCCTTCCAAAAAAAATATATGTTTCATAAAATATCGACTAAACTTAGAAAAAAAGAGAAATGTAAAATTGTATCGTGAATGTCAGAAGCTTAGCATTGCAAAATTTAAAATAGAAGCCAAGCAAGCTACGCAAATTCAGAGATAGAAATGGAAGTATTGACCTGTTTTCACCAATCTGACTTGATTTTGTTGCGCAAAAATGATTATATAAATTATAAGGTATGATTAGTGGCGTATTCAGAACGTTAAAAGGAGGGGAGGGAAAGGGGGTGGGCAGCGTTTGAAAAATAGAATTGCAATAGAACGAGTCTAAAGGAAGTTTCATAGCTCAAGGCTTATCGAAACATGCGCAGAGATGAAAGATGAAGAAATGCAGTGAATGTCGTTCCCAAAATCACAAGTTTCAATTTATAACTTTCGAGGAGGAGCGGTTTCACCGCTTTTTAAAAATATATAAAGCGAATGAAATGAGCATCCCCCGCGTGTGAAACTTAGCATTTGAAATCACTTTTCCCGCCTTTTTATACGGCTCAGTGCTTTCAATGCAGCCAATGTATCCTATATTGAAGACACCATGCTATACGTCCACCGTATTACCTTTTTGGAACTTAATATCAAACTTTAATAAAACCAGGCGATCAAGCTATAACCTGATTACGTCATATACATGACGTCATGAAATTGATGTTAGCAAACACCGCTTTTCCTTGTTAAATGTTAATCAGATAAACACTTGCAACTAATAAAAACCAAACTCGATGACGTCATATCATGCTAATGACGTCATCGTACACTTACGTTTACAGGTCGCACGATCTTCTGCCAGAACGAATCCATGATGACATCCGCAATAGAATGAACCGATCGTGTTGTTGCAAATCTGATCGCAATTGTCGATTTCCTCTTTGCACTCGTCGATATCTGTAAAAGGTGAAATTGCTGAGTGATTTTTGGAAATTATGATGTCCGGTGTTATTCACTGCGGCAAAAAATGCAAAAAATCACTGGTCTTTGACAGTAATTTTACTTGGCGGTATTGAAAAAATTCGAAATTATCTTTTTTGGCCAAATATGGGGTGTTGATGGAACGCACCGGGAAGGCACGATCCATTATCAGCCATAATTGGCATAAATTCTATCAACATGGCGTTTTTATACTTTAGAAATATGCAATTACTGCATATGACCAGTAAATTTACTGTACTTTTGTTACAGTGTATTTTTCTACTTTCATGTTTGTGCGCTGGCGGACTCGTATACCGAAAGGAGTCGGTCGAGCAACGAGACTATTTTTCCATTTGGAAAAAAATCACCCCAAAACCTGATAATTATAAAAAAAAAATCGCGCCAACTTTTGAAGTCAAGTATATTTGAAAACTTTATGAAATTCATTGTTTTCCAAATCCTTTATTTACAAATGTTTAAGACTCAAGAAGCAAATTATTTTTTGCTACTGCGCGGGTGTATATAGTGACGAAATAATGAGCCATAAGTCGTATAACAATTTACTGGTATGAGTATAATTTTTACTCCACTGTTTGGTGGGAAGTGTGGGGATTCGAGGTCAAAAAAATGGGGCGCCTCCTGCGCGATCTTCCCTTTTGATGGGCGTTTTTATGTCATAAAATATTGCTGTGATCTACAAACTACCATAAACCGATACCGTGCACCTCCAAGGTGCCCCCGTATAAGCAACAGCCCCATATTTGGCCAAGAAATTCGATTTTACAATTTTATTTCATTATTATCAAGTAAACTTACTGTGAAAGAGCAGAGATTGATTTTACTGCATTTCCATTACAGGGGAGAGAGTGGATAGTATAAAATGTTGCTGGGCTGGGTTTACTATAGTTCCCAAATTTTATCAGTTTCAATAAATTGTTGATCTGACAAAATCAATGCTAGCATCATTGTTACACTGAGACAAAATTTCAGTGAATTTTTCATTATTTTAGTACGCAAATCTTGTTCCATGTAACGAAATACACGCCAGACCCTGTTTACAGGTACAGGCCTTAGAAATAGCTCCTAACGTAATTTTCCCTCGCGTCGTAAGCAACAAGTAAAAAGGTAGCAAAAGAAGTAGTTGGGTGTTTTTACCATCGCCCAGGGCCACCCAGATACAATCCGCTGCACTTTATCATAATGGTTTAAGATGTTTTCCGTTTTAGAGTGCAGTTGCTGTTACACCTCAACATCTTTTAGTAACTCTTTACTATTAAGTGACCGTTAGTTGGTTCCTTTTTTTTCCTTTTTAGGACAAACCTCCTGTGATTTCCCATTTTCTGCGGTGCGTTTTTCATCAACAGGTCCCCCCCATGCTTGGCATAAGTATTCAAAGGTTAAAATTCTCCATCGCTCCCCTCCCCCCCGTTAAGACAAAAATGAAATGTCATTACCCCCAGCCCCGCCAAATAATAAAGTCTCATCAAAAGGTCGGTTTCAAATTTCGAAACATACAAATTACTGCAATATGAGCGGTAAATTTACTGTGCTTTTTCATAGTGTACCATTGTTTATGACACAATGTTTTAATGTAACGCAGACGACCACTACTATCTTCACCACAATCTTAAACATTTATTTAACACAATTTATGGAAAAATATTTATCAGAAATTATCGTTTTGGTCAAAGTATGAGTCACTGATGGATCGCGCGGCGTGGAGGCGGCGGTCCATCTGTGCTCATGCTTGACCAAAATAAAATGTCTGACAGTGCTTCGTAGAAAGGGCGAGATATTACTAATAATAATCTTAAAAATTTGTTCAATTTATTATGAATTTTTCAAGACGAAAAACAAAACAAGGTTTCAAACGACTAAGAGTATTGATAATTTTTTATTTTTTTGATTCTCAATATAAAAAAAACACTTTTTGTTACCTCGGGCACGAAAGCAACAATCCGCCATTATAAATACAATATTAATTGCAACAATGTACTTTAAAAAGTTACTCCCTTGACTAAATTTTTTATATTGACGCTTTTTAAGACGATTTTTAAATATTCGATTCCATTTTTGATTAAATTTTAGTTGAAAAACTTATAAAAAATCAGCTTTAGACACAATTTTTTTGAGGTCGTCGGTGACATTTGTCTTGGCTTTATTTAGCTCAAAAATTTTTTGAATCACTGGAATGGTTTTTTCAACGATCTCACATCTCTCATAAATCATTGCAAGCAGGCCAAGTTCGGTGCTCGCGCTTATTACCATCACAATAAATGCCAGCTCTTGACTGGATTACAAAGCAAAATGTGAGGCTTTTTTAGCTCAAAATTTAATCACTGTATTGCACTTCATCATCAATCTGTTTGCCAGTCAACTGTCCACAAAATCAACTGCAGAATCACGTTCGCGCCGCTCATTACCGTTACATAAACACAGCATCTTGACTGGAATTACAAAGCAAATTTGTAGCGTTCATAGCTCAAAAATTTCAATAATCGCAATGCTCTTTATCAATCTGTAGTCAGTCAACTGTCCACAAACCACTGGAAAATCACGATCGCGCTGATTACAATTACATAAACGATGTAAAAATAATAGAAAATGATAGTTCACGGTCCCACCGCAATCCATCTCTGCTCTGTCGCCGCCCGACCGAGCTTTACAATCATTCCCACCAAAGGCCCAGTGTATATTTTCAAGACAAATTGATTTTCTGTCGCGAATCATTATTCCACTAAAATTTGTGGTGCTTGCCAGGTGCGTAATTTCGTCGATGCCATTTTTTAAATGATTACAATTTAAAAGGGAAATGCTTATTTTTTAAACCCCAAACCCCTATTTTAAATTTGTTTTAAACCCGGTTTGCTGCAAGAAGTATTCAAGCTTCGGCCCAAACTTTCCACTCGTATTACTAATGACCTAGAACTAGACTACAGAGAAGTTAATAAACTTATTCGACGTGTACTCGCGTTCGCGCTTATCTTACCGCTATTAACTTCGTGGGAAATATTAAGAAAGAGCAAGAAATAATCTGTCTTCGACCACACTTGACGGAGTTTGGCCCCAACGACGCCGTTTTAATTTTGCTTGTTTTGCTTCTGGTGTACGGAAGGCAAAAAATAGAAATCAGAATCCGTTTATAAGAGTGATTGCAATATTAAATTAACCACTATATTCCCACCATCCAATTACGTAGGTTCGCAAAATATCATGGAACTTCCTGATGAGAGAAAGTCGCCCCACAAACCCATTAAGTCGTTTGGATTTAGCTTAGACTAATTGCTAGGTGTCCCCCTATTTACTTGTTTTGAATGTGGTGTACAGAGTCCTTAACATTTAGGCTCCGGTAATCGTAAGTGATTTGTGATATTTAGAGAACAATGTTTCACCAATAACCGCGTAAATACACAGAAAATTGATATCACTTTCTAATTTGCTATTTAAGTGGGCCGTTAGTTGGTTTCCTGTTAGGCAACCGCCCTTACTCAAAAGTGAATTTCAACAATTAAGTACGAACCACAGAAGGATCTGTCCATGGAGAACGCGATCCATCAGTGACTCACAATCATTCAAAAATTTTAAAGAACACTCCTACAAATTATTCGAGTTAACGAGATTTTAGAATTTTGCCAATTTTTTGCTAAATTTTCCGACGTTGTGGTTCCGCTGCTCCGTTTTGACAACATTTCATAGACAATCTCCATTTCATAACGATTCCAATACATTTCATGAGATTATATTTGGTTGTATCTGGGAACTTTTTGAGTGAATAACATTGACTAAGGCCTTTACCCAGCGGCCACACTTACCCACTCGAATAGAGTTTGGTGTTGTTGTTGATCTTTCCGGTTCGGTTCAGCCTACCCTAGTTGATACATCTCGTATAGGAATTTGGCAAAAACCGAATCATTTGGAATTCGAATCTAATTCGGTTGAATTTTTTTGATTCGTCCTATCAAACCATGTAACTTCATTCGTGTGAAAACACAAGAAAATTTATATTTCGCTAATACCCCACCCCAAATTACTAGCAATATGAATGAACGGGCATAGAGGCGATGTATTTTCAATATACGCTTCATGTCCTAAGAGCATAAATTTTTTATTTTTAACGCAACAAAAATACAATCGATTTTGGTCAATTTGACGCCAAACCCAATGGTAAAGTACATTGGGCGGTATATCTGCCATGGGCGATTGTAAAAACCATTTACCACTTTTCTGCATCCTTATTAGTCGCCTCTTACGACACGCAGGAAATAGGTTAGGACTATTCTCCAAAGCCGGCGCAGGACCCACAGTGGGGCTAGAGTTACCTTCCACGCCTTCAAAAAGCAAACCTTTCCCAAATTAAAACAATGTTTTAATCAACGCCCCCCCCCCCCCCCTGCCCTAAAAGGTAGCCCTTATTTTTTCCTCGCGCCCGATCCCCCATATGTATTTAATGCTTGTCATAATAAAATTCCTAATTAGGTTAGCAATTTATCAATAATACCCTCAGTCTCGCAACTAATCGTGTCCCATTAAAGCCCGCAGAATTTTATGGAACACTTAGAAAGTGATTCGTCAAGAAACCACATGTTTACGCCCCTGGAATTCAACATCGCAAAGTTACATATTAATAGCGTGGAAATTAGGGCTTTTTTATGTTATTTTTCCATAAATTAGGCTACTTTTTTATATATTCATCTACTACACCTCTATAACCAAGAAAGTGATAAATATCGAGACTGTATAGGCATCATATCATGCGAGGCCATGGTTTGCGGCTAGGGCTGGGCAACTTTACGATTCGGTGATTTCGAACCGCGACAGATTCACGAAGCACAATTTATTCGAATCAATCGTGAATCGTTTCATAGGGAACAAAACTTGTTAAAGGAATTAAAAATTTCTATTTTTAACGACAAAATTAAAATCGATTTTGGTGAGTCAAATTTGACCAAAAATCGATTTATATTTTGTCGTTAAAATATGAAAATTGCTCTCAGGCATGGAGTATAAATTGAAAAATACACTGAAAACTATAAATTTCTTTGATTTTAACAATTTGTAAAATTAAAATATGGGATATTATTATTTATATGGAATTAAGTGATTCGAACCGATTCTAAAAAATTATACAATCATTCGAATCATATTCACGAATTCCACCGAAATGATTCCGATTTTGCCCATCCCTAGTCGCCAGCAGGGTGGCCATGTAATGGGCATAATGGGGGGCCGGGACTAGTAGTTCTATTTTGATATCACCATCAATCAACTTAATGCAAAAGCACGTTAATTTTTACTACGTTTTCGTTACTATGTGCATTCAATTCTGCCCCTCATTTTTATTTATTTTTTTTTTTATCCACATCTTAGAGTGGATCACCCTGTCCAAGACCCTGTAACAAGCGGCCACTTATAGGCGGAACAGGGTTACAATTTAAGACCCACAGACTTTCTTTGGAATGTCGCGTGAAAGTGATTCGTCAAGAAACCGAGCATGTTTATGCGGTTCATGGAATACATTAATGATGCTTATACATTATATCCGCCGCAAACGTTACATATTAAGAAGTGGGTGAAAGTTCACAACGTAAAACTGGTGCATTTTACGCTCGCATTGTGGTCAGAATAGGTAAACAATTTCACCATCGCTCAAGGCAGATAGCCACTCACAGCACCTTTTTTTTTATTTAAATTAACCAGTAACTGCATTTTAAACGAAAAACATCCGAAACACCTCGTTATGGGCGATGTTTAAACCATCTACCACCTTTAATCGCCATTCAATTTCAATATCTAAGAGCAACAATTTTCATATTTTAACCACAAAATATAATCGATTTTGGTCAAATTTGACCAAAATCGATTGCATTTTATTGTTAAAAAGGAAAATTTTAGTACATTCACCACGTTTTGTCGCTATGAACGATTCACAATTGATTCGAATAAATTGTTCTTCGAATCGGATTTACCGAATAGAACTGGGCAGCCCTAGTCGCAGGTCCAGGCCACGCGTCAATTTAAAAATCCATTGAACAACAAAGACAGATCAATTCGTCACACACGTGCAGTCGCACGCGGAGTATTTTGTGAAGATGAATTGATGTGTCAGTCAAGCTATTAGAAAGTCGGGTCATTGACGCTGCGCGGTTTTCGTCAAGCACTGATTGAGAACTCACAGTATTATAGTGCCGGAAGAATACATTCGTTAAATAATTTTAAAATTAAAAGTTAAATTCTGGTGGGGGTTAGGTACATTTAATTTCTGCTTTCCCGCCGTGACGTTATTGAGCTTCTTTCTATATATATATTCATGTATGTTTATAATATATAATATATATATCATATATTACTCATGTCTTAAACGCCCCCCACCTTAATTTACCAGATGCGAAACTAATATATATATATATATATATGTATTATTTTCCGCGTAACATTATTGAACATCTCTCAATATATACGTATATATACATTTACTTTACGCTTTACTACCTTTCTACCACGTTTCCAGTTTCCAAAGAGCCACTAACTTTTAATTCCGGCCTCTCCCCCTCCCCACAACAAAAAATAATATAAAATTAAAAAAAAATTTCAATTTAACAGATGCGAAACTAATATTTTCATATATATTATAGATATTAACCAACTTACCACAGATTTGTTCGTGCAGCATCACAGGAATTCTGCCAATGAGGTCGAAATTTTTGACGTAAAATTTATGTTTTTCCTTTGGTTCTGATGCGATGAGAAGTAAATCTTTATCTGATATTCGGCGACCGACTCCGATGGCAAAAAGAACAATTCCCGAGTCCTGCGAAAAGTGTCAAAATATAAATTCAATCAAGAGAAAGAGTGTTCCAGCTGTGGCTCACAGTTGAAAAAAATATTATATTGGATTGAAAAAGCAAAAGCCCAACTAAAGCAGAATCTGATACATATCACCCTCAGATGGCCCCTGCAAATGCGATCAATTTGAGGATTATCTTAAACTAAAACAAATTGGTTGGATTTATGTGTCAAGATTCAAATTTCAATCAAGAGAAAGAGTGTTCCGTATGTGACTCACGGATGAAAAAATATAATTTTTGATTGAAAAACCAAAAACCCAACTAAAGCAGAATCCGACACATATCACCCTAAGATGGCCCTGTAAAATGCGGCCAATTTGAGGAGCGTCTTAAACTAAAACAAATTGGCTGCATTTAAACCACTTTTGTGCGATTTGGTTAAAGTTAAAATCTTCGAATAGTCCATTTTTAAAGCTTTTTCATAATTAAAATAAGGCTTATGACTTAGTTTTTCATACTAAGTGCCTAGTTTTTTCAACCAGCTACCTGGCTCGACCACCGAGGCGTGCTTGTCA
>OZ023140.1:3284111-3332737 GCA_963675895.2 Styela plicata
GATACAGTTTGGTGTATATCGTGACAAGTTATCAACCGTGGATCGTACCGATCGCTTGAGTCACTGATTGATGGCGTCGTCGAGGCGCGGTCTATTTGTGGCGAATGACAAACAAAATAATATCTCTGACTGAAAAAGTCTTAAATCATGTGGCACGTGAAAAATGAAAAGTAGGACAACGTGAATCAGGTATCAATCATGATATGTGTCTATTTTGGGTGCCCAGTTAGCTCAATCGGTAAAGCGTTAGGAATACGTTTCGAGCAACGCATCTCTGATCGTCACGACGCAGGTTCGAATCCTGGAAGGAATGATGATTATATGCGAGAGGTCTACTGGACGCCCGCCGGTGCACCCCGGTTCACGTAAACACCGCTTACGGCTTCCTCCACCAACCAGGTGAGAAATATGACAAGTCAAAAACCTTAACCCCGATTTGGAACTGGTATCTGCGCGAGATGTCGTAGTTTGCTATGTGATTGAGCTGTACTATCGGCTTTCCTTTCCCGCAGGATGAAAATGAAAATCCTATCCTATCCCAATATCTCTAGAAACCTTGTTCATGGAGAATTTTAATAAAAAATAAATGAATTAAAAAACCGAGAAAAATTTCTGCCGTCAATGCCTTCAACAAACTCACGATTCGTGCAATTTTTTTCAGCAGATGTCATTGACTTTATTGCAATGAAAACATTGGTACAATAGAAGGCTACATAACAAAACTCTGGTTAATATTCATGAAGAAGTTCACAAATTGTGATAGTAGATAAAAATTTAAAAGAAAATGCAAAATAGTGAAATTACATAAGATCTCCAATGTCGATTTTGACCATTTATTTTGATTGCCTTGACATGGTCTGATTTCTGATTGATCAAATTGCCCTTCAACTGTGGAAAAAGTTCAACGAAAAAAAAATGGTATAAAATATTTCTGAAGTGGCGCATTTGTAGTTGCTTGTTTGTTCCTTTCATGTGCTGCTTCCAACCTTTATTTCTCCCGCCAAACCCGACATCTGAAAATCGCGCAACGTAAAAAAACAAGATCTCAGTGCCTTTGTACTTAAATTTGTGAAATTAAATTTGATTGTGACGTCACCGTCGTGCATTAGTCTGTAATCGATAGACTCGAAAATAGCAAAATCCATCCTCACAGAAACAAGTTTTTAGTTTGAGACAATCCTTGGAAAGTTCATTTATGTGTAAGTTTGCGATAAAACATGTTAAATGATAATAAATAATACATTTGCTGGGGCCGATCTACGCATCTCTGATGTCCCTGGTTCAAGTAAGTTCCTCCGCCAACCATGTCCATACAGAGGAAAAATTAGTAAAATTTTAAGTCAAAACTTTGACCCGATTAGGAACAGGTGTCTGCGCGAGAGGTCGTGGTTCGCCATATGGTAAAGCCATATTCTGGTCTTTCCTCCCTCGCAGGATAAATATGGAATCTTATTCAATATAAATATTCGAGAAACTTGTTTCATATAATAATAGGCGAACTCTGAAGCACGTACATACGATTCCAAGGAGAGAGGCCGCTACTTTTAAGGTCAAATCGAGCGACTTTGAGTAAAATTGTAGCTAATTTTTTGCGTTTTTACATTTTTTATGAAAATCCATCCCCACATCGACATATTTACCAAGCATGAGCCACTGATAGACCGCGCCTGGACGGCGCGATCCATCAGCAGCTCATACTTGACAAAAGATATTCTCTATTCGCGAAGTAGTGATAGGGACCACGTAATGACGATTGCGATACATTTATTCGAATACGATTCGGAATATTTATTCGAAACGGTTCGATTCTGTATTTGATTCGGAAAAAATATATGTAAAAGGGGCAATCCTAATCTCATTGTCCGGTTGACTGATATTTCACTTCAAGTCAACGAAAGTAAGTTTGGTTGTAGATTCCCCGGATTTGTAAATAACTTTAGCAACCGATTTCATTGTCGTTCCCACTCGGCCAACAATCAGTTCTACTGTGACGTAGGACTTTGATGACGTAAACAGTTGAGTAGTTGTGACGCAATGGTCAGGGGATGATAGCTTCCTGGTTTCTTCAATGGTTATTGCGGGGTTCTCGGTGAGCAAGATCTTTACGTTTGTGTCTTTGATTGTGTTAGTTTGAAGGTCCTGAAACAACAAAAATATGTCATCGGATTCAGATAATTTCACAAACGAATCGAATAAAAAAAATTATGGGTGTGATGTGAGTGTAAGGGCTGGGCAAAACCGAATTATTCCAAATTCGAATAATTTTTTCGTATCGGATCGAAGCACTAATTCCATGTAAATAACAAATATCCCATTATTACTTTACAACTTGTCTCCATAGTAAAGATTGTAAAATTTATGATTTAAAGTATATTGTCAATTTACACTCCATGTCTAATAACAACAATATCATATTTTAACCATAAAATAGAATCGATTTTGGTCAAATTTGATCAATTTGATTGTGCTTCAAGTCGATTCGAATCACCGAATCGAATCGCCCGGTCCTAGTGAGTGTGTATGAAAAAGAGATAGTTATTTTGTTCAAAAATTTGGGGAATATACTTCGATCTGCTCCGTGTTCGAGTCCGGCGTGGGATCATTATATGCAAGAGAATAGTCAGACTCATACGTTATCCAGGTAACCCACGAGAACTCCGCTAATGCGCATTGCACAGGAAACGCATAATGAATACCTAAGTCTCGAGCGAAAACCTCCGTTCACGATCAGGGCAAAACTGTCTAAAACCGTAGCGGAGGTGCAAATTTTTTATAATATTGAGATGTCAAGGCATTTTTGAATATAATAAATAATAACTTTATAAATAAACAATCTAGAAATTGGGTTGAATGATTCGAAAAATTACTAATATGCGAGCCATGCCCCCTCCCTCTTCGAGAGTTTCCAATCAAACCTATTATAAAAATAACATAGTCACCATTATCTGTAGAAGATGAAGAAATCAAAGGCTATAATCTGTCCGTTTCCATATGATCCGTATGAAGGATGATGCGCAGTTGATGCTGACGCCTGATTTGAATAAAATATTTTGAAAGTAATTTGTCATGTAATAGGGTGGGGGTGGAGGGCCTTGTCCGACCGGGAAAAAAATTGCATAATGGCCTTTGAGTGGCTTTGAAACTCAAAATCCTTAAATGTTTTCTCACGCCTTCAGCACACATATGATAATGCACATTTTAATGCATGTTCGGGAACCAAAGTCCCAGTTTTCGCAAATTTGAATTGTTTTTGATTATTTTTTGGCTGTGGCACCCAATATGACGTCATCTTCCAACTACGTGAAAATTAAACAAACCCCTCCCCTCTGTTTTCAAGGTTCCAAATAATCCACTTAAAAAAGGGGTATAATAATTCCTATACCCGGTCCCGCCAAGAATTATATATGCACAAAAAACATTTTTTTGACCTAAATTTTTTTGTTCGACTTTAAATTTTAGATCTTGTATCGCCACAACTAAGAACTGGAGAAAGCCGAATTAATTGAAATTCTAATCTGATTTTCGAATCGGATCGAATCGCTGATTCTATAAACATAACAAATATCCTATTTTTACTATTACTCATTGTCCTTTTATAAAGAATTATCAATTACAAATATTCGCATAAACTGACATAAAAGTACATCAAGAGCTAAAATTTTGATTTTTAACGATAAAATATAAAATCGGATTCGGTCACATTGTCAACACCAACCTTTATGGCATTCATACTCCGGAATCTCCCACTCAGCATAACGTCCACAAGTAACAAGCATATCAGTCACATATTTGCCACCGGTGAAGACCACCTGACCGCCTAATGAGCAATTGACCGTGTATTCACCGTATGATTTGTGTTCGGATGCATTGGATCTCAGTTGTAGGTCGTTGGGTAGATCTTCCATTGAGCAATCTGAATAGTAAGATAAACGGAATATTCAAGTACACCCCGCTAAAA
Organism: Styela plicata; assembly: GCA_963675895.2. NCBI lineage: Eukaryota > Metazoa > Chordata > Ascidiacea > Stolidobranchia > Styelidae > Styela > Styela plicata. The sequence goes on from OZ023140.1 coordinate 3,288,070, forward strand.
TGAGGAATTCTAAGCTCCACTTTGTAATTTTTCTGAAAAATTAGGCTATATTTCCTTATTTTGTTCATGACAGAATGTCTCCTATTCAGACAGCCAAAAGAAATGGGTTTCATTAAAATGAGAAATGTGCAACATTTCATAATATATCTCTTTTTGAAGACAAAAATTGCTTTTTTGAATGTTTGTATGAAAAAAAATGTATAAAAATAAGAAGCTTTCTAATCATCAATACCAGCGCTCTGAAATTAGACCTGGGCGATTTTGAACAGTGATTTGGATCGACCCGAAGCACAAATTATTCGAATCACCCTTGAATCATTCTAGGAACAAAAAATTTTCTAAACGAAGTGGGATTTTCCATTTTAACGACAAAATGTAATTGAAATTTGACCAAAATCGATTTTATTTGTTGTTAAATTAAGAAAACTTTTTGTTTGATTTTGATTGAATTGAATTTTTTTTCAATTTCAATGTTAGTAATTCGTAACATAGAATTTTATGATTTTATAGTGGAGACAATTTGTAATAGTAAAATTTGGATATTAAACTTTTACGTGAAATCAATGATTCGATCCGATTCCTGAAAATTAATCGAATCGAATTCCAATTCGAACTATGTTGATAGTTTTGAAGCTTTTTGTTCATCCGAAGAAAATGACACATACATTTCGGACGCCCGAAGAAATACAAGATTCTATCAGTATGCGACTATGAGACCCCGAATACACTATCACATGCGTGTTGATGTTGCGCAAAATGACCCTGGGAAATTACTTACATTTAAGAATGAATGGTCGAGTCTGTAAAATCACATCATTTGCCGACAACTGATGCGAAATTCCTATCGTTGAACCATTTTGACCGATTGTCATATTGCTCAATATTAATCTGAATATCATAATATTATTGGCAACGTGGCACGTTTTGCCATCGATTTTTTCTCCGCTGTAGATTCCAAAGCCACAACTGCTACCAACAAAAGTGTAAACATAACCGATTGCTCCGGGACCAATTGTTTCATTGAATTTCAGTAAATATATTCTGTATAAATCATTGTTGAATTCTCCATGACATGTTATATAGATATCCAGTGTTATCTGCGGCACTCCTACGGCCCACACTTGATCTTCTTTTGTTTCATCGATTAGATTGTAAGTGACAGTCGAGTTGAGACTTCCTCCACCACACGCTGTGAAATTCAAGAGTGAGTTATATTTACAGTGCATTGGGGGAGGGGCAAACCGACTTGGACGAAAGAGTTAAACGACAGATTTATACAAACCTATATACGCACCGAAGACGCGCAAGAAATTTCTGAGTGAATTTGCTGAACCTGTCGAAATTGTAGTTTTAAACGTAATTGAAAATCTCTGCAAAGGATTTACGTATTTTTATCAAGAGGGCTGAGAGTCCTTGATCCACACCTTTCAACCACCCAGAAGATCGATTTCCTATTTTTACATCGATTGTTCGCACTAACTAGCTCAGAGAGTTTTTTGTCAAAGTATCTTTTGCCAAGTATGTGTCACTACTGGATGTCCTCGATTAGGCGCAGTCCATGTATGGCATATGCTTGAAAAAATAAAGTTTTTGTTTGGTGAAAAGTCTGCAGCAATGCAGATGCACAAAACACTTAAAAAACCCGGAATGTTAAAACAACAACTGCGCGGACTAATCTTCAAAGAACCGAACCACTATCATGAAGTACAGTAGGTTCTCGTATGAATCAATTCGATTCGATGATTCGAATCGATCCGAAGCATACGCTATTCGAATCAACCGCGAATCGTTCATTGGGACAAAAACTTGCCAAATGAAGTGAAAGTTCCCTTTTTAGCGATAAAATTTAATCGATTTTGGTCAAATTTGACCAGAATCGATTGTATTTTGTCGTTAAATACGAAATTTTTGCTTTTAGACATGTAGTACGAACTGAAAATATACACTATTGACTATAAATGTCTTGATTTTTACAATGTAGACAAGTTGTATTACTATAAATTGGATATTTGTTATTTAAACGGAATTAGTGATTCGATTCGAAAAAAGATACCCGAATCAGATTCCAAATGCTTCGGTTTTGCCCATCCCTACTCATCATATTATATTAGCGAGGAAAACTTGGCCGAATAAGCGAGCTTATCTCGTTCCAACCTCTCTGGTCCTTTTTGCACTGAGGTATTTTTAGGATAAGGTGCCACGCCATCATAAACGACCAAACTAAATCGCAGAATAAATTTCTGACGCGATTTTCAGTCTGTTTAAACGTAATTTACAATAAAAACGCTATTTTTAGACAAAACTTCGGTGCCCGATTTGACGTCATGACTTCGAATCGAATTTTTTTCAAACGTTGGCTCCCATCATTTCAAGCGTTTAACGTTTATATTTCGTCACCAGGAGTTTCTCTATAAGAAGCCACGATTGAGCCATGTCCACAGTGATACTCCCAAATGGGTGATCGCAAAAATATTAATATAACTGATTGAAGAACATGGGGTCGAATAAAACTTACCACATTCCGATAATGTAGCCAGAGAAAACAACAATATTAAACCTAACATTGTCATCGCAGCTAGCCCAACCCTATTCACAAGACTAATGCGAAATTGTTTAAAGTAACATCCCGATCATAAACAATTGCCAGAAACGCCCTCTTTTGTTAAGTATGAGACACTGATGGATTGCGTCGATGAGACGCGGTCCATCTATGGCGCAAACTTGAAGAAATATAAGTTCTTGATTATAACATGTTTAATATGTTGCGTATGCGAGGGCGTACATGAAGGACGTAATTCCTTATAAATGTGACGCGAATCGTGATAAAAAAAATGCAGTAAATTGAACATCCATTTGTAGTTATTGTATATTTCTAGCAATTGGGAGCATATTAATGTGGTTAATGTCAAGGATGGGCTGCTGATGGACAGCGTCCGGTGGCGGTGGAAAATCTTGAGCGAGGGGGGGGACTGTCCCCACCCTCTCCGCTCCACGGAACTATACTTGGCCAAGAATTTATTTTATAGTTGTATTGGCGGACGCAATGGCTTAGTGACGTTGGTTGGTGATTTCGGGTTCGAGTCCAGGTGATTCCGGCCTGTTAATCCATCCCCACCACTCAGTCCAGGGTGTAGTAACTTGGGCAGGCTATGCCGAAAGAGAAGAATTATATCATTTCAGCAACTCTAACCACTAACAGTGGCAGCGAAAACTGTAAAATTTCGATGTTGGGAAGCATGTAAGTCCAATATTGATATAAACAGATCATAAAACCGATCAATTCACACTTCACGTTTAATGGATTTGCCGTGGAATTATTATACTTTAACATTTTTTCACAAGTTCTGTTTCTATGGCTGATTTATGATTGATACGAACAATTTGCGCTTCGAATCGGTTCGCTTCAACAAATCTAATCGCCCATCCCTTTCTTTGAGAAAATATACCATTTTGAAAAAAGCGATAAAACCAGGTATAATTCGTGAAGGCGCGCAAAAAATTTTCGCCGTCAATGCCCTCAACAAACTCAAGATTCGTGCAATTTTTCTTCAGCAGATGTCACAGACTTTATTGCAATGAAAACATTGGTACAATAGAAGGCTACATAACAAAACTCTGGTTAATATTCATGAAGAAGTTCACAATTTGTGATAGTAGATAAAAATTAAAAAAAAATATACAAAATAACAAAATTACATAAGTTCCCCCAATGTCTATTTTGACTATTTATTTTGATTGCCTTGACATGGTCTGATTTCTGATTGCTCAAATTGCCCTTCAACTGTGGAAAATGTTGAACAAAAAAAAAATTGAATAAAATATTTCTGAAGTGGCGCATTTGTAGTTGCTTGTTTGTTCCTTTCATGTGCTGCTTCCAACCTTTATTTTTCCCGCCAAACCGACATCTGAAAACCGCGCAACTTAAAAAAACAAGATCTCAGTGCCTTTGAACTTAAATTTGTAAATTAAATTTGATTGTGACGTCACCGTCGTGCATTAGTCTGTAATCGATAGACTCGAAAATAGCAAAATCCATCCTCACAGATACAAGTTTTTAGTTTGAGACAATCCTTGGAAAGTTCATCTATGTGTAAGTTTGCGATAAAACATGTTAAATGATAAATTTAAATGATAATAAATAATACATTTGCTGGGGCCGATCTACGCATCTCTGATGTCCCTGGTTCAAGTAAGTTCCTCCGCCAGCCATGTCCATACAGGGGGAAAATTAGTAAAATTTTAAGTCAAAACTTTCACCCGGTTCGGAACAGGTGTCTGCACGTGAGGTCGTGGTTCGCCATATGGTAAAGCCATATTCTGGTCTTTCCTCTCTCGCAGGATAAATATGGAATCTTATTCAATATAAATATTCGAGAAACTTGTTTCATATAATAATAAGCGAACTCTGAAGCACGTACATACGATTCCAAGGAGAGAGGCCGCTTCTTTTAATGTCAAATCGAGCGACTTTGAGTGAAATTGTAGCTATTTTTTTGACGTTTTTACATTTTTTATGCAAATCTATCCACACACCGACGTATTTACCAAGCATGAGCCACTGATAGACCGCACCTGGACGGCGCGATCCATCAGCAGCTCATACTTGACAAAAGATATTCTCTATTCGCGAAGTAGTGATAGGGACCACGTAATGACGATTGCGATACTTTTATTCGAATACGATTCGGAATATCTGATTCGAAACGGTTCGATTCTGTATTTAATTCGGAAAAAATATATGTAAAAGTGACAATCCTAATCTCATTGTCCGGTTGACTGATATTTCACTTCAAGTCAACGAAAGTAAGTTTGGTTGTAGATTCCCCGGATTTGTAAATAACTTTTGCAACCGATTTCATTGTCGTTCCCACTCGGCCAACAATCAGTTCTACTGTGACGTAGGACTTTGATGACGTAAACAGTTGAGTAGTTGTGACGCAATAGTCAGGGGGATGATGTCTTCCTGGTTTCTTTAATGTTGATTGACGGGTTCTCGGTGAGAGCAAGATCTTTACGTTTGTGTCTTTGATTGTGTTAGTTTGAAGGTCCTGAATTAACAAAAGAATGTCATGGATTAGAGATTTCACAAACGAATCGAATGCCGAAAATTATTGTCGATGGAGTGTAAGTCATGAAAACCGTTTTTACCAAAAACACCAATAAGAATCGGAGGGAAGCACTAATTCCATGTGAATAACAAATATCCCATGACTATTACAACTTGTCTCCATAGTAAAGATTGTAAAATTTAAGGTTTAAAGTATATTGTCAATTTAAGTACTCCATGTCTAATAACAACAATATCATATTTTAACCATTAGAATTTTTGGTCAAATTTGATCAATTTGATTGTGCTAAATTCGAATCACCGAATCGAATCGCCCCGGTCCTGTGAGTGTTTGAAAAAGAAGAGTAGTTATTTTGTTCAAAAATTGGGAACACATTTTAAACTGCCCCGTGTTCGAGTCCGGTGGGATCATTATATGCAAGAGAATAGTCAGAATCATACGTTTATCAAAAAAAGAACTCCGCTAATGCGCATTGCACAAAACGCATAATGAATACCTAAGTCTCGAGCGAAAACCTTTTTCACGATGGGCAAAACTGAATCTTAAAACCGCAAATCGGAGGTGCAGAAGTTTTTATAAATATTGAGATGTCAAGGATTTTTGAATATACGCAATAACTTCATAAATAAACTATAAAAATTGGGTTGAATGATTCGAAAAAAAATTACTGCGATATGCGAGCCATGCCCCCTCCCCCCTTCGACAGTTCCCAATCAAACAATCATTTATAAATAAAAAAATATAGTAATCACCATTATCTGTAGAAGATATAGAAATCCAAAGCTGTAATCTGTCCGTTTCCATATGATGTATAGGATGATGCGCATTGATGCTGACGCTTAATAAAATATTTAAAGAAATTTGATGTAATAGGGTGGGGTGGAAACATTGTCCGAAAAAAAAAATCTTAAAATGGCCTTTGAGTGGCTTTGAAACTCACAAGGCATTTTGAATGCCGCACTTCAGCACACATATGATAATGCACATTTTAATGCATGTTCAGGAACCAACGTCCCAGTTTTTCACAAATTTGAATTGTTTTTGATTATTTTTTGGCTGTGTCGTACCCAATATGACGTCAGTGGCCCAACTACGTGAACATTAAACAAACCTCTTCCTCTGTTTTCAAGGGTTCCAAAAATCCACTTAAAAAAAGGGTAACAATAAATTCCTATACCCGTCCCGTCAAGAATTATAATGCACAAAAAAAACATAGCTTATAATTTTTAGAAATCCAAATTTTCAGGTCTTGTATCGCCTGTGAAGACGCTCAATCCTGCCGTATTAATTGAAATTCTAATCAGATAAATCGGATCGAATCGCTGATTCTATAAAAATAACAAATCTTGCCGTCTTACTAGGCCGTCTCTTTTATAAATTATTGACCAATTACACCTAGGCATGTCCGGGGTCACACTTCCGGTATGAGCCGACGGTATTTTTTCGCCGTCGAAAAAACGGGAGGATCCCTTCGAAAGAAAGACAGTAAAAAAATGTCAACACCAACCTTTATCGCATTCATACTCCGGAATCTTCCACTCAGCATAACGTCCACAAGTAACAAGCATATCAGTCACATATTTGCCACCGGTGAAGACCTGACCGCCTAATGAACAATAGACCGTGTATTCACCGTATGATATGTGTTCGGATGCCTTAGAGCTCAGTTGCAGGTCGTTGGGTAGATCTTCCTTTGAGCAATCTGAATAGTAAGGTAAACGGAATATTCAAGTACACCCTGCTAAAATGGGGAATTCTAGGCTCCACCCTGTAATTTTTCTGGAAAGTTAGGCTATAGTTCTTTTATTTTTTTCATGACAGAATGTCTGCTATTCAGACACCCAAAAGAAATGGGTTCCATCAAGAAACAAATGGGCAACATTTCATAATATATCTCTTTTTGAAGACAAAAATTGCTTTTTTGAGTGTTTGTATGCAAAAAATGTATAAAAATAAGAAGCTTTCTAATCATCAATACCAGCGCTCTGAAATTAAGCCTGGGCGATTTTGAACAGTAATTTGAATCGATCCGAAGCACAAATTATTCGAATCACCCTTGAATCAATCTAGGAACGAAAAATTGCTAAATAAAATGGGATTTTTTATTTTAACGACAAAATGTAATTGAAATTTGACCAAAATCGATTGTATTTGTTGTTAAATTAAGGAACTTTTTGATTGATTTTGATTGAATTGAATTTTTTTAATTTCAATGTTAGTAATTCGTAAATTAGAATTTTATGATTCTATAGCGGAGACAATTTGTAAAAGTAAAATTGGGATATTAAACATTTACATGAAATCAATGATTCGATCCGATTCCTGAAAATTAATCGAATCAAATTCGAATTTCAATTCAAACTATGTTGATAGTTTTGAAGATTTTTGTTCATCCGAAGAAAATGACACGAACATTTCGGACGCCCGAAGAAATACAAGATTCTATCAGTATGCGACTATGAGACCCCGAATACACTATCACATGCGTGTTGATGTTGCGTAAAATGACCCTGGGAAATTACTTACATTTAAGAATGAAGGGTCGAGTCTGTAAAATCACATCACTTGCCGACAACCGATGCGAAATTGCTATCGTTGAAGCATTTTGTCCGATTGTCATATTGCTCAATATTAATCTGAATATCATAATATTGTTGGCAACGTGGCACGTTTTGACAACGGTTTTTTCTCCGCTGTAGCTTCCCAAGCCACAACTGCTACCATGATAAGTACCAACATAACCGATATATCCGGTACCGGTACCAATTGTTTCATTGAAGTTCGGTAAATTTATGTCGTAATAATCATCGCGAAATTTTCCATGACATGTTATATTGATATCCAGTGTTATCTGTGGCACTCCTACGGCCCACACTTGATCTTCTTTTGTTTCGTTGATTAGATCGTAACTCGCAGTCGAGCTGAGTCTTCCTTCATCACACGCTGTGAAATTCAAGAGTGAGTTATATTTTCTGTGCATTGGGGGAGGGGCAAACCGACTTGGACGGAAAGGGTTAAGTGACAGAGACACGCGCCAAAGACGCACAAGAAATTGCCGAGTCTGCAAAACATGGCAAAAATTTGATTGTAAAACATATTTAAAAAATTTCTGCAAAGGACGTTTTATCAGGGGGGGGCGGCTGAGAGTCCGAAAACACCTCATCTTCTCAACAACACCCCTATTTTTTTTTTACGATTGTTCGCTCTAACCCAATCAAAAGATTTTTTGTCGGAGCATGTTATACCATGCATGTGTCACTGATGGAACGCATCGACGTGCACAATCTCACGATTAATCTGTTGAGAAAATAAAGTTTTCGTCTGGTGACAAGTCCCCCCAGAATTGCATATAAAATTTTGAAAAAAACCCATTGCATTAGATAAAATTTTCGCGGACGTTTTCAAAGAACTAATGCACTTTTTTTGCTCTTTTTTGTCTTAAAATGACGTTTTTTTTGATTCGAAAAGGATATGAAATCTTCCGCGTGCCATCGCCGCGCATCTTTTACGAGAGGACAAAAACTAGCAATATTTATTTCAACATTGTCCCTCCTAGATTTAAATTTAATCCGCTTCTGAAAATTTGCGAGACCTCGATTGTTCACGGTAATTAAATACAGATTTTTGATCGCAAATATCTTGATATAACTGATTGAAGAACATGGGGTCGAACAAAACTTACCGCATTCCGATAATGTAGCCAGAGAAAATAGCAATATTAAACCTGAGACTTTCATTGCAACCAACCAATCTCTACCCATAAGACTAATGCGGAACTGTTTAAAGAAACATCCCGATCACGAACAATTGCCAGAAACATCATCTTTTGCTAAGTATGGGTCACTGATGGATCGTGTCGATGAGACGCGGTCAAACTGTGGCCCATACTTGACAAAATAAAATTTCCTGATTATAATATATTCGATATTTTGCCAAATGCAAAGGCATGAATGACAGACGCGATATAATTAATGTGACGCGAACTGTGATAAAAAAAACGCTATTAAATTGAACAGCGGTTTGTAGTTATTGTATATTTCAAAAATTTTTTTTCAAACCATTTTAATGCGATCATTTCCAAGGATGAGCTGTGGGTATTTCTTGGGGAGGATATTCAAGATAGAAAAATTGAGCCATGTTTGGCCTTTTACTCGGAAAAATCGTTATTCGCGGAAATATTAAGAACAAAAAAAGATGTACAAAAAGCAACATCGCGCTTTGCTTGATTATAATGAGAAATTTGAAACTTTAAACCTAACATTGTCTTCGCAGCTAGCCCAACGCAAGTGACAAGCACCTGCGGCTGTGCTTTGCATCAACAACCCATAATAAACAATTGCCAAAAAAGTGTATTTTGTAGTTGTGATTCACTGATATCACCGAGTAGAATTACTGTCAAAGAACTGTGATTTTACTGCATTTTTGTTACAGCGTGCAGGAAGCTCACGCTGGTACATAATAAAGTGGATGTATCTGTGTATAGCTACAGCGGAAACTGTAAATTTTTGATGGTGCGGACATGTAAGTTTGGGAGCAAATATGTGGTCAATCAAAAATGGCGCTGATGGACAGCGTCCGGTGGCGGTGAAAATGTTTTTGCTTGTTTTTCGGGAATTTCATTTTTTGTGCAAAAACGATGAAATCTATTTTTACAATAATATTTGTGCAATATCCTAAAGCTCAGAGGACAATGTTTCCCTTGTCCAAACTTGAGGATCACATGTAGAGCTGGGCAAAACCGAATCATTAGCGATTCAAATCTGATTCGGATAACTTTTTCGAATCGAGAAGAATCACTCATGTCCACAACTGAATACAAATGTGGCACTTTTATGTTTTCAATTTATGTTGGGATCACAATCAAGATTCGCCAATATTGATATAAACAGATCATAAAACCCATCAATTCACACGTTTAATGGATTTGTGGTAAAATTATTATAATTCAACATTTTTTCACAAGTTCTGTTTCTATGGCTGATTTATGATTGATTCGAATACTTTGCGCTTCACATCGGATCGCATCGACAGCCCCTTTTTTAAGAAAAAGCGATTAAAGCGATAAAATTCGGTATAATTCGTAAAGGCGCGCGAAAAATTTCCCGCCGTCAATGCCCTCAACAAACTCAAGATTCGTGCAATTTTTCTTCAGCAGATGTCACAGACTTTATTGCAATGAAAACATTGGTACAATAGAAGGCTACATAACAAAACTCTGGTTAATATTCATGAAGAAGTTCACAATTTGTGATAGTAGATAAAAACTAAAAAGAAATATACAAAATAACAAAATTACATAAGATCTCCCAATGTCTATTTTGACTATTTATTTTGATTGCCTTAACATGGTCTGATTTCTGATTGCTCAAATTGCCCTTCAACTGTGGAAAATGTTTAACAAAAAAAAAATTGAATAAAATATTTCTGAAGTGGCGCATTTGTAGTTGCTTGTTTGTTCCTTTCATGTGCTGCTTCCAACCTTTATTTCTCCCGCCAAACCGACATCTGAAAACCGCGCAACGTAAAAAAACAAGATCTCAGTGCCTTTGAACTTAAATTTGTGAAATTAAATTTGATTGTGACGTCACCGTCGTGCATTAGTCTGTAATCGATAGACTCGAAAATAGCAAAATCCATCCTCACAGATACAAGTTTTTAGTTTGAGACAATCCTTGGAAAGTTCATTTATGTGTAAGTTTGCGATAAACCATGTTAAATGATAATAAATAATACATTTGCTGGGGCCGATCTACGCATCTCTGATGTCCCTGGTTCATGTAAGTTCCTCCGCCAACCCTGTCGATACAGAGGAAAAATTAGTAAAATTTTAAGTCAAAACTTTGACCCGATTCGGAACAGGTGTCTGCACGAGAGGTCGTGGTTCGCCATATGGTAAAGCCATATTCTGGTCTTTCCTCTCTCGCAGGATAAATATGGAATCTTATTCAATATAAATATTCGAGAAACTTGTTTCATATAATAATAGGCGAACTCTGAAGCACGTACATACGATTCCAAGGAGAGAGGCCGCTACTTTTAAGGTCAAATCGAGCGACTTTGAGTGAAATTGTAGCTAATTTTTTGACGTTTTTACATTTTTTATGAAAATCTATCCCCGCATCGACATATTTACCAAGCATGAGCCACTGATAGACCGAGCCTGGACGGCGCGATCCATCAGCACCTCATACTTGACAAAAGATATTCTCTATTCGCGAAGTAATGATAGGGACCACGTAATGACGATTGCGATACATTTATTCGAATACGATTCGGAATATCTGATTCGAAACGGTTCGATTCTGTATTTGATTCGGAAAAAATATATGCAAAAATGACAATGCTAATCTCATTGTCCGGTTGACTGATATTTCACTTCAAGTCAACGAAAGTAAGTTTGGTTGTAGATTCCCCGGATTTGTAAATAACTTTCGCAACCGATTTCATTGTCGTTCCCACTCGGCCAACAATCAGTTCTACTGTGACGTAGGGCTTAGATGACGTAGACAGTTGAGTAGTTGTGACGCAATAGTCGGGGCATGATGTCTTCCTGGTTTCTTTAATGTTGATTGACGGCTTTTCGGTGAGTAAGATCTTTACGTTTGTGTCTTTGATTGTGTTGGTTCGAATGTCCTGAATTAAAATATACATCATGGATTAGAGATTAGCTCTCATGCCGAAATCTGTCGATGGAGGATAAGTCATGATATTGTTTTTACCAAAAACACCATAAGAAGAGGGAGATGGGCAACCAACACCTACTGAACCCTTTTATCGTGATTCAACTTTGCTCATCGAATACGCCAGGAATTAATTACGTATAAATGCATCTCAAAGGCCACTGTTTGATTTTTTTAGGTCGGCGAAACCACCTCCACCTATGAATATGCTGGTGCGTATACGTGACCTTTCATTTTATGGGATGCCTGTTTCCCGAAGCTAAACGCTATCATTACTTCCTCTTCCAAATTTTATAAAATACTTTTAAAAAACTTTGGCGAAATCGCCATTATTTGATAGTATTTTATTTAATGACACTGAAATAAAGCCATGTTTGGGCTGAACTTGAATTTTACAGCAAAGCAGATTAGAAGTGCATATAAAATACGGGATGGATATACGCAATTATTCACGCTAGGCTATAAATTGAAGCAAATCTGTCGAAAAATTTTTGCGATAACTCGTAATACCATGCGCCCCCCTCCCCCCACCGCGCACTGCGTTAGTGCACAATCATTTATAAATAAAATAATATAATCACCATTATCTGTAGAAGATATAGAAATCCAAAGCTGTAATCTGTCCGTTTCCATATGATGTGTATGGGCGATGATGCACACTTAATGCCTGATTTAAAGAAATTTGATAGTCTTTTGTGAAACATTAAAATATTAAAATCTCACAAGGCTTTTGAATGCCCGGTTAGTCGGTAAAAGCGTTAGGTATATAGGCTTTGAGCTCACTAACGCCGTGGGTTCGAATCCCGTGTGTGATGCTCACATGCAAGAGTATCGTCGTACAACTTACCGACCCCCAGTGGCCCAAGTAACCGATGGCTACGGCTTCCTCCACCAGTCAAGTCCAGAACAAAATTGTAAACTGTGAAAAAAACCTCATCTCCGACTTTGAACTAGTATCTGCACGAGAGGTCGCGGTTCGCCATATAGTTAAGCCGTATTTTCGGCTGTTACCTCACGCTGGGTAAAAATGAAATCCTATCCTCATTAACTAAGTTTTGTTGATAAAATTTATCGTGCTGAAAGCAAAAAAAAATCAACAGCAGATTCAAATGTACGCCGAAGTCGCGAAAACATAGCTTATAATAAAAAGAAATCCAAATTTTCAGGTAATTAGGCCCTGTGAAGACGCTCAATCCTGGGTATAATAACTAGGATAAGCTCGGCCGTTCTAGAAATCCCATGTCTTGCCGTCTTACTAGACCCGTTTGACAATAAGTGACCGCTCGTACCTAGGCGTGTCCGGGGTCACACTTCCGGTTATGAGCCGACGGTATTTGGTCGCCGTCGAAAAACGGGAGGATCCCTTCGAAAGAGAGACAGTAAAAAAATGTAACACCAACCAACCTTTATCGCATTCATACTTTGGAATCTTCCACTCAGCATAACGTCCACAAGTAACAAGCATATCAGTCACATATTTGCCACCGGTGAAGACCTGACCGCCTAATGAGCAATTGACCGTGTATTCACCGTATGATATGTGTTCGGATGCATTAGAACTCAGTTGTAGGTCGTTGGGTAGATCTTCCTTTGAGCAATCTGAATAGTAAGGTAAACGGAATATTCAAGTACACCCCGCTAAAATGGGGAATTCTAGGCTCCACCCTGTAATTTTTCTGAAAGGTTAGGCTATACTTTTTTTATTTTTTTCATGACAGAATGTCTGCTATTTCGACAGCCAAAAGAAATGGGTTCCATCAAGAAACAAATGGGCAACATTTCATAATATATCTCTTTTTAAATACAAAAATTGCTTTTTTGAATGTTTGTATGCAAAAAAATGTATAAAAATAAGAAGCTTTCTAATCATCAATACCAGCGCTCTGAAATTAGGCCTGGGCGATTTTGAACAGTGATTTGAATCGATCCGAAGCACAAATTATTCGAATCACCCTTGAATCATTCTAGGAACAAAAAATTGCTAAATAAAATGGGATTTTTTATTTTAACGACAAAATGTAATTGAAATTTGACCAAAATCGATTGTATTTGTTGTTAAAATAAAAAACTTTTTGTTTGATTTTGATTGAATTGAATTTTTTTAATTTTAATGTTAGTAATTCGTAAATTAGAATTTTATGATTTTATAGTGGAGACAATTTGTAATAGTAAAATTGGGATATTAAACATTTACAAGAAATCAATGATTCGATCCGATTCCTGAAAATTAATCGAATCAAATTCGAATTCCAATTCGAACTATGTTGATAGTTTTTAAGCTTTTTGTTCATCCGAAGAAAATGTCACGACCATTTCGGACGCCCGAAGAAATACAAGATTCTATCAGTATGCGACTATGAGACCCCGAATACACTATCACATGCGTGTTGATGTTGCGTAAAATAACCCTGGGAAATTACTCACATTTAAGAATGAATGGTCGAATCTGTAAAATCGTATCATTTATCCACCAATTCGTCCACTGCATAATTGCTATCGTTGAACCATTTTGTCCGATTGTCATATTGCTCAATATTAATCTGAATATCATAATATTATTGGCAACGTGGCAAGTTTTGACATCGATTTTGACATCTTTGCTTCCAAAGCCACAACTGCTACCATTATAAGTGTAAACGCCAGCGATTACTCCGGTACCAGTACCAATTGTTTCATTGACGTTCAGTAAATATATGTCGTCTAAATCATTGTTGAATTCTCCATGACATGTTATATTGATATCCAGTGTTATCTGTGGCACTCCTACGGCCCACACTTGATCTTCTTTTGTTTCATTGATTAGATTGTAAGTCACAGTCGAGTTGAGACTTCCTCCACCACAAGCTGTGAAATTCAAGAGTGAGTTATATTTACAGTTCAGTAGGGGGAGGGACCGACTTGGACGGAAAGGGTTAAGTGACAGAGACACGCGCCGAAGACGCACAAGAAATTGCCGAGTCTGCAAAACATGACAAAAATTCGATTGTAAAACATATTAAAGGTTTTACGCACTTTTATCAGGGGGGGGGGGGGTCGAACCGAAAAGCCTCATCTTCTCAACAACACCCCTATTTTTTCGGTAGTTCGCTCTAACCCAATCAAAAGATTTTTTGTCGGAGCATGTTATGTCAAGTACGTTTCATTGATGGAACGCATCGACGTGCACAATCTCACAATTAATCTGTAGAACTTGAAGTGGAGGACAGTCCCCCCAGAATTTCCTATAAAATTTGAAAAATCCATTGCATTAGATAAAATTTTCGCGCGTTTTAGGGGTGCTAATGCACTTTTTTTGCTCTTTTTTGTCTTAAAATGACGTTTTTTTTCAAAAAAAGGATATGAAATCTTCCACGTGCCATCGCCGCGCATCTTTTACGAGAGGGAAAAATAGCAATATTTATTTCAACATTGTCCCTCCTAGATTTAAGTTCTTCCGCTTCTGAAAACAGCGTGACCTTATTCACGGTAATACACTCAGTTGAGTGATCGCAAATATCTTGATATAACTCATTGAAGAACATTGGGTCGAACAAAACTTACCGCATTCCGATAATGTAGCCAGAGAAAACAACAATATTAAACCTAACATTGTCATCGCAGCTAGCCCAACCCTATTCACAAGACTAATGCGGAACTGTTTAATGTAACATCCCGATCAGGAACAATTGCCAGAAACATCATCTTTTGCTAAGTATGAGTCACTGATGGATCGTGTTGATGAGACGCGCTCCATCTGTGGCCCATACTTGACAAAATGAAATTTCCTGATTATAATATATTCGATATTTTGCGTACGCAAAGGCATGAATGACAGAATGATATAATTAATGTGACGCGAACTGTGATAAAAATGCAGTAAATTGAACAGCCATTTGTAGTTATTGTATATTTCAAAAATTTAAAACCATTTTAATGCGATTTTATGCCAAGGATGAGCTGTGGGTAGATTCTTGGGGAGGATATTCAAGATAGAAAAAGGAGCATGTTTTGCCTTTTTGCGGAAAAATCGTTATTTTCGGGAAACAAAGAACAAAAAAAGATATACCAACAGCAACATCGCGCTTTGCCTAATTATATTGAAATTTGAAACTTCCCCCACACCCCTATCCTCCTCGAAACTTATAGAGGGGACATGTGCTTCCGGCTCCCTCGCAAGTGACCGCACCTCGGCTGTGCTTTGCATCAACAACCCATAATTGGCCAAAAAAGTGTATTTTGTAGTTGTATTCTTATATCACCGAGTAGAATTACTGTCAAAGAACTGTGATTTTACTGCATTTTTGTTACAGCGTGCAGGAAGCTCACGCTGGTACATAATAAAGTGGATGTATCTGTGTATAGTTAAAGCGGACATAAAATTTTGATTTTGGGGACATGTATGAATTCAAATATTTCAATCAAAACTTGGGCGTCGGAGGCGTGCAAAAATGTTTTGACTTTTTTGCTGGAAATTTGAGTTTTTTCGTGCAAAAATAATGAAATCTGTAATTGCGATGATTTGGCCTATTTTTACAGTAACATTTGTACAATATTCCAAAACTTTAGGGAAATTTGCCCTCTCTTTCAGACTCGGGGAATACATCTCTACCCTGATGTCACCCATGATTCCGCCCACAGTTTTTGTGATATGTATTCCAGGCCGATACATTAGTAAGATTGTTTTTTCTCTGCCTATGGTGATTGATCCCTAGGTGGTACCTTTAAGGTGCTCCTTTCATTCTTGACAAAAAGAGCACCTTGAACGTCAAAACAGCGTCCGCCGGAAGCGGGCGAATATTTTTTTGTTGACGAATTTAAAAGGCTTTTCATTTACTTTTTATCAAAATTCGCGATAAACAAGGTTGCTAGAGATATTAAGATAGGAAAGAATTTTCATTTTTATCCTGTGGGATAGTAAAGCCGATAATACAGCACAATCATGTGGCGAACCACGACCTCTCGCGCAGATACCAGTTCCAAATCGGGGCGAAGGTTTTTTGGCTTATCATATTTTTCACCTGGTTTAGTGGAGAAACCCATAAGCAGCGTTTACGTGAACCGGGGTGCACAGACGGGGCGTCCATTAGACCTCTCGCATATTATCATCATCCATCACGGGATTCGAACCTGCGTCATGACGATCAGAGATGCGTTGCTCGAAACGTATTCCTAACGCTTTACCGATTGAGCTAACTGGGCACCCAAAATAGACACATATCATGATTGATACCTGATTCACGTTGTCCTACTTTTTATTTTTCAAGTGCCACATGATTTAAGACATTTTCAGTCGGAGATATTATTTTGTTTGTCATGCGCCACAAATAGACCGCGCCTTGGCGACGCTATCCATCAGTGACTCAAGCGATCAGAACGATCCACGGTTGATAATTTATCACGTTATACACCAAGTTGTATCGGTTCAACCGCTGTAGCAAACTCGCTCCAAGATCGTTCATATATTTTTTTGCCGCACTTGTTTATTCATTTTTGCATAAAGGCGTATTGGCTATTTTATTGAATAAATCCAAGTTTAAGATTTAATCCCCTTGAAATTCAATTCATTCTTCCGGTTATATTCAATTTTTGAACTCTAACCACCACTAATATAATGCATGGCTGAACAGCGTGGGAAAGTTGATGACGTTTTTGTGATAAACACGGAAGTGACTTTAGTCGTGGAAAGTATTCGGAGTCGTTGGTTGCGTTGGATTTTTCAGGGTAAGTTTGGGGCTGTTTTCAAGACATTTTGATGATTTAACTTCTCTATATTGCATTTTTATGGGTTACCACGCAATCCCAAAGCCCACTGATATTTCTTATTTCATTTTTTAATTTGCCTATACTCTCTGCCCTGCACCGTACAGGAAAAATTTGGGGTCTCATGAAGTTTAGTACCACATATCCGATTATCTTAAAAATTTCCCATGTTGGAAACGACTCATCCTAACCCGGGAGACAATGCCATATACTTGTATATTCTGCTAGTTTTTATTTTGATGACATTCGGGAATATGGTACTAAACTTTATGAGACCCAAAATTTGCAGAAGACACTAATTCCAAGTCGTGGTGAATTTTTGACGGATGAGATAAAAATTGAACTTGACAGAATAATCTCATCTTAACCAGAGGGCACCAATGCTGCAAGCATCTGGCATTGTCTCCCGGGTGTTGGACGAGTCGCTTCCGAAATAGGAAATTTTTGTGATAATAAAGTTTAGTACCGGCGAACCCGTCGACTAAAAAATATTAAATTCGATATATTAAAATCGAAAATTGAATTCAGAATATTAAAGTCTTCTTTGTGCTTTGAAGAAGCACCCTCAGACCTTAGCTTATACTCAGTATTGTATATTTGATACCTTACTTTTCAATTTGCGCGCGTTAGAAAGATTCCAGTCTCATAAAATTACACAATATAACCTAACAATAGGAGTCATACCAGTATGAAAATAATGCTTTTCCTATCACTGTAAAAATTTGAAGAAGGGACATACAAATTAATATTATTTTTTTTTTGTATCAAGACTCTGTATAATACAGAATATGTGATTGCACGCCGAAAGCGCATGTAAATTTTGCCTATCTTAGAGAAATTTTTGTTAAAATTACAAAATCTTTCTGGAAGGACTGTCTTTCTGTTCCAATATCTTTGGGGACATGTCTCCCCGCCTTCTCATTCCGTAGGCGCGTGCACTTTGGCCCTGTTTCATATTTTCCTCGAAACGGTTTGAAGATGCACAGTACTAATCTTGAGAAAGAATTCACTGTTTGGCAATGACAGATTTTTTTTGCTAATCTGAAGTGGGGAAATATCTTTCAAAGTCTCCCGGGCTTACGGTACCATACTGCATACTGCATCAGATTTTCATAAAATTTACCATATTGCAAGTGATCCATCCTAACCCCGGAGACAATGCCATGTGCTTGCAGCATTGGTGCCCTCTGGTTAAGATGAGATTATTCTGCCAAGTTCAATTTTTATCTCATCCGTCAAAAATTCACCACGACTTGGAATTGGTGTCTTCTGCGTGAGATATCGTGACGCTGAGTAATACTTGATGACCCACACATTCAGGGTCTAGTGAAGTTTAGTACAATATTCCCGTATGTCATCAAAATAAAAACTGACAGAATATTCAGGGTCTAGTGAAGTTTAGTATCATATTCCCGAATGTCATCAAAATAAAAACTGACAGAATATTCTTATCCTAACTAGGGGCTCCATTTTGTCTCCGGGGTCATGATGCTTCGCTTGCAACATGGGAAATTTTATGATAATCTGATATATTGTACTAAACTTCCATGAGACTCCACGTTCATAGCAATTTGTTTTGGCACTAGTTTTCCATACCGGGAAACTCTGAAAGGATATGTTGTCTATTTTTGGATCCCGGTAATATCTTTGGTTGCATATGTTCAGGTTTTATCTGGTGTTCAATCGCGTGGATATCTTCCGTTTTAAACCGCATTCGCTGGTATCATTGTTCCCCTGAATCTTTCCAAGGTCATGATTTTTGTTCAATTGTGTGTTATTGTCCAATGCAAATAAATAGTCATCGTTGTCCTTACTTCAATCCATGTTAATCTGTTCGTTGATGTTAATTCTATTTTTTTTTCTCTTTTGTAATTTATAGATAGGATTACCGTAGAATATTTTATTTTAATAGCTCGAGGGCGCTCGTACATTTCTGAATAAGTATTTGGATTGAATAATTTTTGCGTTTCAAACCAAAATTTTGAATTATGTACGATATTATTTTCATTTATTCTCGAACAATAGATTATAACGACAGCTTATCAGAGTATCTTTCACGCAGATAGGGTTAGACATTTATCTTTAGCCTTCTAGGTTTCTTTTTTACTCAGAATTCAGAGTATTTTATCTTTTGTTTACAAAATTATTTTAGAACGTCCCGTTTTACGGTATATAGTATTGTCGATGGCTTAACCCTTTCATTGCCCTGATGAAGAACGTCTGTATAGACATTCGAAACGTTGGCAAAATATAAAATATTGTTTGCACATCACCGGTTGAGCAATTAGATTCACTATGAATTTCCCCGGTGGCAATCACTCAATCAATAGATTATAACGTGGTTCGACTCTGAGCAAGGTCGGAAGCAGTGCCTGAAAGGAACCAACTAACGGCCACGTGAAAGCAGAGAGCTACTAAAACATGCGGTTTCAGCATCTGCACTCTGAACGGAAAACAACCTAAACGGAACTGAATCGACATGGTAAAGTGCAGTGAGTGGTATCTGCCCGGGGCGATGGTAAAACTATCCACTACTATTAATTACATCGTACAATGCGGAGCAACCCAATAATTTGAAATTTCTATTCATAATGATGTTAATTGTCAGAAATAGTGGGTGTAGATATATTTTTTTATCGATAATTCTTTTTCTTTTCAGTAAAAGCCAAAATGATCACAGATGTACAACTTGCGATATTTGCTAACATGCTCGGAGTAACATTATTTCTACTAGTGGTCGCGTATCACTACGTTTCTGTAAACAATCCAAAATTGAAGTTCGATTAAGATGAAGCTGGCTATGTTTTTATACTTCTTTATTAAAGGTAAGATACCCATTCCCAAAAAGTTCGCTACTCAGACACCCGAAGAAAAAGGGGGGGGGGGGAAAGTGGGGCAAAAATGACCAACAAGGCATTGTGTCATTATAAATATTTTACTAAATAACTGAAGTATTTTTTATTAAATGTTCAAAAGTCCAGAAAGTTTATGGTTTGGAAGCCTTTTTAAAGAGTTACTGTAGTAGCCTTGCGCCTGTAGCCTTGATATGTATGTACCCGGTATGCCAGATAGAACTAATATGATCTCTTTCCCCAAAATTGCAAGTGTATTTGTAAGCTTTCGTTAGGTCACAGCCTAACTTCTTCAGGCAAAACAAGATATGACATAGACCAGTGAATAATAATCCTACTCCTATTTTGTTTTGCGAGAAGAAGTCATGCTAGAACTATCGAAAGTCACTAATATACTTGTCATTTTGTGGAAAGAGGCCATGTTATTTCCGTGCTTGACTTTGATACCATCAGATTCAAGTATCATTGTAGCAACAGCCACCTATGGGTTCGAAGTCGCATGTAAACAAGGAAGAAGGTTCTACGAATCACCAAACGATACCTCTTAAAACTGATAATATTAACAAATAATAACTATGATACTTTGCTGCCAGTGGTGCAGGTCAGTACAGGACTGCACGATCATCAAGGCACGGGGTTGTCTTTGCTATCTGGTCGACAAAATATTTTTTGTTTTCAGATATTCACATTTAACGATCTATCGTCGTCATCTTCAAGATCTTAAAAAAGCAATCGAAGACTCCCCAGCAAGAAAAAGGCTTTCATTCAAAAAAGATGAGAAATGGGCATCCGATGATGACGACGAAAACTTCATATGTGAAGAAAATGAGTCAAAAGACCAAAAAAATATTGTTAAAAATACCACCAACAAGGATGATTTTCATAAAACAAACCGAAAAAAGGATTTAAAATCTCAAAAAACTAAAAAATCAGCAGATACGCCAATGGAACACAGCATTGAAGGACTCGGAAAAAGCATGGAGGGGGTTTTATATGGGGGAAATAATTATATTATACATTTGCATGACGCTGATGAGAATAAATTATCAAGCTCGCGGAAAAAGTCTTCAAGGTCATTGGGAGTAAAAGACAAAACCTCGAAAGACAATCTTCATACAAGAAAGAGAAAGACACTCGGTGCGATTGAAAATTATTAATTTTTAGGCAGTCGCGCGATGAATGTATGGTAGAATGCAAGATAGAGACGCTGCAGACGTGCTGAATTTCGGCTACTCAAACACTCGAAGACAATTGCTGCCTCGCTAGAAGATAAAAATGTCTTTAAGGGTTCATGGAAGCAACCCGACTTTAGGATAGCCATGTTGATAGTTTCTGAATCTGAAGGTGAAAGTGGTAGAATGCAAGATAGAGACGCTACAGACCGGCTGAATTTCGAACACCCTTGCTGGAAGATAAAAATGTCTGTAAGGGTTTATGGAAGCAACCCGACTTTAGGATATCCATGCTGATAGTGATCTTTACCAGGACTACGGTGGAACTTTCACTGATTCACCACACTGTACAATTTTTGATTCCTCCTTCAAGCCATTTGTGGAAGGGGAAAGTTAAATCCTTCAAAACTGTCGAAAAAGTTTGAACTCGAAAAACCGATTTGGATATTTTTTTAGATCTTAAAGTCGAGATTCTAAATCATCCCGAATATCTCATTGTTTCCTCTCCTCTACCCAAGCTTCCGTATCACCATGTGAATGAATGTAATCTGTATGTATATATAAATCCGCAATCATTGTTCTTTTTTTTTTATTCTTTAAAAGATCATTTATATTTTCTTCAACTAAATTAAGACAATCATCCGTACTATTACATACAATTGCGTCATTGCCATGCTTTTGAATGTTAGAGCTAAAATAATTCTTATTGAGCATGCTCATGATGATTTGAGCCAGAAACAACGATTTTTTAATGCAAATAAACTCTTTTTTTTGTAATATTTTTAGGGTTCTTTAGGTCAAACCCCCTCCAACGCGACTTCTGGAATGTTTAAGTAGATATAAGTAAAAGTAGGGGTGTCCGGTTACCTCAATTGGTAAAGCGTTCGGAATACGCTTCGAGCTAGGCATCTCTGATCATCACGACTCTGGTTCGAATCCAGTGTGGGATGATGATTACATGCGAGAGGTTTGCTGGACGCCTCGGTGGTTCACGTAAGCGCTGCTTACGGCTTCCTCCGCCACCCAGGTCCATGTGCAATAAAAATGAGAAATTGGTAACCCAAAAACCTTCACCCCGATTCGGAAGTGGTATTTGCACGAGAGGTCGTGGTTCGCCACATGGTTAAGCTGCATTCTCGGCTTTCCTCTCCGCAGGATAAAGAAGATATCCTATCCTGAATGCTACTTCAAGAAAAATTGCCTGCAGAACGGGTCGTGATGTCGTACTTTAATCAATTAAGTTTTGGCTCTGATCTGGAGTTCTGAATACGCCACAGGTTCACACCCTCAAATTATCTTCCTTGGCCTTTATTACAAGATTTTCACTTGATGTAATTTTATTTTTTCGAAAGGCAAATTTTTTTTCCGTAAAGCAATCATCCATACTGTTACCTATTATGTAATGTTAAATCGATTCAATTCTCTGGTGCTATTAGTTTGTCAATATTTATGCTATGAGTCCCAGTCAGAAAAGTTTCGTTCAGTTATGTTTTGCCAAGCATGGGCCACTGATGGATTGCGCCGCCGAGGCGCGGTCCATAGGTGGCTAATGCCTGGCAAAAATGAATTAATAATTGGCGTTACAATAGACGTTTGTGCAAATACCAGTTCCGAATCGGGGTGGTTTTGTTTTGATTGCCTTAACATATTTTGTTTCCTGATTGATCAAATTACCCTTCAACTGTGGAAAATGTTTAACAAAAAAATTGTATAGATGTCATTGTTTTTATACAAAAAAAAAAGAATTTCCCATCAAAAAGCCAAAACATTTTTGCACGCCTCCAGCGCCCAAGTTTTGCTTGAAATATTTGAACTTACATGCCCGCAACATCAAAATTTTACAGTTTCCGCTGCCACTATACACAGATACATCCACTTTAATATGCACCAGCGTGGGCTTCCTGCACGCTGTAACAAAAATGCAGTAAAATCACAGTTCTTTTACAGTAATTCAACTCGGTGATATTATTATTTCTTAAAGTTACGTCATGAAATGGATCATCCTGGGATGATCACGGACATGGTTCGAATTGTTGAAAAGATATAATCTTACCGGTTCGGCTTAGCCTACCTAAGCCCCTGGCTTGAGTGGTGAACGTGGATTAACTAATACAACTATAAAATAAATTCTTGGTTAAATATAATTTCGGGTCTTTGATGTTTCATCATTGCACTCCCCCCATCCCCTGTCATCAAATTTCCCAAGCTGTACATCGATGCATTATTTCAGAGGTAGTTAGAGTAAAAAAATATATATAACCGGAAGTATAAATCGAGGCGGAAAAATACATTAACGATATTGAAACGAGTTTGCCCCAGTTATTGAAACGTTAGCGAAAGCACACCCCAAATATATCACATATGTACCGATACAGTTTGGTGTATATCGTGACAAGTTATCAACCGTGGATCATTTCGATCGCTTCAGTCACTGATTGATGGCGTCGCCGAGGCGCGGTCTATTTGTGGCGTATGACAAACAAAATAATATCTCTGACTGAAAATGTCTTAAATCATGTGGCACGTGAAAAATAAAAAGTAGGACTACGTGAATCAGGTGTGATATGTGTCTATTTTGGGTGCTCAGTTAAGTCAATCGGTAAAGCATTAGAAATACGCTTCGAACAACGCATCTCTGATCGTCATGACGCAGGTTCGAATCCTGGAAGGAATGATGATTATATGCGAGAGGTCTACTGGACGCCCGCCGGTGCACTCCGGTTCACGTAAACACCGCTTACGGCTTCCTCCACCAACCAGGTGAGAAATATGACAAGTCAAAAATCCTAACCCCGACTCGGAACTGGTATCTGCGCGAGATGTCGTGGTTTGCTATATGATTGAGCTGTACTATCGGCTTTCCTTTCCCGCAGGATGAAAATGAAAATCCCATCTTATCCCAATATCTCTAGAAACCTTGTTCATGGAGAATTTTGATAGAAAATAAGTGAATTAAAAAACAGATAAAAATTTCGCCGTCAATGCCCTCAACAAACTCACGATTCGTGCAATTTTTCTTCAGCAGATGTCACAGACTTTATTGCAATGAAAACATTGGTACAATAGAAGGCTACATAACAAAACTCTGGTTAATATTCATGAAGAAGTTCACAAATTGTGATAGTAGACAAAAATTTAAAAAAATGCAAAATAGTGAAATTACATAAGATCTCCCATGTCGATTTTGACCATATATTTTGATTGTCTTGACGTGGTTTAATTTCTGATTGATCAAATTGCCCTTCAACTGTGGAAAAAGTTCAACGAAAAAAAATGGTATAAAATATTTCTGAAGTGGCGCATTTGTAGTTGCTTGTTTGCTCCTTTCATGTGCTGCTTCCAACCTTTATTTCTCCCGCCAAACCGACATCTGAAAATCGCGCAACTTAAAAAAACAAGATCTCAGTGCCTTTGAACTTAAATTTGTGAAATTAAATTTGATTGTGACGTCACCGTGGTGCATTAGTCTGTAATCGATAGACTCGAAAATCGCAAAATCCATCCTCACAGATACAAGTTTTTAGTTTGAGACAATCCTTGAAAAGTTCATTTATGTGTAAGTTTGCGATAAAACATGTTAAATGATAATAAATAATACATTTGCTGGGGCCGATCTACGCATCTCTGATGTCCCTGGTTCATGTAAGTTCCTCCGCCAACCACGTCCATACAGAGGAAAAATTAGTAAAATTTTAAGTCAAAACTTTCACCCGGTTCGGAACAGGTGTCTGCACGAGAGGTCGTAGTTCGCCATATGGTTAAGCCATATTCTGGTCTTTCCTCCCTCGCAGGATAAATATGGAATCTTATTCAATATAAATATTCGAGAAACTTGTTTCATATAATAATAAGCGAACTCTGAAGCACGTACATACGATTCCAAGGAGAGAGGCCGCTACTTTTAAGGTCAAAATCGAGCGACTTTGAGTGAAATTGTAGCTCATTTTTTGCGTTTTTACATTTTTTTTTGAAAATCCATCCCCGCATCGACATATTTACCAAGCATGAGCCACTGATAGACCGCGCCTGGACGGCGCGATCCATCAGCACCTCATACTTGACAAAAGATATTCTCTACTCGCGAAGTAGTGATAGGGACCACGTAATGACGATTGCGATACATTTATTAGAATACGATCCGAATATCTGATTCGAAACGGTTCGATTCTGTATTTGATTCGGAAAAAATATATGTAAAAGTGACAATCCTAATCTCATTGTCCGGTTGACTGATATTTCACTTCAAGTCAACGAAAGTAAGTTTCATTGTAGATTCCCCGGATTTGTAAATAACTTTTGCAACCGATTTCATTGTCGTTCCCACTCGGCCAACGATCAGTTCTACTGTGACGTAGGACTTAGATGACGTAGACAGTTGAGTAGTTGTGACGCAATAGTCGGGGGATGATGTCTTCCTGGTTTCTTTAATGTTGATTGACGGCTTTTCGGTGAGTAAGATCTTTACGTTTGTGTCTTTGATTGTGTTGGTTTGAATGTCCTGAATTAAAATATACATCATGGATTAGAGATCAGCTCTCATGCCGAAATCTGTCGATGGAGGATAAGTCATGATATTGTTTTTACCAAAAACACCATAAGAAGAGGGAGGTGGGCAACCAACACTCACTGAACCCTTTTATCGTGATTCAACTTTGCTCATCGAATACGCCAGGAATTAATTACGTATAAATGCATCTCAAAGGCCACTGTTTGATTTTTTTAGGTCGGCGAAACCACCTCCACCTATAAATATGCTGGTGCGTATACGTGACCTTTCATTTTATGGGATGCCTGTTTCGCGAAGCTAAACGCTATCATTACTTGCTCTTCCAAATTTTATAAAATACTTTTAAAAAACTGTGGCGAAATCGCCGTTATTTGATAGTATTTTATTTAATGACACTGAAATAAAGCCATGTATGGGCTGTCGATGAAACGCACCGTCCAAGTTGCAATCCTTCAACGGCCTGTTGAAGTCTCATTGACAATGTGGTTTTGAATTTGGAAAATATTCTAAATTACTGTAAAAAAAATAGTAAAGTTACTGTACTTTTGTCAGAGTGTGGGCGTGAACACATTAGGATACCAGGAAGATTGTAAATAAGAAGAGGATCGAAATAACAAAAAAGAGTTTGGCGTCACAACAATCTCCGAAGGCGAAAATTTTTACTGGAACTTGAATTTTACAGCAAATCAGATTAGAAGTGCAAATAAAATACGGGATGGATATACGCAATTATTCACGCTAGGCTATAAATTGAAGCGAATCTGTCGAAAAAATTTTGCGATAACTCGTAATACCATGCGCCACCCCCCCCCCCCCCCCCCCCCCCCCCCCCCCCCCACCGCGCACTGCGTTAGCGCACAATCATTTATAAATAAAATAATATAATCACCATTATCTGTAGAAGATATAGAAATCCAAAGCTGTAATCTGTCCGTTTCCATATGATGTGTATGGGCGATGATGCACACTTGATTCCTGATTTAAAGAAATTGGATAGTCTTTTGTGAAACATTAAAATATTAAAATCTCACAAGGCTTTCGAATGCCCGGTTAGTTCAGTCTGTAAAAGCGTTAGGTATATAGGCTTTGAGCTCACTAACGTCGTGGGTTCGAATCCCGTGTGTGATGCTCATATGCAAGAGGATCGTCGTACAACTTACCGACGCCCAGTGGCCCAAGTAACCGATGGCTACATCTTCCTCCACCAGTCATGTCCAGAACAAAATTGTAAACTGTGAAAAAAACCTCATCTCCGACTTTGAACTAGTATCTGCACGAGAGGTCGCGGTTCGCCATATAGTTAAGCCGTATTTTCGGCTGTTACCTCACGCTGGGTAAAAATGAAATCCTATCCTCATTAACTAAGTTTTGTTGATAAAATTTATCGTGCTGAAAGCAAAAAAAAATCAACAGCAGATTCAAATGTACGCCGAAGTCGCGAAAACATAGCTTATAATAAAAAGAAATCCAAATTTTCAGGTAATTGGGCCCGGCGAAGACGCTCAATCCTGGGTATAATAACTAGGATGAGCTCGGCCGTTCAAGAAATCCCATGTCTTGTCGTCTTACTAGGCCCGTTTGACAATAAGTGACCGCTCGTACCTAGGCGTGTCCGGGGTCACACTTCCGGTTATGAGCCGACGGTATTTGGTCGCCGTCGAAAAACGGGAGGATCCCTTCGAAAGAGAGACAGTAAAAAATGTAAAACCAACCTTTATCGCATTCATACTTTGGAATCTTCCACTCAGCATAACGTCCACAAGTAACAAGCATATCAGTTCCATATTTGCCACCGGTGAAGACCTGTCTGCCTGATGAGCAATAGACCGTGTATTCACCGTATGATATGTGTTCGGATGCATTAGAGCTCAGTCGTAGGTCGTTGGGTAGATCCTCCTTTGAGCAATCTGAATAGTAAGGTAAACGAAATATTCAAGTACACCCCGCTAAAATGGGGAATTCTAGGCTCCACCCTGTAATTTTTCTGAAAAGTTAGGCTATAGTTCTTTTATTTTTTTTAATGAGAGAATGTCTGCTATTTAAACATCCAAAAGAAATGGGTTCCATCAAGAAACAAATGTTAGAACAAAATTGTTAGAACATGAATTCGAACGGTTCAATTTTTTAGTGTTTGGTATCTAGAAACTGTAGAAAAATCTTCATGATAATCAATACTAGCACTATATGAAATAACAGTTTTGACTTTTTTTGTTCAACAAAAATACAAGATTCTATCAGTATGCGACTATGAGACCCCGAATACACTATCACATGCGTGTTGACGTTACGTAAAATAACCCTGGGAAATTACTTACATTTAAGAATGAAGGGTCGAGTCTGTAAAATCACCTCCCTTTTCCCCACTTCTACCAACCTCCGCATAATTGCTATCGTTGAATCATTTTATCCGATTGTCATATTGCTCAATATTAATCTGAATATCATAATATTGTTGGCAACGTGGCAAGTTTTGACATCGATGTTTCCTGTTCCTATGTTGTCAAAGCCACAACTGCTATCATGATAAGTGTCAACATAACCGATATATCCGGTACTGGTACCAATTGTTTCATTGAAGTTCAGTAAATATATGTCGTATGAATCATAGACAAATTCTCCATGACATGTTATATGGATATCCAGAGTTATCTGCGGCACTCCTACGGCCCACACTTGATCTTCTTTTGTTTCATTGATTAGATTGTAAGTCACAGTCGACTTGAGTCTTTCCCTGCCACAAGCTGTGAAATTCAAGAGTGAGTTATATTTACAGTGCATTGGAGGAGGGGCGATCCGACTTGGACGAAAAGAGTTTAGTGACAGATTTATACAAACGCAAATACGTGGCGAAGACGCAAAAGAACTTGCCGAGTCTGCAAAACATGGCAAAATTTTGATTGTAAAACATATTAAAGGTTTTGCGAACTTTTTTTCATGGGGGGGGGAGCGTCGAACCGAAAAGTCTCATTTTCTCAACAACACCCCTATTTTTTCGGTAGTTCGCTCTAACCCAATCAAAAGATTTTTTGTCGGAGCATGTTATGCCAAGTATGTGAAAAATCCATTGCATTAGGTAAAATTTTCGCGCGTTTCCGGGGAGCTATTGCACTTTTTATGATCTTTTTTTCCTTAAAATGACGTTTATTTAAAAAAAAATGGGAAATCTTCCACGTGCCATCGCCGCGCATCTTTTGCGAGTGGGAGAAATAGAAATATTTATTTCAACATTGTCCCTCCTAGATTTAAGTCCTTCCGCTACTGATAATAGCGAGACCTTGTTCACGGTGATGCACTCAGATGGGTGATCGCAAATATCTTGATATAACTGATTGAAGAACATGGGGTCGAACAAAACTTACCGCATTCCGATAATGTATCCAGTGAAAACAACAATATTAAACCTAACATTGTCATCGCAACTAATCGATCCCTATTCACAAGACTAATGCGGAACTGTTTAAAGTAACATCCCGATCATAAACAATTGCCAGAAACGCCATCTTTTGTTAAGTATGAGTCACTGATGGATTGCGTCGATGAGACGCGGTCCATCTGTGGCGCAAACTTGAAGAAATATAAGTTCTTGATTA
This sequence comes from Styela plicata, assembly GCA_963675895.2. NCBI lineage: Eukaryota > Metazoa > Chordata > Ascidiacea > Stolidobranchia > Styelidae > Styela > Styela plicata. The sequence continues at coordinate 3,317,679 of OZ023140.1, forward strand.
TAATATGTTTAATATGTTGCGTATACGAGGGCGTACATGAAGGATGTAATTCCTTATAAATGTGACGCGAATCGTGATAAAAAAATGCAGTAAATTGAACATCCATTTGCAGTTATTGTATATTTCTAGCAATCGGGAGCATATTAATGTGGATAATGTCAAGGATGGGCTGCTGATGGACAGCGTCCGGTGGCGGTGGAAAATCTTGAGCGAGGGGGAGGAGGACTGTCTCCTCCCTCTCCGCTCCACGGAACTATACTTGGCCAAGAATTTTTTTTATAGTTGTATTGGCGGACGCAATGGCTTAGTGACGTTGGTTGGTGATTTCGGGTTCGAGTCCAGGTGATTCCGGCCATCCAATCCATCCCCACCACTCAGTCCAGGGTGTAGTAACTTGGGTAGGCTATGCCGAAAGAGAAGAATTATATCATTTTAGCAACTCTAACCACTAATAGTGGCAGCGGAAACTGTAAAATTTTGATGTTGGGAAACATGTAAGTCCAATATTGATATAATTTAACATTTTTTCACAAGTTCTGTTTCTATGGGTGATTTATGATTGATTCGAATACTTTGCGCTTCGAATCGGTTCGCTTCAACAAATCCAATCGCCCATCCCTTTCTTTGAGAAAATATACCATTTTGAAAAAAAGCGATAAAACCAGGTATGATTTGTAAAGGCGCGCAAAAAATTTCCGCCGTCAATGCCCTCAACAAACTCAAGATTCGAGCAATTTTTCTTCAGCAGATGTCACAGACTTTATTGCAATGAAAACATTGGTACAATAGAAGGCTACATAACAAAACTCTGGTTAATATTCATGAAGAAGGTCACAATTTGTGATAGTAGATAAAAATTTAAAAGAAATATACAAAATAACAAAATTACATAAGATCTCCCAATGTCTATTTTGACTATTTATTTTGATTGCCTTAACATGGTCTGATTTCTGATTGATCAAATTGCCCTTCAACTGTGGCAAATGTTTAACAAAAAAAAAAATTGATTAAAATATTTCTGAAGTGGCGCATTTGTAGCTGCTTGTTTGTTCCTTTCTTGTGCTGCTTCCAACCTTTATTTCTCCCGCCAAACCGACATCTGAAAACCGCGCAACGTAAAAAACCAAGATCTCAGTGCCTTTGAACTTAAATTTGTGAAATTAAATTTGATTGTGACGTCACCGTCGTGCATTAGTCGATAGACTCGAAAATAGCAAAATCCATCCTCACAGAAACAAGTTTTTAGTTTGAGACAATCCTTGGAAAGTTCATTTATGTGTAAGTTTGCGATAAAACATGTTAAATGATAATAAATAATACATTTGCTGGGGCCGATCTACGCATCTCTGATGTCCCTGGTTCATGTAAGTTCCTCCGCCAACCATGTCCATACAGAGGGAAAATTAGTAAAATTTTAAGTCAAAACTTTGACCTGGTTCGGAACAGGTGTCTGCACGAGAGGTCGTGCTTCGCCATATGGTAAAGCCATATTCTGGTCTTTCCTCTCTCGCAGGATAAATATGGAATCTTATTCAATATAAATATTTGAGAAACTTGTTTCATATAATAATAAGCGAACTCTGAAGCACGTACATACGATTCCAAGGAGAGAGGCCGCTACTTTTAAGGTCAAATCGAGCGACTTTGAGTGAAATTGTAGCTAATTTTTTGCGTTTTTACATTTTTTTATGAAAATCCATCCCCACATCGACATATTTACCAAGCATGAGCCACTGATAGACCGCGCCTGGACGGCGCGATCCATCAGCAGCTCATACTTGACAAAAGATATTCTCCACTCGCGAAGTAACGATAGGGACTACGTAATGACGATTGCGATACATTTATTAGAATACGATCCGAATATCTGATTCGAAACGGTTCGATTCTGTATTTGATTCGGAAAAAATATATGTAAAAGTGACAATCCTAATCTCATTGTCCGGTTGACTGATATTTCACTTCAAGTCAACGAAAGTAAGTTTCATTGTAGATTCCCCGGATTTGTAAATAACTTTTGCAACCGATTTCATTGTCGTTCCCACTCGGCCAACAATCAGTTCTACTGTGACGTAGGACTTAGATGACGTAGACAGTTGAGTAGTTGTGACGCAATAGTCGGGGGATGATGTCTTCCTGGTTTCTTTAATGTTGATTGACGGCTTTTCGGTGAGTAAGATCTTTACGTTTGTGTCTTTGATTGTGTTGGTTTGAATGTCCTGAATTAAAATATACATCATGGATTAGAGATCAGCTCTCATGCCGAAATCTGTCGATGGAGGATAAGTCATGATATTGTTTTTACCAAAAACACCATAAGAAGAGGGAGATGGGCAACCAACACCTACTAAACCCTTTTATCGTGATTTAACTTTGCCCATCGAATACGCCAGGAATTAATTACGTATAAATGCATCTTAAAGGCCACTGTTTGATTTTTTTAGGTCGGCGAAACCACCTTCACCTATAAATATGCTGGTGCGTATACGTGACCTTTCATTTTATGGGATGCCTGTTTCCCGAAGCTAAACGCTATCATTACTTCCTCTTCCAAATTTTATAAAATACTTTTAAAAAACTATGGCGAAATCGCCGTTATTTGATAGTATTTTATTTAATGACACTGAAATAAAGCCATGTATGGGCTGTCGATGAAACGCACCGTCCAAGTTGCAATCCTTCAACGGCCTGTTGAAGTCTCATTGACAATGTGGTTTTGAATTTGGAAAATATTCTAAATTGCTGTAAAAAAAATAGTAAAGTTACTGTACTTTTGTCAGAGTATGGGCGTGAACACATTAGGATACCAGGAAGATTGTAAATAAGAAGAGGATCGAAATAACAAAAAAGAGTTTGGCGTCACAACAATCTCCGAAGGCGAAAATTTTTACTGGAACTTGAATTTTACAGCAAATCAGATTAGAAGTGCAAATAAAATACGGGATGGATATACGCAATTATTCACGCTAGACTATAAATTGAAGCAAATCTGTCGAAAAAAATTTTGCGATAACTCGTAATACCCATGCCCCCCCCCCCCCCCCCCCCCCCCCCCCCCCCCCCCTCCATCGCGCACTGCGTTAGCGCACAATCATTTATAAATAAAATTATATAATCACCATTATCTGTAGAAGATATAGAAGTCCAAAGCTGTAATCTGTCCGTTTCCATATGATGTGTATGGGCGATGATGCACACTTAATGCCTGATTTAAAGAAATTTGATAGTCTTTTGTGAAACATTAAACTATTAAAATCTCACAAGGCTTTTGAATGCGCGGTTAGTTCAGTCGGTAAAAGCGTTAGGTATATAGGCTTTGAGCTCACTAACGTCGTGGGTTCGAATCCCGTGTGTGATGCTCATATGCAAGAGTATCGTCGTACAACTTGCCGACGCCCAGTGGCGTCGCCCAGAAGCACGTACATACGATTCCAAGGAGAGAGAAAATCTATCCCCACACCGACATATTTATCAAGCATGAGCCACTGATAGACCGCACCTGGACGGCGCGATCCATCAGCAGCTCATACTTGACAAAAGATATTCTCTACTCGCGAAGTAGTGATAGGGACCACGTAATGACGATTGCGATACATTTATTCGAATACGATTCGGAATATCTGATTCGAAACGGTTCGATTCTGTATTTGATTCGGAAAAAATATATGTAAAAGTGACAATCCTAATCTCATTGTCCGGTTGACTGATATTTCACTTCAAGTCAACGAAAGTAAGTTTGGTTGTAGATTCCCGGGATTTGTAAACAACTTTAGCAACCGATTTCATTGTTGTTCCCACTCGGCCAACAATCAGTTCTACTGTGACGTAGGACTTTGATGACGTAAACAGTTGCGTAGTTGTGACGCAATGGTCAGGGAATGATAGCTTCCTGGTTTCTTCAATGGTTATTGCGGGGTTCTCGGTGAGCAAGATCTTTACGTTTGTGTCTTTGATTGTGTTAGTTTGAAGGTCCTGAAACAACAAAAGAATGTCATCGGATTCAGATAATTTCACAAACGAATCGAATAAAAAAAATTATGGGTGTGATGTGAGTGTAAGGGCTGGGCACAACCGAATTATTTCAAATTCGAATATTTTTTTCGTATCGGATCGAAGCACTAATTCCATGTAAATAACAAATATCCCATTATTACTATTCCAACTTGTCTCCATAGTAAAGATTGTAAAATTTATGGTTTAAAGTATATTGTCAATTTACACTCCATGTCTAATAACAACAATATCATATTTTAACCATAAAATGGAATCGATTTTGGTCAAATTTGATCAATTTGATTGTGCTTCAAGTCGATTCGAATCACCGAATCGAATCGCCCGGTTCTAGTGAGTGTGTATGAAAAAGAGATAGTTATTTTGTTCAAAAAGTTGGGAAAAATACTTCGAACTGCCCCGTCTTCGAGTCCGGCGTGGGATCATTATATGCAAGAGAATAGTCAGACTCATACGTTATCCAGGTAACCCACGAGAACTCCGCTAATGCGCATTGCACAGGAAACGCATAATGAATACCTAAGTCTCGAGCGAAAACCTCCGTTCACGATCAGGGCAAAACTGTCTAAAACCGTAGCGGAGGCGCAAATTTTTTATAATATTGAGATGTCAAGGCATTTTTGAGTATAATAAATAATAACGTTATAAATAAACAATCTAGAAATTGGGTTGAATGATTCGAAAAATTACTAATATGCGAGCCATGCCCCCTCCCTCTTCGACAGTTTCCAATCAAACCTATTATAAAAATAACATAGTCACCATTATCTGTAGAAGATGAAGAAATCCAAGGCTATAATCTGTCCGTTTCCATATGATCCGTATGGAGGATGATGCGCAGTTGATGCTGACGCCTGATTTGAATAAAATATTTTGAAAGTAATTTGTCATGTAATAGGGTGGGGGTGGAGGGCCTTGTCCGACCGGGAAAAAAATTGCATAATGGCCTTCGAGTGGCTTTTAAACTCAAAAACCTTAAATGTTTTCTCACGCATTCAGCACACATTAGATAATGCACATTTTAATGCATGTTCAGGAACCAAAGTCCCAGTTTTCGCAAATTTGAATTGTTTTTGATTATTTTTTGGCTGTGGCACCCAAGTAACGTCATCTTTCAACTACGTGAACATTAAACAAACCCCTCCCCCCTGTTTTTAAGGTTCCAAATACGCCACTTAGAAAAAGGGTATAATAATTCCTATACCCGGTCCCGCCAAGAATTATATATGCACAAAAAACATTTTTTTGACTTTAATTTTTATGTTCGAGTCTAGATTTTAGATCTTGTATCGCCACAACTAATAGAACTGGAGAAAGCCGAATTAATTGAAATTCTAATCAGATTTTCAAATCGGATCGAATCGCTGATTCTATAAAAATAACAAATATCCCATTTTTACTATTACTCATTGTCTCTTTTATAAAGATTCATCAATTACAAATATTCGCATAAACTGACATAAAAGTACATCAAGAGCTAAAATTTTAATTTTTAACGATACAATCGATTTCGGTCACATTGTCAACACCAACCTTTATCGCATTCATACTCCGGAATCTTCCACTCAGCATAACGTCCACAAGTAACAAGCATATCAGTCACATATTTGCCACCGGTGAAGACCTGACCGCCTAATGAGCAATTGACCGTGTATTCACCGTATGATATGTGTTCGGATGCATTAGAACTCAGTTGTAGGTCGTTGGGTAGAACTTCCTTTGAGCAATCTGAATAGTAAGATAAACGGAATATTCAAGTACACCCCGCTAAAATGGGAAATTCTAGGCATCACCACTGTACACCACACCACTGTAATTTTTCTGAAAAGTTAGGCTATAGTTCTTTATTTTGTTCATGACAGAATGTCAGCTTTTAAGACACCCAAAAGAAATGGGTTCCATCAAGAAGCAAATGGGCAACATTTCATAATATATCTCTTTTTGAAGACAAAAATTGCTTTTTTGAATGTTTGTATGCAAAAAAACTGTATAAAAATAAAAAAAAGTTTCATAATCATCAACACTAACGCTGTGAAATTAGACCTGGGCGATTTTGAACAGTGATTTGGATCGATCCGAAGCACAAATTATTCGAATCACCCTTGAATCATTCTAGGAACAAATATTTGCTAAACGAAGTGGGATTTTTCATTTTAACGACAAAATGTAATCGAAATTTGACCAAAATCGATTGTATTTGTTGTTAAATTAAGAAAACTTTTTGTTTGATTTTGATTGAATTGAATTTTTTATATTTTAATGTTATTAATTCGTAAAATAGAATTTTATGATTTTATAGTGGAGACAATTTGTAAAAGTAAAATTGGGATATTAAACATTTACATGAAATCAATGATTCGATCCGTTTCCTGAAAATTATTCGAATCAAATTCGAATTCCAATCCGAACTATGTTTTTAAGCTTTTTGTTCATCCAACGAAAAGGACACGAACATTTCGGACACCCGAAGAAATACAAGATTCTATCAGTATGCGACTATGATACCCCGAATACACTATCACATGCGTGTTGACGTTGCGTAAAATAACCCTGGGAAATTACTTACATTTAAGAATGAATGGTCGAGTCATTTATCCACCAATTCGTCCACTGCATAATTGCTATCGTTGAACCATTTTGTCCGATTGTCATATTGCTCAATATTAATCTGAATATCATAATATTATCGGCAACGTGGCAAGTTTTGACATCGATTTTCACATCTTTGCTTCCAAAGCCACAACTGCTACCATTATAAGTGTAAACGCCAGCGATTACTCCGGTACCGGTACCAATTGTTTCATTGACGTTCAGTAAATATATGTCGTCTAAATCATTGTTGAATTCTCCATGACATGTTATATTGATATCCAATGTTATCTGCGGCACTCCTACGGCCCACACTTGATCTTCTTTCGTTTCGTTGATAAGATCGTAAGTCACAGTCGAGTTGAGGCTTCCTCCACCACAAGCTGTAAAATTCAATAGTGAGTTATATTTACAGTTCAGTGGGGAGGGGGGTGGGGGGTCTTGGACGGAAAGGGTTAAGTGACAGAGACACGCACCGAAGACGCACAAGGAATTGCCGAGTCTGCAAAACATGGCAGAAAATTGATTGTAAAACATATTAAAGGTTTTGCGCACTTTTATCAGGGGGGGGGGGGGGCGTTCGAACCGAAAAGCCTCATCTTCTCAACAACACCCCTATTTTTTCGGTAGTTCGCTCTAACCCGATCAAAAGATTTTTTTCTTGGAGCATGTTATACCAAGTATGTGTCACTGATGGAACGCATCGACGTGCACAATTTCACGATTAATCGATAGAACTTGAAGTGGAGGATAGTCCCCCCCCAGAATTTCATATAAAATTTGAAAAATCCATTGCATTAGGTAAAATTTTCGCGCGTTTTAGAGGTGGCATTGCACTTTTTTCGCTCTTTTTTGTTTCAAAATGATGATTTTTTCGCAAAAAATGTGTGAAATCTTCCACGTGCCATCGCCGCGCATCTTTTACGAGAGGGAGAAATAGAAATATTTATTTCAACATTGTCCCTCCTAGATTTAAGTCCTTCCGCTACTGATAATAGCGAGACCTTGTTCACGGTAATACACTCAGATGAGTGATCGTAAAAATATTGATATAACTCATTGAAGAACATTGGGTCGAACAAAACTTACCGCATTCCGATGATGTAGCCAGAGAAAACAGCAATATTAAACCTAACATTGTCATCGCAGCTAGCCCAACCCTATTCACAAGACTAATGCGGAACTGTTTAATGTAACATCCCGATCAGGAACAAATGCCAGAAATATCATCTTTTGTTAAGTATGAGTCACTGATGGATCGTGTCGATGAGACGCGGTCCAACTGTGGCCCATACTTGACAAAATAAAATTTCCTGATTATAATATATTCGATATTTTGCGTACGCAAAGGCATGAATGACAGAATGATATAATTAATGTGACGCGAACTGTGATAAAAATGCAGTAAATTGAACAGCCATTTGCAGTTATTGTATATTTCAAAAAATTAAAACCATTTTAATGCGATTTTATGCCAAGGATGAGCTGTGGGTAGATTCTTGGGGAGGATATTCAAGATAGAAAAAGGAGCATGTTTGGCCTTTTTGCGGAAAAATCGTTATTCCCGGAAAACAAAGAACAAAAAAAGATGTACAAAAAGCAACATCGCGCTTTGCTTAATTATAATAAAATTTGAAACTGCCCCCACACCCCTATCCTCCTCGAAACTTAAAGAGGGGACATGTGCTTCCGGTTCCCTTGCAAATGACCGCACCTCGGCTGTGCTTTGCATCAACAACCCATAATTGGCCAAAAAAGTGTATTTTGTAGTTGTGTTCTTATATCACCGAGTAGAATTACTGTCAAAGAACTGTGATTTTACTGCATTTTTGTTACAGCGTGCAGGAAGCTCACGCTGGTACATAATAAAGTGGATGTATCTGCGTATAGCTACAGCGGAAACTGTAAATTTTTGATGTTGCGGACATGTAAGTTTAAATATTTCAATCAAAAATGACGCCGGGGGCGTGAGAAAATGTTTTTGCTTGTTTTTCGGGAATTTTATTTTTTGTGCAAAAACGATGAAATCTATTTTTGCAATAATATTTGTGCAATATCCAAAAGCTCAGGACAATGTTTTCCTTGTCCAAACTTGAGGATCACATGTAGAGCTGGGCAAAACCGAATCATTAGCGATTCAAATCTGATTCGGATAACTTTTTCGAATCGGATCGAATCACTATGTCCACATGAATACAAATGTCTCACTTTTATGTTTTCAATTTATCCCCATCACAATCAAGATTCGCTAATATTGATATAAACAGATCATAAAACCCATCAATTCACACGTTTAATGGATTTGTCGTGAAATTATTATACTTCAACCATTTTTCACAAGTTCTGTTTCTATGGCTGATTTATGATTGATTCGAATTATTTGCGCTTCGAATCGGTTCGCTTCAACAAATCCAATCGCCCATCCCTTTCTTTGAGAAAATATACCATTTTGAAAAAAGCGATAAAACTTGGTAAAATTCGTAAAGGCGCGCGATTTCCCGCCGTCAATGCCCTCAACAAACTCAAGATTCGTGCAATTTTTCTTCAGCAGATGTCAACGACTTTATTGCAATGAAAACATTGGTACAATAGAAGGCTACATAACAAAACTCTGGTTAATATTCATGAAGAAGTTCACAATTTGTGATAGTAGATAAAAATTAAAAAGAAATATACAAAATAACAAAATTACATAAGTTCCCCCAATGTCTATTTTGACTATTTATTTTGATTGCCTTAACATGGTCTGATTTCTGATTGATCAAATTGCCCTTCAACTGTGGAAAATGTTGAACAAAAAAAAAATTGAATAAAATATTTCTGAAGTGGCGCATTTGTAGTTGCTTGTTTGTTCCTTTCATGTGCTGCTTCCAACCTTTATTTCTCCCGCCAAACCCGACATCTGAAAATCGCGCAACGTAAAAAAACAAGATCTCAGCGCCTTTGAACTTAAATTTGTAAATTAAATTTGATTGTGACGTCACCGTCGTGCATTAGTCTGTAATCGATAGACTCGAAAATAGCAAAATCCATCCTCACAGAAACAAGTTTTTAGTTTGAGACAATCCTTGGAAAGTTCATTTATGTGTAAGTTTGCGATAAAACATGTCAAATAATAAATAATACATTTGCTGGGGCCGATCTACGCATCTCTGATGTCCTTGGTTCATGTAAGTTCCTCCGCCAACCATGTCCATACAGAGGGAAAATTAGTAAAATTTTAAGTCAAAACTTTCACCCGATTCGGAACAGGTGTCTGCACGAGAGGTCGTGGTTCGCCATATGGTAAAGCCATATTCTGGTCTTTCCTCTCTCGCAGGATAAATATGGAATCTTATTCAATATAAATATTCGAGAAACTTGTTTCATATAATAATAAGCGAACTCTGAAGCACGTACACGCGATTCCAAGGAGAGAGAAAATCTATCCCCACACCGACATATTTATCAAGCATGAGCCACTGATAGACCGCACCTGGCCGGCGCGATCCATCAGCACCTCATACTTGACAAAAGATATTTTCTACTCGCGAAGTAGTGATAGGGGCCACGTAATGACGATTGCGACACATTTATTCGAATACGATTCGGAATATCTGATTCGAAACGGTTCGATTCTGTATTTGATTCGGAAAAAATATATGTAAAAGTGACAATGCTAATCTCATTGTCCGGTTGACTGATATTTCACTTCAAGTCAACGAAAGTAAGTTTCATTGTAGATTCCCCGGATTTGTAAATAACTTTTGCAACCGATTTCATTGTCGTTCCCACTCGGCCAACAATCAGTTCTACGGTGACGTAGGACTTTGATGACGTAGACAGTTGAGTAGTTGTGACGCAATAGTCGGGTGATGATGTCTTCCTGGTTTCTTTAATGTTGATTGACGGCTTTTCGGTGAGTAAGATCTTTACGTTTGTGTCTTTGATTGTGTTAGTTTGAATGTCCTGAATTAAAATATACATCATGGATTAGAGATCAGCTCTCATGCCGAAATCTGTCGATGGAAGATAAGTCATGATATTGTTTTTACCAAAAACACCATAAGAAGAGGGAGACACTGAAATAAAGCCATGTATGGGCTGTCGATGAAACGCACCGTCCAAGTTGCAATCCTTCAACGGCCTGTTGAAGTCTCATTGACAATGTGGTTTTGAATTTGGAAAATATTCTAAATTACTGTAAAAAAAAAATAGTAAAGTTACTGTACTTTTGTCAGAGTGTGGGCGTGAACACATTAGGATACCAGGAAGATTGTAAATAGGAAGAGGATCGAAATAACAAAAAAGAGTTTGGCGTCACAACAAGCTCCGAAGGCGAAAATTTTTACTGGAACTTGAATTTTACAGCAAATCAGATTAGAAGTGCATATAAAATACGGGATGGATATACGCAATTATTCACGCTAGGCTATAAATTGAAGCAAATCTGTCGAAAAATTTTGCGATAACTCGTAATACCATGCCCCCCCCCCATCGCGCACTGCATTAGCGCACAATCATTTTATAAAATAAAAATAATTATAATCACCATTTATCTGTAGAAGATATAGGTGCTGACGGTTGTTGTGAGTCCAAAGCTGTAATCTGTCCGTTTCCATATGATGTGTATTGGGCGATGATGCACACTTAATGCCTGATTTAAAGAAATTTGATAGTCTTTTGTGAAACATTAAAATATTAAAATCTCACAAGGCATTTTGAATGCCCGGTTAGTTCAGTCGGTAAAAGCGTTAGGTATATAGGCTTTGAGCTCACTAACGTCGTGGGTTCGAATCCCGTGTGTGATGATCATATGCAAGAGTATCGTCGTACAACTTACCGACGCCCAGTGGCCCAAGTAACCGATGGCTACATCTTCCTCCACCAGTCATGTCCAGAACAAAATTGTTAACTGTGAAAAAAACCTCGCGAAAACATAGCTTATAATAAAAAGAAATCCAAATTTTCAGGTAATTAGGCCCTGTGAAGACGCTCAATCCTGGGTATGATAACTAGGATAAGCTCGGCCGTTCTAGAAATCCCATGTCTTGCCGTCTTACTAGGCCCGTTTGACAATAAGTGACCGCTCGTACCTAGGCGTGTCCGGGGTCACACTTCCGGTTATGAGCCGACGGTATTTGGTCGCCGTCGAAAAACGGGAGGATCCCTTCGAAAGAAAGACAGTAAAAAAAAATGTAACACCAACCTTTATCGCATTCATACTTTGGAATCTTCCACTCAGCATAACGTCCACAAGTAACAAGCATATCAGTCACATATTTGCCACCGGTGAAGACCTGACCGCCTGATGAGCAATTGACCGTGTATTCACCGTATGATATGTGTTCGGATGCATTAGAACTCAGTTGTAGGTCGTTGGGTAGATCTTCCTTTGAGCAATCTGAATAATAAGGTAAACGGAATATTCAAGTACACCCCGCTAAAATAAGGAATTCTAGGCTCCACCCTGTAATTTTTCTGAAAAGTTAGGCTATAGTTCTTTTATTTTTTTCATGACGGAATGTCTGCTATTCAGACAGCCAAAAGAAATGAATTCAATCCTTTCCATCCGTTGGGTAGATCTTCCTTTGAGCAATCTGAATAGTAAGGTAAACGGAATATTCAAGTACACCCCGCTAAAATAAGGAATTCTAGGCTCCACCCTGTAATTTTTCTGGAAAGTTGAGCTATAGTTCTTTTATTTTTTTCATGACAGAATGTCAGTTATTCAGACACCCGAAAGAAATGGGTTTCATCAAGAAACAAATGTTAGAACATGAATTAGAACGGTTCAATTTTTTAGTGTTTGGTATCTAGAAACTGTAGAAAAATCTTCATGATAATCAATACTAGCACTATATGAAATAACAGTTTTGACTTTTTTCGTTCAACAAAAATACAAGATTCTATCAGTATGCGACTATGAGACCCCGAATACACTATCACATGCGTGTTGATGTTGCGTAAAATAACCCTGGGAAATTACTTACTTTTAAGAATGAAGGGTCGAGTCTGTAAAATCACCTCCCTTTTCCCCACTTCTACCAACCTCCGCATAATTGCTATCGTTGAATCATTTTGTCCGATTGTCATATTGCTCAATATTAATCTGAATATCATAATATTGTTGGCAACGTGGCAAGTTTCGACATCGATGTTTCCTGTTCCTATGTTGTCAAAGCCACAACTGCTATCATGATAAGTGTCAACATAACCGATATATCCGGTACTGGTACCAATTGTTTCATTGAAGTTCAGTAAATATATGTCGTATGAATCATAGTCAAATTCTCCATGACATGTTATATGGATATCCAGAGTTATCTGCGGCACTCCTACGGCCCACACTTGATCTTCTTTTGTTTCATTGATTAGATTGTAAGTCACAGTCGAGCTGAATCTTCCCCAGTCACACGCTGTGCAATTCAAGAGTGAGTTATATTTACAGTGCATTGGGGGAGGGGCAAACCGACTTGGACGGAAAGAGTTAAATGACAGATTTATACAAACGCCTATACGCACCAAAGACGCGCAAGAAATTTCTGAGTGAATCTGCAAAACCTGTCGAAATTTTAGTTGGAAACATAATTGAAAATCTCTGCAAAGGATTTACGTATTTTTATCAAGAGGGCTGAGAGTCCTTGATTCACACCTTTCAACCACCCAGAAGATCGATTTCCTATTTTTACATCGATTGTTCGCTTTAACTAGCTCAGAGAGTTTTTTGTCAAAGTATCTTTTGCCAAGTATGTGTCACTACTGGATCTCCTCGATGAGGCGCAGTCCATGTATGGCACATGCTTGAGAAAATAAAGTTTTCGTCTGGTGAAAAGTCTGCAGCAATGCAGATGCACAAAACACTTAAAAAAACCCGGAATGTTAAAACAACAACTGCGCGGACTAATCTTCAAAGAACTCAACCACTATCATGAAGTACAGTAGGTTCTCGTATAAATCAATTCGATTCGATGATTCGAGTCGATACGAAGCATACGCTATTCGAATCAACCGCGAATCGTTCATTGGGACAAAAACTTGCCAAATGAAGGGAAAGTGTCTTTTATAGCGATAAAATTTAATCGATTTTAGTCAAATTTGACCAAAAATTCGATTGTTGTATTTAGTCGTTAAATACGAAATTTTTGCTCTTAGACATGTAGTAGTACGAACTGAAAATATACACACTATTGACTATAAATGTCTGGATTTTTTACAATGTAGACAAGTTATAATGCTATAAATTGGATATTTGTTATTTTTAAACGGAATTTAGTGATTCGATTCGATTCGAAAAAAATACCCGAATCAGATTTCAAAGGATTCGGTTTTTGCCCATCCCTACTCATCATATTTATATTAGCGAGGAAAAACTTGGCCCCGAATAAGCGAGCTTATCTCGTTTCAACCCCTCTGGCCCTTTTTTTGCAACTGAGGTATTTTTTTAGGAAAGGTGCCACGCCATCATAAACGACCAAATTAAATCGCAGAAATAAATTCCTGACGCGAAAATCCAGTCTGTTTAAACGTAAATTTTACAATAAAAACGCTATTTTTAGACAAAACTTCGGTGCCCGATTTGACGTCATCACTTCGAATCGAATTTTTTTTCAAACGTTGGCTCCCATCATTTCAAGCGTTTAACGTTTATATTTCGTCACCAGGAGTTTCTCTATAAGAAGATGCACGATTGAGCCATGTCCACAGTGAATACTCCCAAATGGGTGTGATCGCAAAAAAAAATATTAATATAACTGATTGAAGAACATGGGGTCGAATAAAACTTACCACATTCCGATAATGTAGCCAGAGAAAACAACAATATTAAACCTAACATTGTCATCGCAGCTAGCCCAACCCTATTCACAAGACTAATGCGAAATTGTTTAAGTAACATCCCGATCGAATAAACAATTTGCCAGAAACGCCCTCTCTTTTGTTAAGTATGAGTACACTGATGGATTGCGTCGATGATGAGACGCGGTCCATCTATGGCGCAAACTTGAAGAAATATAAGTTCTTGATTATAACATGTTTAATATGTTGCGTATGCGAGGGCGTACATGAAGGACGTAATTCCTTATAAATGTGACGCGAATCGTGATAAAAAAAATGCAGTAAATTGAACATCCATTTGTAGTTATTGTATATTTCTAGCAATTGGGAGCATATTAATGTGGTTAATGTCAAGGATGGGCTGCTGATGGACAGCGTCCGGTGGCGGTGGAAAATCTTGAGCGAGGGGGGGGACTGTCCCCACCCTCTCCGCTCCACGGAACTATACTTGGCCAAGAATTTATTTTATAGTTGTATTGGCGGACGCAATGGCTTAGTGACGTTGGTTGGTGATTTCGGGTTCGAGTCCAGGTGAGGTGATTCCGGCCTGTTAATCCATCCCCACCACTCAGTCCCCAGGGTGTAGTAACTTGGGCAGGCTATGCCGAAAGAGAAGAATTATATCATTTCAGCAACTCTAACCA
>OZ023140.1:3332837-3404730 GCA_963675895.2 Styela plicata
ATCCGATTCGAAAAAGTTATCCGAATCAGATTTGAATCGCTAATGATTCGGTTTTGCCCAGCCCTACATGTGACCCTCAAGTTTGGTGAAGGGGAAACATTGTCCTCTGAGATTTTGGAATAGTGCACAAATATTATTGCAAAAATAGGCGAAATTATCGCAATTACAGATTTCATTGTTTGGTAAAAAAATGAAATTCACAATAAAAAAGCCAAAATATTTTCTCACGCCTCCGGCGCCTAGTTTTAATTGAAATTTTTGAACTTACATGTTCCCCACCAATTTTCATCAACATTTTACAGTTTCCGCTGCCACTGTACACAGATACATTAAACTTTAATACACACCAGCGTGAGCTTCCTGCACGCTGCAACAAAAATGCAGTAAAATCACAGTTCTTTCCCAGTAATTTTACTCGGTGATATTATTATTTCTTAAAGTTACGTCATGGAATGGATGATCCCGGGATGATCACGGACATGGTTAGAGTTGTTGAAAAGATATAATCTTACCGGTTCGGCTTAGCCTATCTAAGCTACTACACCCTGGATTGAGTGGTGAACATGGATTAACTAATACAACTATAAAATAAATTCTTGGTTAAATATAATTTCGGGTGTTTGATGTTTCATCATTGCAATTTAATAATTTAAATTCATTATTTAACATGTTTTATCGCAAACTTACACATAAATGAACTTTCCAAGGATTGTCTCAAACTACAAACTTGTTTCTGTGAGGATGGATTTTGCTATTTTCGAGTCTATCGATTACAGACTAATGCACGACGGTGACTTCACATTAAATTTAATTTCACAAATTTTAGTTCAAGCCCACGCTGGTGTATATTAAAGTGGATGTATCTGTGTATAGTGGCAGCGGAAACTGTAAAATTTTGATGAAAATTGGTGGGGAACATGTAAGTTCAAATATTTCAAGCAAAACTTGGGCGACGGAGGCGGAACGTATTGTTTTGGCTTTTTGCTAGGAATTTCTTTTTTTTGTACAAAAACGATGAAATCTACACATTTTTTTTGTTAAACATTTTCCACAGTTGAAGGGTAATTTGATCAATCAGGAAACAAACCATGTTAAGGCAATCAAAACAAAACCACCCCGATTCGGAACTGGTATTTGCACAAACGTCTATTGTAACGCCAATTATTAATTCATTTCTGTCAAGCATGAGCCACCTATGGACCACGCCTCGGCGGCGCAATCCATCAGTGGCCCATGCTTGGAAAAACATAACTGAACGAAACTTTTCTGACTGGGACTTATAGCATAAATATTGACAAACTAATAGCACCAGAGAATTGAATCGATTTAACATTATATAATAGGTAACAGTATGGATGATTGCTTTACGGAAAAAAATTTGCCTTTCGAAAAAATAAAATTAAATCAAGTGAAAATCTTGCAATAAAGGCCAAGGAAGATGATTTGAGGGTGTGAACCTGTGGCGTATTCAGAACTCCAGATCAGAGCCAAAACTTAATTGATTAAAGTACGACATCACGACCCGTTCTGCTGGCAATTTTTTCTTGAAGTAGCATTCAGGATAGGATATCTTCTTTATCCTGCGGGAGAGGAAAGCCGAGAATGCAGCTTAACCATATGGCGAACCACGACCTCTCGTGCAGATACCACTTCCGAATCGGGGTGAAGGTTTTTGGGATAACCAATTTCTCATTTTCTTTGCACATGGACCTGGATGGTGGAGGAAGCCGTAAGCAGCGCTTACGTGAAACACCGAGGCGTCCAGCAAACCTCTCGCATGTAATCATCATCCCACACGGGATTCGAACCCGAGTCGTGATGATCAGAGATGCCTAGCTCGAAGCGTATTCCGAACGCTTTACCAATTGAGGTAACCGGACACCCCTACTTTAACTTATATCTACTTAAACATTCCAGAAGTCGCGTTGGAGGGGGTTTGACCTAAAGAACCCTAAAAATATTACAAAAAAAAGAGTTTATTTGCATTAAAAAATCGTTGTTTCTGGCTCAAATCATCATGAGCATGCTCAATAAGAATTATTTTAGCTCTAACATTCAAAAGCATGGCAATGACGCAATTGTATATAATAGTACGGATGATTGTCTTAATTTAGTTGAAGAAAATATAAATGATCTTTTAAAGAATAAAAAAAAGAACAATGATTGCGGATTTATATATACATACAGATTACATTCATTCAGATGGTGATACGGAAACTTGGGTTGAGGAAACAATGAGATATGCAGGCTGATTTAGGATCTCGCCTTTAAGATCTAAAAAAATATCCAAATCGGTTTTTCGAGTTCAAACTTTTTCGACAGTTTTGAAGGATTTAACTTTCCCCTTCACAAAATGGCTTGAAGGAGGAATCAAAAATTGTACAGTTTGGTGAATCAGTGAAAGTTCCACCGTAGTCCTGGTAAAGATCAGGGCCCCACCAAGCCTAATCAAAGGCATGACTGTGGATTTTAGTTGGTTATTAAAGGGAGCCAGGATTACCTAGTGGTTATACATGTTGGCATCGCAGGGTTCGAGTCCGGCTCACTTATCCATGACCACCATCCAACCCAGGGTGTGATAACTTGGGTAGGCTAAGCCAAACAAGAAAACATCATATCTTTCCAGAAATTGTAACTCAGTCCGTCTATAAGTGGTCGCTGTTACAGGGCCTTGGACAGGGCGATCCACTCTAAGCAGTGGACATAAAAAAAATTTTCCAGGGATTTCTCGCACGTTAAAAATTGCTTAAAAGTGATTTAAAATAACTGAAAGATAAAGAATAGATTAAAATGTAAGCAGAATTTAGAATTGAGACACAAATACAGTTGAAAGTGCTAAAAGTAGTAGTGAAATCAATTTTTTGACAAAGCATTAAAAGTGAGCACACAGACGAGCAATAACAAATGAGGAAGCTGAACGAATTAGGATAGGATATCATTTTTATCCTGTGGGAGAGAAAACCCGAGAATACAGCTTAACCATATGGCGAACCATGACCTTTTGTGCAGATATCAGTTCCTAATCGGAGTGAAGGTTTTTTTGGATCTATAGTATTTCTCATTTTTTCTGTGCAGGGACCTGGTTGGTGGAGGAAGCCGTAAGCGACGCTTACGTGGACCACCGTGCACTGGCGAGGCGTCCAGCAGACCTCTCGCATATAATCATCATCCCTCACAGGATTCGAACCTGTGTCATGATGATCAGAGATGCGTAGCTCGAAGCATATTCCCAATCATCATCCCTCACAGGATTCGAACCTGTGTTCTGATGATCAGAGATGCTTAGCTCGAAGCATATTCCCAACGCTTTACAGATTGAGCTAACCGGGCACCAATAGTGAAATCGAATTTTTTGACAAAGCATTAAAAGTGAGCACACAAACAAGCAATAACAAATGTGAAGGAAAATTGGCAGCAATGACAGTCAGCAAGATTATTCCAGAGCAAGTGAAGTTTCCAAAGTATTTGACGACTTCATTAGGGTTTAAAATGATAAGGAATAAGTTGAAAGGTTAGGCAAAAATTAAAAATGGCGGCACAGATTCAGAGAACTACAAGTAAATATTAAAATTAAATAATTGGACAACAACAATGATCACAAGGACAAAAGAAAACTTTTAAAGACCAAATTTGTATACTATGGTAGCTTCGCTACTGATGGATGTTTGGCTACTAACATATTAGAAAAATTATTTTCAAAATCTGTATCAATATTACTAAACCAAACACACAGATATTTAAATTGCATCTATTTTTATAAAAAAAATTTAAATTCATAAGAAGCATCTCAGGGTGAACCGCATTATATTTTCACCTTCGGATTTAGGAAAAAGCTATAAGACTATCAACATGGATATCCTAAAGTTGGGTTGCTTCCATAAACCCTTACAGACATTTTTATCTTCTAGCCTTCGGGTGTTCGAAATTCAGCCGGTCTGTAGAGCTCTATCTTGCATTCTACCATACTTTCACCTTCAGATTTAGAAACTATCAACATGGCTATCCTAAAGTCGGTTTGCTTCCATGAACGCTAAAAGACATTTTCATCTTCTAGCAAGGCAGCAATTGTCCTTGGGTGTTTGAGTAGCCGAAATTCAGCATGTCTGCAGCGTCTCTATCTTGCATTCTACCATACATACATCGCGAGACTGTCTTAAAACTTAATAATTTTCAATCGCACCGAGTGTCTTTCTCTTTCTTGTATGAAGATTGTCTTTCGAGGTTTTGTCTTTTACTCCCAATGACCTTGAAGACTTTTTCCGCGACCTTGATAATTTATTCTCATCAGTGTCATGCAAATGTATAATATAATTATCTCCCCCATATAAAACCCCCTCCATGCTTTTTCCGAGTGCTTCAATGCTGTGTTCCATTGGCTTATCTCCTGATTTTTTAGTTTTTTGAGATTTTAAATCTTTCTTTCGGTTTGTTTTATGAAAATCATCCTTGTTGGTGGTATTTTTTTGGTCTTTTGACTCATTTTCTTCACATATGAAGTTTTCGTCGTCATCATCGGATGCCCATTTCTCATCTTTTTTGAATGAGAGCCTTTTTCTTGCTGGGGAGTCTTCGATTGCTTTTTTAAGACCTTTTCGTCCGATTTTATACAAGTATTCTACTCTGTCTCTCCGCATCGTCCCATTGCAAGCTGGTTTTGTGACTTCATGGATTTTAGCAGTTGCTTGAGATTGATAGTCCATGTTCGCAGCAAGTTTTCCTCGGACTTTCCTATCATTTTTCTTTTCGTTATAATTTGATATGCAGCCTTGTCTGTTTTCTCCACTTGAAATCGTTTGACCGTGAAATTCAGGGTTAGAATTGAGCTGTACTTTCTGTGAATCCTCTTTGTGTTTTACCATAATCTTACCGCCCTGAATCTGGATAACAGGGCCAAATATATCTGTTGACTGCTCAGAAATCACACATTTTGTTGCATCCACATTTTTGTCCAAAACAGAACTATCAGCCCGCTGTGCAGTATTTTGCTCATTCGAATCTGACTGCGTTTTGAATTCCTGTTTAAAATCCGGAACAGTCAATGTAGATGCTGTTACATTGTCATAAACTGATTTTTCATTTGTCTTACAACTCACACTTTTCTTTGACTTGTGGGATTCATTCGAAGAATTTAAATCAATTGAGGGCTTTCTCCATTCCAATTTGCTTTCAAAACTACCAACATTTTCGTTTTCACATTCTGCTGCTGACTTTTTATGACCAACAGTTGTTATATCATAGGTCTCAAAATGGGGATTACACGCTCTCTTAGTGATGTCATTTTCCAATAATTTTTCTTTGCCTGCATTATCATCATAAGTAGGCAAATTGCTTAACTTCTCGACGTTACTACGAGAAGGAGTATTACTATCATCGATATAATGCTTTACTTTATTATATAATGGATGTGCCAATCCTTGCTCAACATCTGGTTCATCATCTACTGATTTTGAAAATAGACCCAATTCATTCTCCAAAGTCAGCAGATACCGGTGGTAGTGGAATAACGGGAGTACCGTGCAAATTCTCCATGTCAATCTTCATTTGATCAATTGGCACCTGAAGGCCTAAATCTAAGGCAACAGGCCTATCTACATGCTTCTCGGTCGTTGGATTTCTCGTTTGACCACACCTGTGACTTTATTAGAGTTGTATGGTTTATATTTATAAGGCAACAACCCTTCAACATCAGGAGGCCTATCAACCCTGGCTAAGATTAGATTTACTCTTTTTGGGTCAAATGTATGATTTGCAGTAGCATTTTCATGCAAATTGGCTGCCAGGGCACACTTTTCTGTTTTGTCTTTACTGATATGATTGTCAATTTCCGTTTCCCCCCAAACGCCACTCACTTTCCGTTTTCGCTTTGGTTGTGCGTTGACGACCTTTTTTCCTCTTTTTAATCTCTCATTATCATCGTCACTCTCTGACACTTGAGGGCGACTTTGATCGACAGCATGAAACCCAAAGGCTTCACGAAATGTATTTCGTAGATCTGTTACATTATAACTACTGCGTCTCCTCTTTTTAACTCGCTTTTTCGGCGGTTGACGATCTTTTTTATTGAATGATTTAAGTCTCAGTATATCTCTTCTCCCACTCGGTCCCAGCAGTGAAATCACCAAAGTGTATCTCCATGAAGTCCCGTTCATCTTTCGTAGCATGGCGCGTTCCAAGGGTCCCAAAATCATTCACTATGCCCCCTTCGTCAAAACTGACCCCTTTTTTATCCTCAGGGGTCTTTTGGCCATACATATCTTGAGTCTTTTTCACCCATTCACGCACAAGCGTGGAATTCCCCTTGTCAGTACTTGGGCCGTTTTGAGCCCCAGGAAGGTTCTTTAATACAGAAGGGGTTGATGTACACACATCGTAATTTCTGGGGGATTTGTTGTTAATTTTGCTCGGTCCTTCATTTAATGAATCGTCATCGCTTGACCTTGAAAGTGACACAAAGGACACTTCTTTGTCTTCATATAAAACCCCTTTCTTTCGGGTCAAATTGTGTAAATTTTGATATTTTTTGACAAATTTTTCTTCCAATTCATCTCCAGGTGTTGATGTAGCTCGAGGTTTTGGTAGAAACAAAGGATTTTGCTCATTTTGTGATTTAAATTCAAAATCCTGAAACTCATTATTTTTAGATTCCTGTGTCCATTTTCTTCCTATTTCTGTTTTTTGCCCATTTTTATATTTCTTTTGCAAATCAAAATTATCCGAATCTTTTAAAAGCAGCTTTTTAGGGCTTTTCCTATTTTCAAGCTCTGTATGTTCTGGGCTTTGTTGCTCGTAGATTCCACTGACTGGGAGATATTCACCAAAACTAGAAGCTGTGTCGCTTTCAGAAAAACTCTTCCCAGCTCCAGGGATATTTCTTCTATACGGAGTGCCGTGGAAGGTGGTTACATCATGACACGGACAACAACGGTACACTAGGTGGTAGTAGAGCATGCAGCAATGACATTTCTTTGCACTCGATGGATGGAAGTATCGATAGTACAACAGCATGGAGATCAAACCTGAAATAAAAATCAATTTTAAAAACTTGCCGGTAAGTTCACAGGAGTTCGAATATGAAAATTTGATTCCGTTTTTATCATTTATTTAGAAAATACTGTTATTAAGATTAGATTTCAACTGAGACTGTCCAAAATATTCGATGCATAAATTATTCTATCACTGTTTTGAAATCAACAGAATCAAATATGTATACATCATCAGAAAATATATGTTAATTTGATGCATATTACAACTTTTTGGGGATATCATCCCTTGTTTATTGATAGGTGTGATGGCCTAGTGGTTAAACTTGTTGGCATCTCAGGTTGAAGATCTCGGGTTCGAGTCCCGGTGAGTCCGACTTGTTAATCCATGCCCATAAATTGGGTAGGCTAAGCCGAATAGATAATAATAATATATTCCCAGCAATTCTAACCCTGTCCGCCTATAAGTGGCCACCGGTGGAGGGATTTGGTCAGGGTGATCCACTCCAATAAGTGGCTGTAATAAAAAATAATTATGAGATTATAACTCATTCCATTGAAATTATTGAATTTATTTCAAAATATAAAGGTGTTCAATTTCGGTCATTACAAGTTTTAAAAAAATCTTCTCTATTTTTAATTTTTTGATAAAATTACCCATAGAGATGCAGAATCATAGCAGGATTGACAGCCATTTCTCAAAATCTCACATTACTCATTTGCCAAAACTTCGATACTTAATTTTTATATCAATTTTAGTGTTAAGATCCCAAGAATTCCTCACGACCTATCATTACTTCATGTACTATTTATAGTTAAAGGTGAATGACTGAAAGCATTATGTTCGACGCCCAATAGCGTAGTGGTGACGTGTCATGTTTTAATTGAAAAGTAAACATGTAGGAGAGATAGGAAACATATGTTATTTGTGGGCTTGGAATGTGTCTCGGATACAAAATTATTTAAATATTAAACAGGAAATTTTTTATAATCTTTGACATTTTTGTTAAGCCTGAAACACTGAGAGATCATGACGTAACACGTATGCCATTATGGGTGAAAGTATCTGGTTTCCCACAATGTTTATCATTGGCTGGTGATTCTCTTTCAAATAACGCAATAAAGACCCTAAATTTTTGTGACATATGTCAAACTTCTCCACATCTAAGGCGCCGCCTGATCATAAATAGGCCAAAGAATAAGATTTATTAGACCCCAACCAATATCCATTTTTTCCAACCCGTACTGACACTGATATTTTAAATATCAACACAAAGCAGTAATTACTCCTGCTTTCTGTTCTAGAAAATGGCATAAAAAACTAATTGTTTTCCTTTTTTTTATCTTACATTCAATGCAGCCATGTAAGTGGTTCCCAAATTACGATGTCCAAATAAACCTTCATCAAAATCAATGTCATAAATAAACAGTAAAAAAATATCAAAATTTCATTTCACCATAATACACAATCAGCGATTTTATAATGCACGTGTCACAGACAGTCCGCACTTAGATGGGTTCTATCAGTGACTCAAATTAGTCCTTTCAGCTTTACTTACAGCCAAGCTTCAAGTGGGTGCGATGGCCTAGTGGTTGAACATGTTGGCATCGCAGGTTGAAGATCTTGGGTTTGATTCCCGGCATGCCCACCACTCAACCCAGGGTGTGATAACTTGGGTAGGCTAAGTCGAACAGAAATGATCATATCTTTCCAGTAATTGTCACCCTGCCCGTCTATAAGTGTCCACTATTACAGGGCCTTGGACAGGGTGATCCACTCTAAGAAGTGGCTATAAAAATAAAAAAATGTGTATTTTAATGAGAAACCTCAAGTTAAACTATTAAAAATCTGGTAAAAACTCAAAGCTAATATTTGCCCCCATTATTAAATGTTGTAAATCATGCTATGATTGTTAAAGTTTAAATACTTTCACCCAAACTATTGAATAAAAGCGTAACTAAAGCTTATAAATTTGACTTTAAAAAACTTTGTGAAAAGTTTAAAAGTTTGAATACTATATCAAACAAAGCTTTGGGCTTTTAGGTAAACTTTAACAATGCCAGTGACCTAAAGTGCATTTAACTTTATTTTATTGAATTAGATGACATTTAGGGGTTAACTTATATACCGTAGTTTAGGATAGGATATCATTTTTATCCTGTGGGAGAGGAGAGCCGAGAATACAGCTTAACCATATGGCGACCAAGACCTCTCGTGCAGATACCACGAGAGGTCTTTGCAATTATAGGGCATTTTATTAGGATAAACAGAAATTTTTCTTCACGAGAGCCACTGGGTGTTTGAGTAACAGGGGATTGAACATTATGTTCTTTTCTATTTTTACTATAGTGGGGTACCCAGTCAGTTCAAAGGCGTCACATTTTTTTTTTCCATAGCAAATTCTTAATAGTGGATCACCCTGTCCAGTGTTTTGTAACAGCGGTCACTTATAGACCGACAGGGTTACAAACACTGGAAAGATATGATCTTTTCCTGTTCGGCCTACCCAAGTTATTAAACCCTGGGTTGAGTGGCGGGCATGATGGATAAGCGAGCCGGACACGCTGAGGCTCAAACCTGAGATCCTTCAACCTGCGATGCAAACATGTATTAACCCTAGGCCCTTGCTTCAAGTAGGATCCTATTCGTGACACCCAACCTTTGCCCACTTCTGCATACGTGATTATCTGTGTTGATTTCGCATCATTAAAAGTGTTTGATCAAATAAGATAAGCCCACAACATATTGCGCATAATGCATATTGAACTTTATTTGAAATTTGCATTATCAGCTGTTATCACAAAACAAATATTTGATGCTGATTAAAACTAGGATGACGTAATCTCGTGTGTCTGAAAGTCCACGTCATTTTTTTCGGATGGACAAAAAGGCTTCAAAACCGTCAACACTGCTATTTCATAGCAGTATTGATGATTTTGAATCTTTTCCAGTTTGGTGGCTACTGGACACTAAAAAGAGATATATTTGAATCTTATCCAGAGATATATCATGAAAAGTCCATGTCCATGTCAGACAGAGTGAAAGAATTTTGTTTATGTTATTTTCATGCAGATGGACAAATAGCTTCGGAACCATTAACTGCTATTTCATAGCAGTATTGATAACTTTGAACCTTTACACCAGTTTGGTTGCTACAAGACATTCAAAAATTTTATTTTAATATTCCAGTGAAATATACATATCATGAAATATTGCCCATTTGCTAAATTTTCTTTCAATTGGAAAACATTTTTTCTCAGGTAGTCGGGTGTGGGAGCGATGACCTAGTGGTTGAACATGTTGGCTTATCAGGTTGAAGATCTCGTATTCGAGTCTCGACGAGTCCGGCTTGTTTATCCATGTCCACCACTCAACCCAAGGTGTAATACCTTAGGTGGGCTGAGCAGAACAGGAAAAGATCATATCTTTCCAGCAATTCTAACCCTTCCCGTCTATAAGTGGCTGCTGTTATAGGCCTTGGACAGGGTGATCCACTCTGGGAAGTGGCTTTAAAAAAATACAAAAGTCTGTGTAGCAGAATTCCTGATATTTTGACTGACACTAGGGCGTCCACTTTTCATATCGAACTGTAAAGTTTGAAAACAAATTTCCGGCTCATATCACAAGAGAATAAATAATTGAATTGGAAACAAAATTTCGTACTCAGTCTGTCCTTAAAGTTTAATCTATGCCCTGTAGGTACAGGCTTTTGAATAGTTCCAAAGTAATTCTTGCATCTTGTTAGAGGAAGCAAAAAATGGTAGGTAGTTTTACCATCACCCAGGGAAGATATCACTCACTGCACTTTACCATTGCGGCTCAGTTGCATTTGGGATGTTTTCCTCTAGGAGGGTAGCTACTGGTGCTACATCTTTTAGTAGCTCTTTGCTATTCGGTGGTCGTTAGTTGGTTCCTTTCAGGCACTGCTTCCGCCCTTGCTCAGAGTGAATTTCAATAAAAAAAGATATCCCTAGCTACCACTCTGATACATTCCTGATTGATTTAAACCATAACATTTTGAATCGAATGTTTCACACTGGTCAATTTTCGTACAATTCTAATTCAATCCCAGCCATCTTCATTTGTGAGAGTCTGTGAATAATTTTTTTGGGATAACTGAAATGTTAGATGGCTTTACTACCACCCAGAGCAGATACCACTCACTGCACTTTACCATGGCAGTGCTGTTCTATTTCGAATGTGTACTTATTGGTACAGCATCCAGTAGTTTTTGATTCATCGTTCACTCTAAGCAAGGCTGGAACCAGCTCCCGAAGTGAACCAACCCACACCCACTCAATAGCAAAGAGCTACTAAAAGATGTAGTAGCAGCAACTGTACTCCAAACGGAAAACAACACAAACAGAACTGAACCATCATGGTAAAGTGCAGTGAGCGGTATTTACCCTGGTTGATGATAAAACCATCCACCACTTCCTTTCAGGGGCCTCTTACGACACGCGGGAAATATGTTAGGGCTATTCAAAAGCCCGTACCTACAGGGCAGTAGCTTTTTGCAATTAAGTGGCCGTTAGTTGGTTCCTATTAGGCACCACTTCTGGCCTTGCCCAAAATATAAACTGTTATCATTAGATGCAGTGTTATTTGCCCTGGGCAATTATTAAGTCATCCGGTACTTCTTGTAAACAATTAAACACTTTAAGAAGGGTTCACACAAGTCAGTCACACCAAAGAAGCCACTCTTTATGAGCAAAACCGAAAATGAACCCTTTTCTTGGGAAACATGTGGTTTTCTTTTAAAATTTGAAACAAGTCAAGTCTTGCTGATGTCAAATTTAAAACCAAAAACATGAAATTAACATTTGGGGTGGGTGAGGCGTCTTGCAGACGACAGACATAACATTCATTGATAATGTTCGGCCGAAAACAAGCATTCGATTTTGCTAACAGAAAATTTTTTCCTTGAATCCAATCCCGGAGAATTTGCTTTTATCGAGAATATGAATAAATTTTCCAATTATCAATTTTCTTAAGATTGAGTGATTGCCACCAGGGAAATTCATAGTGAATCTAATTGCTCAACCGGTGATGTGCAAACAATGTTTTATATTTTGCCAATGTTTTGAATGTCTATACAGACGTTCTTCATCATTGCCCTGATGAAGAACGTCTATATAGACATTCAAAACGTTGGCAAAATATGAAATATCGTTTGCACATCACCGGTTGAGCAATTAGATTCACTATCTATTACCTTCACTGTGAGTTATATACCAAATCAATCGATTAAATATCCTTTGATCTAAATTGTAATTCTAATCTTAGGCATGTATTTGTGAATGCTTTCAATCATCCTGAGTTAAAACATCCCGAGCAACATTGCATCAAGTGTGGCCCATGTTTGGTGAAGTATACTTTAATCACTTTGAAGACCAAAGAAGGAACACCATATTTGGTATGGCTCATCACTGATAACTGTTAACAGGTAAAATCAGTGAAATTGAATTTTGTAAAGCATTAAGTATGGATGGTCCGTGCCTTAGTGACACGATCCATAATTGACTCACGCCAAACAAAATCTATTATGCGCACATACTCCAAATCATGTAAATACAACTAATGAACATTATGTACAACTATCCAAACTTGAAATTTTATTCCGTCAAGCATGAGTCACAGATGGACCGCACATTAGCAAAGCATTCCATCAGTGACTATATATCACAACAACATATAAAGCATGGTTAGATAAATGTTATCATCAAATGTTAGATAAATGGTTCCCATTTGCTAATTTTCTTCTGATGAAATTCACTTTCTTCAGGTGTCTTGGGTATCAGAAAAGCTTACATTCTGCTAGTGTGGCGTACGCCTCAGCCATACTTAACAAAAGCGTGTGCGAGCATGTACTCGAAAGCATGTAAAGACAACTATTAAACATTGATGTATCGCAAATTGGAAATTTAATTTTGTCAAGCATGAGTCGGATGGACCGCGCCTTAACCAAACTTGTTTGGACAAGAGATGTCTGTCAGTGAAACACACATATTTGGTGAATGCTATCAACTACTTAAGCGATTCAAGAAGGTCAAAAATTAGGACCAGCCCACTATACACACATGTTATCTCGAAGTAAACACGCAAACTGTTTGCACGGATATAAAACATTACCAATCTGTAATAAATATATTTATTTATCTACTTTGTTGCAGAGAGAGATCAGGTGGGAGAAGGTGCACGCATACAACTTGGGCGATGGTATCCAGTTGCTCATATTGGAAGTAGGTGGGAGAGGGGTTTTGTACGAGCTTTTTTTTATTGAAATTCACTCTGAGCTAGGCCGGAAGCATGGCCTAAAAGGAACCAACTGACGGCCACTCAATAGTAAAGAGCTACTAGAAGATGTATTACCAGAAACTGTACTCCAAGCGGAAAATGTACCAAACGAAACTGAAACACCGTGGTAAAGTGCAGTGAGTGGTATCTGTCCTGGGCGATGGTAGACCCATCTACCACTTATATATCTGTGGCGAGTGACTTATTTAGAACCTTGAAAAAAAGGGGGAGGCAATTTCGGAAATTTTTTAGGTCAAACTATGAGGCCATCATGGACACAATAAGCAGGAAACTTCCTCTGGGAAATAGTGTTCTATTACATATTACTATAAAACGTACGGTACCAAGAATCCAATGGGAAGAAGCAAAAAATTTTTGAAACGAGATTTCCATGAGACTTAATAAGTGTAATATACAATGCATGTCAAAAGAGCACAAAAAAATTTGGGATTTAATATGTTAAGAAGTCATTTTGGAATTTTGCCCAGTTGCAAAGGGGTCCATGGAGACATTTTGGATTCCGACATTATATATTGGCGGCGTTACCAGTTGCTTGAGGGACTTTTTGTGATTTAATTTTCCTATAAAGAGCGTTATATATGGTAGACTTTAGAAGGATTCAATACGTTGTGTTTTTATTTTTACGTAAAGAGCGTAATATGGTAGATTAGAAGGAATCAAACTCTCATCCTTGAAATAAGAAAATGAACTTAAAATTTTATTAAGCTCTCATCATAAGAGTTTCATGATTTTAGAACCTGTAATCCAGCGAATCTGCAAGCCTGGGATTCTTAGTACGACTTAACCATTTGTTGAGCTACATCTTAAGTCGAGTATGGGTCAACCTCTCTCCCCTGAATCTTTTTTTTCTTCGGGTGTCTGAAACTCTAGTGTTTTTTTTGTGGATGGACCAAATATCTTTTCAATATTTATGATGGCAGTGTAGATTATTTTGTAAAATTTTGAACAAATTTACCATGTATACAAAAATATCAAGTTCTCATTCTACAGAAATATAAGTTTATTATGGCTTTAATCTTGTCTGAAGAAGTTAGACTACGTTCTAACATAAGCTTACAATAAACTTATATTTCTGTGGAATAGTGGATATGATATTCTTGTATGTTTGCTTAATATTATTTGTACCGGTATATCTTTGTGAAGTCTCTTACACACGGATCCAGGATTTTAAAGAAACAAGGAAGAGGGATAGGTAGTTAGTTCATTACAAGATATCAATGTGTCGCGTGAGGTTATCATGGTTTGATACATTTATAAGCTTGCTGCTGCATATCTTACATTCTTATAAGGTTCTTTTATAAAAAATAAATGTGTTAAAAGTTAGCAAACATAAGATAGGACGCCCCACATATACACACTTAATTTAATTGCATTTTTCCTACTTGCTTTATCTTAACCATGCATTACATAGAATGGAAGGATGAAATAAACAAAAAAAAAATACAAGCAGCTTCTTAACAGTCTATTGGAGTTTGCGATTTCAAAGTTTCAATTTGCACATTTTATATCTGAACATTTTTTCCAAAAAAATTCAAATTTGAACAAAGATTTTTTTATTTTGTTTTTAATATCAAGTTTTACTAATTTGATTCACCGGTGAAAAAACAAGAAAAACGAGGATGAGGTTCTTCTATTTTATCACAATGATAATAGTTGTGATCAAACAATGCAGTGCTGATGAATGCATTGTTGACTCACAAAGCAAAAATGCACAACTAAAATTGACGTATGACACACTGGTTCCAGAATTTACATTAGAACTGAGTACTACAGGCAAGTATAAAAGGACTATTTATTTTTGATTAAAATTCGCTTTAAACAAGCGGAAAGCAGCGCCTTAAAAAGAAACTAAATAACGGCGTATAATATTGCAAAGACCTACTACAAAATGTAGAACCAGAGAATGGAATCTAAGTTTTCATTTCGTGGGAACGGTGGGTAGCCTAGTGGTTGAATATGTTGGCATCGCAGGTTGAAGGATCTTGGGTTCGAGTCCCGGCGAGTCCAACCCACTTATCCATGCCCACCACTGGACCCATCGTGTAATAACTTGGGTAGGCTAAGCCGAACATAAAAAGATCATATCTTACCAGCAATTGTAGCCCAGTCTGTCTATAAGTGGCCGCTATTACAGGGCCTTGGACAGGGTGATCCACTGTAAGAAGTGGCTATAAGACAAAAATGGCAAAAAACATTAAAAACAGAACTGAATTACACTTGCAGTGAAATGCAGTGTGTGACATCTGCCCCATGGGATACTAAACCATCTACCACTAGTTTGTTTTATTTTAGTCGCCTCTAATTTTTTTTTCATAGCCACTTCTTAGAGTGGATCACCCTATTCAAGGCTCTGTAACACTGGCCACTTGTAGATCGACAGGGATACAATTACTGGAAAGATATGATCTTTTCCTGTTCGTCTTAGCCTACCCAAGTTATTACACCTTGGGCTGAGTGGTTGGCATGAGTAAGTGAGCGAGAGGGCGATGCCAACATGTTTAACCACTAGGCCATCGCGCCCACGAAATACGTTAGGACTATTCTGAGGCCAATACTGACCTCCTGGGCTGTTAGTTATACCTGACAATATATTCACCCTATGTCTACAATATCTTGAGACTAATTTATTACTAATTGAACTGTAGATGCACTACGGATTCATTTTCAGAAATAAATTGCACTCAGGATAAGATAGGATATCTTTTTTTATCCTGCGGGAGAGGAAAGCCGAGAATACAGTTTAACCATATGGCGAACCACGGACTCTCGTGCAGATACCAGTTCCGACTCGGGGTGAAGGTTTTTGATTGTAGTATTTTTCTGTGCATGGACCTGGTTGGTGGCGAAAGCCGTAAGCAGCGCTTACGTGAACCACCGTGCACCGGCGAGACGTTCAGCAGACCTCTAGCATATTATCAACATCCCTCAAGGGGTTCGAACCTGCGTTATGTGTAGCTCGAAGCGTATTCTCAACGCTTTACTTCAGATAAAAATGAAAGCAGCATCTTGAAAAGTAGTAGCCGACCAAGCTACTGATATTCAAAAAGCTTCATAAAATTTAAAACCAACAACCACATCTTGTAGTGGTAAACATTCACCATAGAATTGATCTGCCCTGGGTAATAGTATATCCAAAAGGATAAAATGCCTGCTAGTAATATATATACGGTATTTTATTGTATATATAGGATTTTATTTTTATCCTAAAGAAAACGATAATACCGCTAAACTATATGGCGACCACGACCTATCGTATAGATACCAGTTTCTAGTCGAGGATAAGGTTTCGTCCCAACCGTTTCCCTGTGCATGGTTATACATACAAATATTGGATTTCATTTTTATCGTTCGAGACGAGAATATGGATTAACTAAACGGCAAACCACGACCTCTCGTGCAGATACTGGTTCTTAGTCAAGAATGAATTTTTGCCTAACCATTTACAGATTTTTTTTTGTGTGTAAGGTTATATAATTATATATAGGATTTCATTTTTTTAGTACAGGAGACGAGAATAAGGATCAACTATATGACGAACCATAGCCTCTCCTGCAAATACTAGTTCCTAGTCAAGAAAGAAGTTTTTGCATAACCATTCACAGATTTTTTTTGTGCATGCTTATATAAATATATATACAGGATTTCATTTTTATCATACGGGAGACGAGAATACACCCTAACTATATGGCGAACCACAACCTCTCGTGCAAATACTAGTTCCTGTCAAAAAGTTTTTGCATAACCATGCACAGATTTTTTTTTGCATGCTTAATAAATATGTTTACAGATTTTTTTCACCCTAACTATATGGCAACCAAAATCTATATATACTTGTTCTAGCTTACCGGTAATCGTTTACAGATTTTTCCTGTGCCAGGACATAAATATATATATACAAATTATATTACACGTATTCATATCATATATTAAAAGATAGGTGTTTATTTTTCAGCTGGCCCAATTACCGAAAAAGTTGTTCTTGTTATGAATCATACCAAAACGAACGCTGGGATTTACATTGGAAATGGAATATCTAAGATCACCGAATATACAGGAAACTTTAACGTGAGGAACAGACTGACAGCTACTTTGACCCAAAATGAATGATCACAAGAAAATTTAGCAAATGGGTTATATAAATTTCATGTTATATCTTTTTTTTTTTTCAATTTTCATTGAAATTCACTCTGAGTAAGGACGGAAGCATTGCCTAATAGAAAGCAACTGACGGCCACCTAATATCAACGAGCTACTTAAAGATATAGTACCAGCAACTACACTCTGGATGGAAAACATCCCAAATGGAACTGAACTGCCACGATAAAACCAGTGAGTGGTATCTGCCCTGGGCGATGGTAAAACCATCAACCACAAAATGTCTCTTTTCGTACATCTTATAGAAACCAAACTGCAGAAAATGGTTTAAAACCATCAACACTGCTACGAATAAGAAGGCCTAACTGACTATGAAATAGTTGAAATGTTGATAGTTTGAAATCTATTCTGATCACCCTCAGAAAGAAGGAAGAACGTTTCGACCACCCGAAAAAAAAGACTGTTGCCCTGGTGGGGAATAAGCTTCTAGTAATCATTTTTAAAACACATTGGATAATGCAATAGAATTCGATGTGAGACGAAAATCTTTTTTCGAATTTGATTTAAACTGACAAGCAAAGATCAATTAAACACCCAAGTTTAGAACAGACTTGTACAATGTTCTGCTGTTGAGACACCCAAAGGAAGAGATTCTATTGGGAAAAAAATAACCAAAAATAGCGAAGCGAAAAAAAAAAAAATTTTATGCGATCAATAGTAATGAAATTGTACAGAAGACTTCAAAATATGGTTTGAAAGTTCTTTTGTCGACCAGAAATAGCATTCTGTATTGTATAATTTAACAGGTGACAGACTTCACTACAGAGAAGATTGGTCTTTCCTATTTCACCGTTGCAACAACCGGAGGTGGAGGGATAACTGGCAATCCAGAAACTTGCGTATCGATATCATTCCGTAACATAGGTGGCTCAGGTGAATATTTTGAAAATTAATTTATAAAATGTCATTGATTTGTCCAACTGATACCAATATCTTTCATCTTTTGATGATAATGAAAAAAATCGGCCCACAAAACCTCAAAGGAAATATTTCAGTAAATAAATATAAAAATATGACAAAATTTTCGAAAGAAATCAGCAAAAAATGCAGCATTTTGATAGAAATTGTGCAGGGTTGAGCATTTATTCAAAATATTTGTTATTTTGGGTTATTCTAGTGATCTAGAAATGTATCAGAGAAGAAAAAAAACTATTCAGCATTTTTTCTATTTCAGATGACGTACCAGGTTTAGTTATGGCAACATTGGATCTTTCTAATGCATTGGACAGTGACGGATTCAACTTGACTTTGAGAGAAAGATCTGGTTATGAAAGGTATACATATCCATTTTTTTAATATTGAAATTCACTCTAAGCAAGGACGGAAGCAGCTCCCAAAGAGAATCAACCAACAGCCACCTAATAACAAAGAGCTAATAAAATATGTAGTACCAGCAACTGCACTCTAAATGGGAATCCTTTCAAACAGAACTCAACCGTCCTGGTAAAATGCATATAGTGGTATCTACCCTGGACAATGGTAGAACCATCTACCACTTCTTAATTAGAAAAATTTTGTCAAAGCTTTCCTTGTCTGATGGATCAGTTTGATCCGGCATGGTCCATTCGTGGCACATGCGTTGGGTAATTAAATTTCTGATAAGGGAAGGCTATGATGACCTGATCACCTTCGAAATGCAATATAATTTTCGTTCTTATCGGAATTCACTCCAAGCAAGACAAGAAGCAGAGCCTTAAAGAAACTAACGAACAAACAAAAATCGAAACTCAAGTCGAATTCTATAAAAATTAGTATCTGAATATGCGTTCGTTCGAATTGATTAGTATATTTTTACTTTTTTCGAATAAAAACAAATCCCATAATTTAGTAATCCAAATAAACATGTATGTATCCGATTCACTTCAAAAACCTTGTCTACTCTTGTCTATCATACCGAAATACAAATTTAGTATCTACATTAAACGTGTTTCCAAATCTTTTGACTATTGTCAATTCAATTTAACCAATAAGGTCAATTAGGAAACTTTTTTATGTTACAGAGTATGGGTTCGATTCGCTTCAACGCCAACAGAAAAAATATATGGCGGAGGGGAGCAGTTCTCGTACTTCAATATGAAAGGTCATTCCTTCCCAATCTGGACAAGGGAACAGGGAGTTGGAAGAAACAAAGCTACAAATTTGACTTTCCTAGTAAGTACTGATCGATAAGGCTATCTTAGGTTTAGATAGTTTATCATTACGTGAACTTATCCACACTAGGGACGATTCTGGTAAGCCCTGACGACGAGACCCATTGGGACATGCCCACAAAGATATTGGTATTTTATGAGCAATGAAATATAAATAAAAGGAAAGGAGGAAAACAATGAAATATATTTTATACTCTACTTTATACAAATTTTATTTTGCCAATCTTGCATACAGATGGGTCACGTCTTATTGATACTAGTGATGCGTACGATCTTACATCAGTGATGCTTACAATATGACATCAGTGATGCATACAATATGACATCAGTGATGCATACAATATGGCATCAGTGATGCATACAATATGACATGACATCAGCATGCGATGATGATGCATGCGATAGAACATCAGTGATGCATACGATATGACATGGGCGATGCATACAATATGAAATCAGTAATGCATACAATATGACATCAGTAATGCATACAATATGACATCAGCGATGTATACAATATGACATCAGTGATGCATACAATATGACATCAGTAATGCATATAATATGACATCACATCAGTGATGCATACAATATGATATTAGCGATGCATACAATATGACATCAGTGATGCATACAATATGACATCAGCGATGTATACAATATGACATCAGTGATGCATGCAATATGACATCAGCGATGTATACAATATGACATCAGTGATGCATGCGATATTCTCCAATAGGGATCGGTGCAAGTAACCCAATCCCAAGTTTTAGGTATGTGCCGTCAACGTTTGATCGCTACCATTTATGACCACACATTTTCGTGGAATGAAATGCAGTTTGCCAGTTTTGTTACTTTAATACTATCTTATACAAGCCTCTCTGTATCTCCAAGTTATCTACTTCCGGGTCGGAAATGGTAAGAAAACTAGGAACGACAATCGAATGATCGATAATTTCCGCTGGTTTTTTAAAATGCTGACAGACAAATATTTGGCTGATTGATACATAAATACGCTGATATAATTATATATGACTTTCACAAATAGACAAATATTTGGCTGTCAATTCGCTGATATATTTATATATCACTTTCATTTTCAGAGTGATTCACAAGATGGGGGAGCAGGCGGAGACTACCATACAACATATTGGCCAGAACCAATCTTTTACAGTGACGAGCTGTATTCAGCTGTGATGACATCATCAAAATACAGGTCAGTGGAATGGACAGCATTAGATTTCAACCTTTTTCTTACTGCATATTACAGGTAATTCTTGAACTGAACCGTCATGGTAAAGTGCAGTGAGTGGTATCTGCCCTACCACTTCCTTGCTTCCTTTTTTTTTATAGCCACTTCTTTGAGTGGCTCAACCTGCCCAAGGCCCTGTAACAGCGGCCACTTATAGGCGGACAGGGTTACAATTA
Source organism: Styela plicata (assembly GCA_963675895.2). Lineage (NCBI taxonomy): Eukaryota > Metazoa > Chordata > Ascidiacea > Stolidobranchia > Styelidae > Styela > Styela plicata. The sequence goes on from OZ023140.1 coordinate 3,353,873, forward strand.
CTGGAAAGATCTTTTCCTGTTCGGCTTAGCCTACCCAAGTTATTACACCCTGGGTTGAGTGGTGGACATGGATAAGCGAGTCGGACTCGCCGGGGCTCGAACCCGAGGTCTTCAACCTGCGATGCCAACATGTTTAACCACTAGGCCATCGAGCTCATTTTATATATATATATATTATTATTATTATTATATTGTTCAACTTTGAACAAATAAATCTATCTAAAATTGACAACCCTACTCTACACTGCTATCTCACAAAATCAATTCAATAAATCCCTTAAGTCTAGACTAAAGAGCTACTAAAAGAAACAAGGTGTTAGATGTTTTCTCCATCACCCAGGGCAGATATCACTTACTGCACTTTATGACGGCTATTCAGTTCCATTCGGGTGGCTTTTCACTTGAAACACGATTGCTGGTACTACATCTTCTAGTAGTTAGTTCTTTGCCACATATGAGCTGTAAGCTAGTTCTTCCAGCTTAACTCTGAGTAACTTTCGATAAAAAAACTCCCGCAGAACACAAAAAAGTTGGAAGCAGTTTGTATTCAGTACTTCATATTCATAATTATATTTCAAGAATGTATATGAAATACCGGTAGTAAAATAATCTGTTTCCGACACCCTTTTTTGGCAAGTTTTTTTTTTATGAAAATTCACTCTGAGCAAGGTCGGAAGTAGTGCCGGAAAGGAACCAACTAACGGTCACTTAATAGCAGAGAGCTACTAAAGACGTGGTACCAGCAACTGCACTCAAACCGAAATCCTTCCAAATGGACCTGAACCGCTATGGTAAAGTGCAATGAGTGGTATCTGCCCTGGGCAATGGTAAAAACCATTTCAGATTTCTTTGATTCCTTTTAGTCACCTTTTACAAATTGCAGAATATACTTTAGGACTATTCTAAAGCCTGTACCTACAGGGCCAGAGTTCAGAAGTCTTGACCAATTTGAAAGAGAGATAAAAATTCCATTTCAGTGTTTTCGACTTCACACAAGATGACTTCAATGAGATAGAAGTCTGGGAAGATCAAGCATTTCAATTTGACTTACACATCGGTGCAAGCTGGAAACAACTTACTGAGAGAACCGCTGGTGAGTATATTCTTTTTTCCTTGAAATTCACTCTGAGCAAAGCCGGAAGCAGTGTTTAAAAGAAAAAGACTAACGACCAATTGGTTGCAGAGAGTTACAACAACAAGATGTAGCACCAGTGATCGCATTTTGAGTGGAATACATTCCATAAGAACCTGAACTTCTATAGTAAATTGGCAAATTCCGGCTACTCTGTGGCTCAGACAGTCAAAGAAATAATGTTAAATCAGAAAAAAGGTCGACAATTTCATAATATATCTCCAGCCAAAATGCCTCTTTTCAGTGTCTGGTAGCAACCAAACCATACACAAAAGGTTAAAATGATCAATACTGCTATGAAATAAGAGTTGACGGTTTTAGATCCTTTATGGTCAACCAAAGAAGATGACACACGAGGAAAATTATTCTTTCAATAAATATATCCCAATTTTGATGATTCAAATTTTCATTTGTGAGATTTAACATAAGCTTTTGAGCAAATTTCTGGTGGTGCTCCTCTTCAAAAAAAACCTCACGTTTTTCCAAGTGCAAACAACTATGCGCGATCCATCTGTGGCTTTTACTTAGAAAACATCTATTAGAATTGTAAGAAAAACAATATTTACTTTCTATTGAGATTTTCGCTAAATTTTTTATGATCAAGTAATATTTTAAAATATTTGATTAGAAATTAAATGATTCTATGTGAGATTCAAAATTAAAACCTGAATTTGAAAAAGGCAATTTAAGTGGCAGCTTATATGTGGTGTAACCACGTCCATACACAAGCAAAATTAGTGAAAAACCTGTACAACGACTGGAAAAGTTATCTGTACAAACATACCACTTTGTTAAGCAGTCATTTTTGTATTCCTCCCCTACTGGATTGAAATGAAATCTCATTCTAACTCAGATTGAACCACTCACATGAGTTACTTAGAAAATATTCTCTATTTTCACAGATTACCTTCTCGGTGGCGTTACACGACCACGTGTGGCTCCTTGGTCCTACAATGCAGGAGCTGTATTGGGTTTGCAGGGAGGAACAGATATCGTGATGGGAATCTATGATCAGGTAGGTACGCTTAACGAGTTGAATGTCAAATAGAGATATGCAAGAGGTTTGCTGAACATCTCCTCGGTGCACGGTGGTATATGTACTCGCTCAAGTCCCCCCCCCCCCCCCCCCCCCCCCCCCCATCAGCAATGTTCATGCACAGAAAAAATGAGAGGGCTTAGGCCAAAATGTTTGGACAGGATTTGGAACTGGTGTCTGCGCGAGAGGTCTTGGTTCGCCTTAAGCTATACTCCCGGCTTTCCTCTCCTGTTGGATCAAAATTAGGTTCTATATTTTCATTTCAAAATCACTCCAAGGAAAGTTGGAAGCAATGCTTAAAAGCATAAAGACCACTAACATGGCCAATAGCAACAATAGCAATATAAACAGAGTTGCCCCGTTAGATCAATTGGTAAATGCATTAGGAACATGCTCTGGCTACACATCTCTGACAACCCTGATGAAGTTTGAAGCTAGTGAGTGATGATTACACACAAAAGGTTTGGTGGCTTCCTCCACCAACCACGTACGTACATGCACAGAGAAAAATTGTACCCCCACCATATGCACAAAAACATTGTGGTTCGCAATATGACCACCTGGGGGGGGGGGGGGGGGGCAAATTTTATATATTTTGGTTTCAAAATAGAATCGAATAATTTTTCTGAATCTAAACGAATATTCGAATAAAAAATGATAGGATAAGTAAAGACATTCTTTTGCCAGCTTACAATTTACGTGAAAATTCACACTTATTTCTGAAAATATATCAAAATTATCTTTTTGTTGAGTTTGAATTGTTGCAGAAATCGAATCCAATAATTTATGATTCGAATATATCATGAATCGAATATCGACAGACCTACATTTTTTTCCTATAGCCACTTCTTAGAATGGATCACCCTGTCTAAGGCCCTGTAACAGTGGCCACTTATAGACGGACAGGGTTACAATTACTGGAAAGATATGATATTTTCCTGTTCGGCTTAGCCTACCCAAATTATCACATCCTGGGTTGGGTGGGTTGTAATCAAGCCGGACTCGCCGGGGCTTGAACCCGAGATGTTCAACCTGGGATGCAAACCTGTTTGACCACTAGGCCATCCCGCCCGACGTATGATAAAGTTGTATTCCTAACTTTCCTCTTATGCAGGATAAAAAAGAAATTATATCTTATTCGTAAATGTGAAACTACCGAAAGCTGCTAAAGCGAAAAACACAATTAACCTCTATTTACTTATGTAAACAGGCTATCAGGAACAACGTTAAAGTATCAGGGATCTGGATCCAAGACTGGGTCGGACAAATCACCACTTCATTCGGAACGCGTTTATTCTGGGATTGGAAGCTAGACGAAACTCGATATCCAAACATCCGACAAATAATGGCGGAAAAAGCTGCTGATGGGGTTTATTTCACGGCCTATATAAACCCGTATCTGAATGAAGAAGGAGCTTTATATGAAGAAGCAAGTGCTCAAGGTGATTGCACTTAAATCATTGAATCATATTGGATGGGAAGTGCATTTTTATTCTATAATTTAACCCTATGATGAACCACAACCTCTTGTACCAGATACCAGTCACAAGACACTGGTAAATATTTTAGCCTTATGGTTGGTACACCAATAAGTTCCAAGCACAGGGAAAATGAGAAATACGATAATTCAAAAAACCTTACCCCGATTCGAAACTGGTATCTGCACGAAAGGTTGTGGTTCGCTAATGGTTAAGCTGTATTCTCGGCTTTCCTCCCCCGCAAGATAAAGATGATATTCTGTCCTATCCACTCCTGCAGATACCAGACCTGAATCGGGGTGACGTTTTTTTTTTTTGACTTATTTCTCATTTTCTTGTACATGGACCTGGTTGGTGGAGGAAGCCGTAAGGAGTGCCTACGTGAACCACAGCGCACCGGCGAGGCGTCCAACAGACCCCTCACATATAATCATCATCCCTGACAGGATTTGAACCTGCATTTTGACCATCAGAGATTAGTAGCTCGAAGCGGTGCGGTAAGTATGTGAAAAGTTATACTCGGCTTCTCCGGGTATTCATAAAAATTTGCCAACAATTAATTAGATGTCCATGCCATTTTCATAATGTAATACAATTATTTTTTCACTGTTGTCAGGATACCTCGTTAAAGACAAAAATGGTGATAACCATGTCAGTGATTTTGGGGAGTTTTTCTGTGGAACTGTCGACCTGACGAACCCCGATGCCTTTGGCTGGTATAAGAATGTTATCAAGAGTAACTTAATTGATGTTGGATTCAGAGGTATTGAATAAAGCTAAACTTTTAATGTATACTTTTAAGCTATGGTAGATAGTTTGCTCATCACCCAGGGCAGATACCACTCAATGAACTTTGATGTAGCGGCTCAGATTCATGACCGAACCAACACAAATTTTAATATCCTATTTAACGATGATAAACAATTATGAATAATATGTACAGGCTTCAGAATAGTCCTAACATATCCTGCATGTTGTAGGAGGCGAATAAAAGGAAACAAAGAAGTGGTAGATAGTTCCACCATCGCTCAGGACAGATACCACTGATTGGACTTCAATATAGCAGTTCAGTTCCATTTGAAATGTTTTCCGCTTAAAGTGCAGTTGCTGGTACTACATCTTTTAGTAGCTCTTTGCTATTAAGTGGCCGTTGGTTGAATCCTTTCAGGCAGTGCTTCGGCCCTTGCTTCTAGCGATTTTTTATATAAAAAAATTCTCTTCAGTCGATTTTAGTTCTCAACTTTGTTTCAGGATGGATGGCAGATTTTGGAGAATATCTACCAGTTGATGGTCAAATATTTCATGATGGAAGGTTAGTGTTAGGTTCAGCACTTACGAATACATTTAAGGAAACTAAGACGTGACAGATGGTTTTATCATCACCCTGGGCAGATACCACTCATTGCAGTTTACAATGGTGGTACAGTTCTGCACGGGTTACTTTGCTGGCACTTAAGCTCTTTGGCATCTGATTGGCCGTTGGCTCCTAGTCACTGCTTACGGCCTTGCTAAGAGCAAACTTCAAAAATTACTATTAACATTCAATTTAATTACATTTAAGGAAGCAAATGAGTGGTAGATGGTTTGCTTATTGCCCAAACTTAAGTAAGTGGTAGATGGTTTTACCATCACCCAGAACAGATTCCACTCACTGCACTTTACCATGTCGGTTCAGTCCCATTTGGGGTGTTTAACTTTAGAGTGCAGTTGCTGGTACCACGTCTTTCAGTAGCTCTTTGCTATTGAGTGGTCGTTAGTTCGTTCCTTTTTGGCACTGCTTACGGCCTTGCTCAGAGTGAATTTCAATAAAAAAAAACTCTTTATAAACTTTTAACAATACACAATTATATCACAGGTCAGCTGAGGAACTGCACAACTTATGGCCTTCTTTATGGGCTGAAGTAAACAAAAAAGCAGTTGATGAGAGCAACAAAACAGGAGAATTTTTTGTAAGTAACTTGTTCGTAAATATATCAGTTTAGCAAAAATTATTTGTATTTAAACTCAATCAAAGGAATGCCGAAAGCAGCACCTACTAAAAAGTACCTACTAACAGCCATTAAATGGCAAAGAGATAGTACAGAGCAAAGTACCAGAAACTACACGCTGAGAGGGAAACATCTTATGGGGGACTGTAAAACCTGTATAATGAAGTGCACAGAGTGATAAAGGCCCTGCTTCTTACAACGCCGAGTTTTGGTATCGTAATCCTAAAGCCTCTGAAATTTTTCATCATTTATTTTTTTTCATCGTAATAAGTGAAAAGTTTCGTTACGAGCCGCAGTTGCTTAACATTCAACTTACAGATGTTAGTTCTTTATACCAACATTCTGATATACCGGTATACAACGCGCCTCATTGTCACCAATTATGTATAGTTCCAAAATAATTTGTGTTTGATTCCCTTTAGATCCTTTGAAATTCCCACTAGGCAATCACTCATATACATAAACAGGCGCGCACTGAATATCTGTCATTCGTAATTTCTATTTAAACACCCTTGCCTCCTTAAGGGTTCGGTGAATTGCATTTCTACCTTTTTTGTATCTGAGATGGTAAGAGACTCATAGAATGGCATAAATTTGATTGAGGTTTTGCCCTTTTTTCCAGAATTTCTATATTTATATGTTTGTGTATGCTGTTTGCAGTGTTGTTTCATATGAGTTTTTGAAATAAATATGATTCACTGAACATTTCTTTAGATTTGGATGAGAGCTGGTCACACTGCATCAGCCAAATATACTCTCAGTGCCTGGGCTGGAGATCAAAACGTTGACTGGTCAATTGATGACGGCCTTGTATCAACCATTCCTGCTGCCTTGTCCTTAGGAATGTCAGGTAAGTTTTGCTATTCTCCATTTTTAAATGGAATCCAATTTGAATAAAGCTGGGAACAGCTCAAGGAACTAAGTAATTCTCTTTAATATGTCAAAGAGGTAAAGAAAATATAAAATTCACTTATTAAATCTAGGTAAGAGCAATTAAACATACCTCACTATTCCGAAAATTTAGAAATATAAATATTCAATTTGAATCCAGAATATCGAAGCCTTTCCCAAAATTCCAAACAGCAAAGTTACAAATGGTAAAGTCAGCCACTAGGTTCTTGACACAAAAGGGGAAAAATAAATGAAAATTTAAGATTTATTTTCGACACTGGATGAGAAATGTTTAATCAGGCAACAGTGTGTTGATGCGAATCAAATTTTTTGACGCCGGTTGCGTTGTGGCATCCGAATCGGATCTTATTATTCTTATGAAATTGAAGTTTTGGATTGAAATGTCCATACCTATTTGGACCTCATTTATACTGTATTTATATTTATATGTTTCAGGTGTTGGAATATCTCATTTCGACATTGGCGGATTTACTTCATTATATGGGATGGTTCGAACCCAGGAACTATTGCTTAGATCTGCTGAATTAGCCGTGTTTACTCCGAGTATGAGAACCCATGAAGGCAATAGACCCGGAGACAACTGGCAGGTATGGTTATAACTAACCAGGGTGGCTGGATATTAGTTTTCCTTGTGTTCATGCAATCCAAAAAGTTTCAAAACCATCAACACTGCTATTTCATAGCAGTATTGATGATTTCGAATCTTTTTATTTAGTTTAGTTGTTACCAGACATTTAAAAATGAGAGACCTAAATCTTCTAGCCATAGATATAACATGAAACATAGCCCGTCAACTGAATTTTCTTACTATTTTCTTCAGGTGTCTGAGTAGCTGGTGTTCTACCAGCCTATCACAAGGTGCGTGCAAAATGATTTGATTACAGATTCAATTAAAAAAAATTTTTGAACAGAATAAAATTTTTCCAGAAAAAGGTCAGATGAATCAATAGATACTGAAATTATATACATTCATGACTCTGTTGCTTTTGAATCAATAATATTATCAAATGACAAAAATTTGAGTCCTCCTAGTTACTAGATAAATATATTTCATCAAATATACTCTTTTTTTATAAAAAAATTTACTCTGCACAATGCTGGAAGTAGAGCGAAAAAGGGACCAACAAACGGAAACTTATTTATGGCAAAGACCTGTAGTACCTGTAACGGCAGTCTATGTGAAAACATCTCAATTAGGATTAAAATGCAATAATAAAGTGCAATGAGTGGTATCTGCCCTGGGCAAAAGTAAATGTCCTTCCGATCATCTTCACTAGCTACTTCATCTATCCAATTTTAAAAAAATGTCTGTGTGGGGCTGTCCAAAATATTAGATCCTGGGATTCCCGCATTTATAATTTATTTTTATTCAATTTTACCACGGATTCAAAATCACCAAAATCTAAAATGTATAAATTTTGAGGAAATGTATCAAAATGGTGATGAATTTTACAACTTTTTCTGGAAAGTCGTCTTTATTTGTTTTGGGATTATTCGAATATTCGATTTAGGCAACACTGACCATGTATTTGTCAAATCCTAACGAATCAAACCAAACAATTGGGCATACCAATAAGACATATGGGGGGGGGGGGGGGGGGGGGTTAGCTCAATCAGTAAAGCGTTGGAAATAGGCTCCGGGCTATGTATCTCTGATCGTCACGACGCAGGTTCAAATCCTGTGAGGTGTGATGATTATATGCGAGAGGTCTGCTGGATGCCTCCTCGATGCACGGTAGTTCACGTAAGTGCTGCTTACAGCTTCCTCCACTCATCAGGTCCATGCACAGTAAAAATGAAAAATACGATAATCGTAAAACCTTCACCTCGATTCGGAACTGGTATCTGCAAGCGAGGTCATGGTTCGCCATATTGCTAAGCTGTATGCCCAGCTTTTCACTCCCGCAGGATAAAAATGAAATCCCATCCTATATAATAGCTTCACATAATTAATCTAATTTGTTCCGTTTCCTCAGATATATGAAGATGACTACACATTTCAGAGATTTGGTCGTTTAACTCAACTCCATGCATTATTGTCCAACTACACTGAGAGCCTTATACAAGAATACTACGAAAATAGTACACCTGTGCAGCGGCCACTGTTTTTCGAGTTCGCTGATGATCCAATGTGCTTCGATGATCAAATTTCTAAAGACCAGTACATGTTTGGGCCTGATGTATTGGTAGCTCCAGTGTATTCTGAAGGTAAAGATTAGAAGTGTGTGTGTTGTGTGATTGCTCTACTCCAGTCTATTGTTAAGTTAGTGGCTTGGAATTTGTGTTTAAGTCTCAAAATGTATGTGATGTGCTGTTTGTTCCAGTATATTTTGGAAGTAGTGGATCCGGAATGTAAGTGTGTGTGTGTGATGTGCTGGCTTCTCTAGTATATTATGAAGGGGTGGGTTATAAATATGTGTGTGTGTGATGTGCTGTTTGCTCCAGCATATTTTGAAAGTAGACGGTCAAGAAGGTGAGTGTGATGTGCTGGCTTCTCTAGTATATTATGAAGGTGAGGGTTATGTGTGTGAGCGAGGATGAAAAGGGTATGGATGAGGAATGTGTGTGTGCAATGTGCTGTTGTAAATCCAAAAGTTGAGAATTTGTGTGCGAGTGGAAATGTGCGGGCTTTTGTTGTTTATTCTAATCTATTCTGAATGGAAGTATTAATGTGTGACGAGTTGGTTGCACTAGTGTATTATAAAGGTAAGGGTTATGGATGTATGTGTGTGTGAGGTGCTGGTCGTAAGAGTATTTCTGAAGAAGGGTTAGGGATGGATATGTGTGTGTGTATAATGTGTATTTGAAATGCTTGAATCAGTAATATAATTTGAAAATAAACCCATACAAATGGGCAATCAGTCACACCTAGTAAATATGAGACGTTAGTATATACTTTTTATTTCTATTTGTCAGGAAAATATGAAAGAGATGTATACTTTCCCAAAGGTGTGGTATGGGTTGACATTTGGAATTCAAACAACAAAACTGACACTACAACTGGTGATGGAGATTTAAGTGAGTTATAATATTTCATATGAATTCATCAGAGTTCGAAGACTGGATTTAAACATTAGGATATTTGTCCAAGATATTAAAATATTTTACATGAACAAAATTTTTTCAATTTTGCATCAGAGATATGAAATATGCCAAATTTTACAACGTTAAGGTTTGGCACGTTCGATAATTTTACTGCAAAATGAATTTATTTTTGATCAGATTCCTAGGATACTAGGCTATTTGAATTATAACATCCCTAAACACCGCAATTAAGGAGTCTATTTGGACAGGTTCAAAAGTCTTGCTCCGAACTTACACAAATTTATTTCTGTAAAGTTTCATCGGACCAATTCATACTTCTTCAGACAAGCGTTTCAAAAATGTTTGTTAAAAAAAAACATTGCAATTGAGATAATTTTCGAATATACGGTTTAACACTAAACAGGGCAAATCTTAAAAACAACTTTAACTACAATTTCTATCATTTTTTCAGAGAGAGTATCAAGCAACATGGGAGAGCCACCGGTTTACTACAGAGAAGGGAGCAAATACACAGAAATATTTAAAGTATTTGAAACGATGCCAGCAAAGCCCTACCCTCCCAACTCTGGACTCCAAAGCTCCGCAACATTTATGACTATCGCTTTATCTATTCTGAGTGCATTTGTGCTGCATAAGTAATAGGGTAAAAAAGCATGAACTTTCAGGAGAATACCATAATAAAATTTTACATGAAATGTAATGGCCAAAAGAACTACAAAATTTTCATCCGTTTCAACGAAATTTTTACAGTGTAGACAAGTTTTTTTTTTGAAGATAATTTTGTTTGAAATCATAACTATTTCAAGATGAACACCTGTATTGTAGGTGATTGCAACACCAATGCAGCACAAAACTTTTTTCAATAAAAGTTTCAAAGTTAATTTTAAAAACATGGGGGCTGGATATGCACGAATTCCCCCCCCCCCTCTTTTCGAGTACAAATGATGGTATGTGACAGTTTTTAAACTTGATACTTGAATTGTTTGTTACGAAATAAAATTCACATACTGACGTCTTGTTGAAATTGGCAATTTGAAAGGTTACAGACAGCTGGAGTTGACATCTAGATCCCTAAGGCTTTCCAAACTAGGGATGCAAATTTTGAACAATTATTTTTGAATCAAATGTCTAATGATAATAGTGGGTGCGATGGCCTAGTGGTTAAACATGTTGGCATCGCAGGTTGAAGATCTCGGGTTCGAGTCCCGGCAAGTCCGGCTCACCTATCCATGCCCAGCAAATCAACCCAGGGCGTAATAATTTGGGTAGGCTAAGCCAAACAGGAAGGGATCATATTTCTCCAGTAATTGTAACCCTGCAAGTATATAAGTGGCCGCTGTTACAAGGCCTTGGGCAGGGCGATCCACTCTAAGAAGTGGCTATAAAAAATAAAATATTTTCGAATTGAATCTATCGCAATATAATTCTATTATAAATTATAACTATTTTAAGATGAACACCTGTATTGAAGGTGATTGCAACACCAATGCAGCACAAAACTTTTTTCAATAGAAGTTTCAAAGTTAATTTTAAAAACATGGGGGCTGGATACACAAATTTCCCCCTCCCCTTTTTTCGAGTACAAATGATGGTATGTGACAGTTTTTAAACTTGATACTTGAATTGTTTGTTACGAAATAAAATTCCTATACTGACGTCTTGTTGAAATTGGCCAATTGTAAGGTTACAGACAGTTGGAGTTGACAGTTAGATCCCTAAGGTTTTCCAAACCAGGGATGCAAATTTTGAATATTTATTTTTGAATCAAATGTCTAATATTAATAGTGGGCGCGATTGCCTCGTGGTTAAACATGTTGGCATTGAAGAGTGAAGATCTCGGGTTTGAGTCCCGGCAAGTCCGGCTCGCCTATCCATGCCCACCACTCAACCGAGGGTGTATTAACTTGGGTAGTCTAAGCCGAACAGGAAGAGATAATATCTTTCCAGCAATTGTAATCCTGCCCATCTATAAGTAGCCGCTGTTACAAGGTCTTGGGATGACGATCCACTCTATATAAGTGGCTATATAAAAGAAAAAATAAATAAAATATTTTCGAATTGAATCTTTCGCAATGTAATTCTATTGAAAAAAACTTATTCCCAACTGTTTTAAGATACCGCACTATATTAATTAGTATTACAAAACCGATAAGCGAATACGTTGTTCAAGTTCAAGAAACACCGAACAAGAGCTAAATACCTGTGTATTGGTTTTACGACTGCGCACAATAAAAGTGGCGAAAAGTTATCATGAAAAATCACCAAAGAGCCAAATAATTTTAAAATGTTTGCTCTTAAGGTACGAAAACAGAAATGCATATATGAGACGCAATAGTAATTTATTTAAATCCCAACAAATTTTCTCAAAAACGCTTAAAATCGATTTGAAATTCTAAAACTTACATCGGAAGTTAGAATTGTGTGGGATATGGTCATATTCTGTGGGAACCTCCCGTGCTCCATGAGCCATGCTCATGCACAGGAAAAATCAGTAAAATGGTTGAGCACAAACCATCAATTGTCGAATTGGAACCGGCATCTGAACCGGAGGTCATGGTTCGTCATATTTCAGTTTACCTCTCTCGCGCGATGAAACCGATATAAGCTAAGATTTATTTATTGCAAATTTCTCGGAGTACCGCGAAAAAATAATTTTGCTTAAATCGTCAGTTTTATTTAACATTGAGTTTTAGTACATTTCTCATTGATATTGTTGCTTCTTGATATGACATCAACAAAAAAATCTGATTATTCAGTTACATATTTTTTGTGTTTGAACATTCCTTTCATTGAAATTTACTCAAGGCAAGGGCGGAAGCAGAACCTAAACGGAACCCACTATCAGCCACTTAATAGCAACCTACTACAAGATATAGTACCAGCAACTGCACTTTAAACGGAAAACATCCCAAAGTGAACTGAACCCCTATGATAAAGCACAGTGTGTGTACCTGCCCTTGGGCAATGGTTAACTCATCATAAGGTTCAGTCAAGTCTGGTCAGACACCCGAAAAAAACATGTTCTATCAAAAGCAAGGTTAGCAAATGGGCAATATTTTGCGTTTTAATATCTATGGCTAAAATATAAAATACTTCTTTTTTTTGAGCAAAAAAGGTTGAAAATCATCGATACTGCTATGAAATAGCAGTGTTGATGGTTTTGAAGCTTTTTTGTCCATTCTAAGAAAATGATTTGACCATTTAAGAATCTCAAAAAAACCAAGCTACTACCCCCTTGGTACAGTACATCCATGGCTCCCTTGGTCGACAAAGTTAAATTTCAAATTGAACGCGAGTAATCTCAATTGAGGATATAAAATCTTCTACAAACAGGCTTGAATCTTTGATGGCGTATCGAATGGCACAGAAAAATTTTGAATACGCAAATCATCATATTTGGTCATTGATTCGGAAGTTTGGTCAGTCTCACTTGACCTATAGTTGTATAGTATTCAATATAATAATATTATAATGAGCACATAATTAATTTTTTAAAACCTACATATAAAAACGCCATATTTTTTTATTGACATTCACTCTAAGCAAGGCCGGAAGCAACTCACAAAGGGAACCAACCAACAGCCACTCAATATCAAAGAGGTACTAAAAGAGGTCGTACCAGCAACTGCACTCTAACCGGAAAACATCCCAAACGGAACTGAACCGTCATTGATTTGATGCTTCTGCCTTGATAAATATGCGATTTAGGAACAAAATTCGAATCACATTACAACGTCATATATATTCGAGGACAAACAAAATAAAACATTTTTTCCACAAAAAAATCCTATATGCACCACTGGGCATAGTGGTTAATCGTTAAACATCATACCACAGATATTAGAAAAAAATTTGGCATCACTCTAAATGTCGCAGTCTGGCAAATTAAATCGAAAGTAAATAAAAGGAACTTTGTAATCGGAAATTAAACTAAAAAAATTTTTAATCTTCCTGCAAGTAATATAAACATACATAGGAGCATATTTGATCGGCGAGTACACCCTCAAGGTATTATATTTTTGAAATATTGATAGTCATTCAGACATTTTTTCTCAGTCTCTGGTGCCTCAATATTTAAAAAATGGATGATATATAAAATTAAAGTACTCACCGACTATAAATCCACCCCAGACTGTGATCAATGAGGGGATATTGTACCACATCCCTACTGTTCGATGAGGAAACCAGAGTAGAATCATTGCGCTGTTCTCTGCCAGTGTGATCTGTGAAGAGGAGAAAATTTTCAATATATTTTTTCATTGAAATTTGCTCAGAGAAAGGCAGGAGCCAGCACCTGAACGGAACCAGCAGTCTAACTCAAAAGGGAGTATCAGCAAATGCATGTTAAGCAGAAAACCTCCCAAATAGAACTGAACCGCTATGGTAAAGTACAATTTGTGGATCTGCCCTGGTCGATGACGAAACCATCTATTGCTTTTTTGTTTTCTTTTAGAATGTCAGAACAAAAATTTTAAAAAAAAAATTGATGATTTCAAATTACGACGTCACTACATGCAAAAAACGCAAACAACGCCTCATGCAAAAATATTTTTAATGTATACATTTAAAAAACAACCCAAAATTTGCACCGAAGACTCAGAATTTTCCTAAAAGGGAGATTTCAAGGCTTATTAAATATGGGAAATATGTTTGGGTTGGGATAGATTTTCGTTTTATTCTATGGGAGAGGAAAGTCAAGAATACAGCTTGGCATTAAAACCCGATGTCGAACCAAGGCCACTCATGTAAATGCCAGTTTGGAATAGGGGGTGACGACTCATAATCATGGTTGGTACAGGTGAAGTATCGTATAAATCACAAAATATTTTCTATGTTTTGAAGCAGCGAAAAGGCATCAACGTCAACATAATATTTCTTATAATAGGTGAGAAATATCAAAATATGAAATATAAAAAATTGGCCAATATTTTAATTTGAAATTGTGCACGGACATGCTTATTCTAACTCAGGTTTTTAAAAACAAATTTGTGATTCTTTCTGTGATTGGCTAATACATATAACATTTTACTGATTGCGCATGGTTGGTCTGAATGAGCATCTATATAAATGACATATTTGGTGTCTGGCGAATTCTAATAACTAGAAAACTAGCAAAGGTAAAAGTTTGATTCGACCGTCGTAGATCAGTCTGGTTACCTTGATTGCATCAGCATTTCAACATTATGAGAAGTAGGTTTGTTTAGTCTAGTCATACAGAAGTTTAGTTTTAATTCAGAATTCCCTTTATAATTGGGTATAATATTTTAACATTTCAGATAGTTGAGATTGTTGATATCTAACTATATATCGCTCCTTTTACATCGTCAGGATATTAGGGCTGGGCAAAACCGAAGCATGTTAAATTCAAATCTGATTAACATAATTAGTTCGAATCGGGTCGAATCACTAATTCTATGTAAATAACGAATATCCCACTTTTACTATTATACCTCCTTGTCTTGTTGTGAAATTGAAGAAAAATAGTTTATAGTATATTTTCAATTCACACTAAGACCTACAATTTTCATATTTTAACAAAGAAATATAATCGATTTTGGTCAAATTTGACCGATATCGATTGCATTTTGTCGTTAAAAATGAAAATCCTAGTTCATTTAACAAGTTTTTGTTCATATTGATGATTCACGATTGATTCGAATAAATCTTGCTTCGAAACACCAAATCGAATTGCCCAGCCCTACATGATATATGGCATAAGGCGATGCATTGTATATGAGACAAGAGGTTAAAATAAGGTCTTTCTGCACAATGACAAACATTTAATTTTGTAATGTTTCGTCTGACCCCAAGGACAGACTTCCTCAGACGAGCATTTTAGACAAAGGCATAGAATGCTAAATATATAGTCCCGCGTTACCCCAACAAGGAGAACATTGTACACTGAAAAACTTTCACTGCGGAATGAATAAGATCAGGGCGATTCTGGTAAGGTTATTGCTTGTATAGACCAAAACTTTCATTAAAAATAAAAGGTATTGAAATAAACGGTCGTGTGTGTGTTTAACTCAGTGTATGTGTGTTTGGCACCACCTTGTTTTACTTATTTTTTGTGGGGGAGGGGGGGTTGTGCGCGCTGTGAATTTTCTCGTGTGTGTGTTTAACTCAGTGTATGTGTGTTTGGCACCACCTTGTTTTACTTATTTTTTGTGGGGGAGGGGGGGTTGTGCGCTGTGAATTTTCTCGTGTGTGTGTTTAACTCAGTGTATGTGTGTTTGGCACCACCTAGTTTTACTTATTTTTTGTGGGGGAATGGGGGCTGTGTGCTGTGAATTTTCTCGTGTGTGTGTTTAACTGAGTGTATGTGTGTTTGGCACCACCTAGTTTTACTTATTTTTTGTGGGGGAATGGGGGTTGTGTGCTGTGAATTTTCTCGTGTGTGTGTTTAACTCAGTGTATGTGTGTTTGGCACCACCTTGTTTTACTTATTTTTTGTGGGGGGAGGGGGGGTTGTGTGCTGTGAATTTTCTCGTGTGTGTGTTTAACTCAGTGTATGTGTGTTTGGCACCACCTAGTTTTACTTATTTTTTGTGGGGGGAGGGGGGGTTGTGTGCTGTGAATTTTCTCGTGTGTGTGTGTTTAACTCAGTGTATGTGTGTTTGGCACCACCTTGTTTTACTTATTTTTTGTGTGGGGAGGGGGGGGTAGGGTTGTGTGCTGTGAAGTTTCTCTCGTGTGTGTGTTTTAACTCAGTGTATGTGTGTTTGGCACCACCTAGTTTTACTTATTTTTTGTGGGGGAGGGGGGGTTGTGTGCTGTGAATTTTCTCGTGTGTGTGTTTAACTCAGTGTATGTGTGTTTGGCACCACCTTGTTTTACTTATTTTTTGTGGGGGAGGGGGGGTTGTGTGCTGTGAATTTTCTCGTGTGTGTGTTTAACTCAGTGTATGTGTGTTTGGCACCACCTAGTTTTACTTATTTTTTGTGGGGGAGGGGGTCTTGTATAATGTGTTTGGCTGAATTTAGTATTATTTATGTACTTTTTTGAGATAAGCAAACATGTGTTACTTTTTTCGAATGTTTCCTTGAACCTTTTTCCGTGGCACGTTTTTAAACTTTATTTTAGGCTTAGTCTGCTTTCCTGAACTCTGTGAATGTGATATCCTTATTTGTATCGCATTTTGTGTCGACAGAGTTGTCTAAATAAACTATGTCTATGAAACTGACGTTCCCTTTTTTATTTTCATAGAATTTGGGAGCGGTATTATAGTGTCTACTCAACCATGCACTGTATTAGATATGCTTCACGTCACACTCTATACGCTTGAATTATTGCTCAGAAGGTTTTGAGTTAGACAGGAATATTTATACTTCCAGACCGACAATACTGGACTAGATCAGTGAGTTTAATCCGTTTTAATCAATCTGTATAAAGATGTACAGGTATGCAGATAACTCTACAACGATGCTTGAACAGAATTTTTTTTCATTGAAATTCACTCTGAGTAAATTTTTATAAAAATAATGTTTAAATTATGCCAAGTTTTGGATGGAAAACAGCGTTTTAAAAAAATATATATTTCAAAGGCAAATAATAGTTACAAAAGCTGGAACACAATGGGTATTGTTCATAATTCTGCCCCTATTCTGAAATATCTAAAATCTAGAATTTTACTTTGCCTAATATGTTAATTACCAAGTGTGTTCAAATAATTGATCCGTTTTCAACATTCATGTTTGTTACTATACATAATTTTGTGTCGGTTGTTCAATATTCTAGATACCGTTCCTAATATATATTGTCTAGAAGAGAATTTATTGAATATAAAATGGACATTCAGAATGACGGACTTGACTCTGGTGACGAATCCAACACTAAGTCAATAAAAAAAGACCTACGAAACGAGAAAGTTCCCACTGATTTTATGATCAAAGTTGGCGAAGAGTCATTTCATGTCCATCATCAAACAATTACTGAAAAGTCTGAATACTTTCGTGCTATGTTGGAACATGACACTGAAGAAAAGCAACAGGGGTTTGTTAACATGATAGATGTAAATGCAATCATTGTTCAACAATGCATTGAGTTCATGTATAGTGGTGACGTTGAGGAAGTTTCAATCGACCTTCAAATTGTAGAAGATGTTTTACAAGCATCTGAAATAATGCAGCTAGATGAAATCACACAAGCTTGTGTGCGTTTTTTAGAAAAAGAAGTGAAGGCTGAAAATTGCATCAAAGTTTCCAAGTTAGCTACAAAATTCAATATTTCTAGTGTTCAAGACTCTTCTGAGAAGATTTTTCGAGAAACATACAAACTGGATAATACGTCTGATTTGCTTCAACTTTCCCAACAAGATTTGGTGACTTACCTAAATGAGCATCATCCAACATTAAATGAAATT
The DNA here is from genome assembly GCA_963675895.2 of Styela plicata. Taxonomy (NCBI): domain Eukaryota; kingdom Metazoa; phylum Chordata; class Ascidiacea; order Stolidobranchia; family Styelidae; genus Styela; species Styela plicata. The sequence continues at coordinate 3,371,826 of OZ023140.1, forward strand.
GCATGGGAATGCATTAAAAACTGGGTTGAGTTCGATTTTAACAACAGAAAAGAATACACTCACAAGATTCTTGATACTATGTCTTGGTATCCATTACAAAATCCAAATTTTTTGGAGAAATTACACAACGAAACTATGTTTCAAGAAAGCCAAGAATGCAAAGATCTGCTTAATGAAAAGTTATTCATAGATATTAACAAATTTAAGAAATATTTGAGCCTTGAAAACTATTTTATTTTGAGAAAATTTGCCAAGCAGTTCAGATTCACACCAAAACAAATCACTGACAAATTGGACAAATTCATTTGTACATACTTCGCAAGTATCTCAATGCAGAAAGAGTTTAAAAATCTCTCAAGAGAAAGTATTCGATCCATCTTAACCAGCAAAGATCACGAATACTTGTTCAATGAAAAATGGAAATGGATCGCAATATGTTGCTGGGTGAAACACGACGTGGAACTTCGTAAAAGTAGCTTACCGGAGCTTTTGCAAACAATCAAATTCAACAAACTTCCAAAGAATTTTATCAAAGACGTCATAGCAGAGGAACCACTTGTGCAACATAATTTGGAATGCTCAAAAATCCTTTTAAACTCATTCTTAAGTAAGGAAAAGCATGATATAAAACACAATATTGCTCTTCTGTATTCCAATAACGAAGTACGAATGTTGGATTTGTCAACAAATAGGTGGTTCACTCTTCCAAATTTGCTAAAATCGGGAGCAAAAATTTGTTCATTGAATGGCAAATTGATTGTTTTATGTGGGAATGAACATTATTTCTTGAGCAAAACCAGAAAATGGATTCAAATCGCCTCAACTACTCACATAGTTGATGACTCAGCAAAGGTGGCAACAACTGATGACTACATTTACGTTGTGAGTAAAGATTGGACTCTGCAATATGATGCAGCAACAAACAGGTGGGATGAAAGTTTTCCAGGAGTGAAGAATGTTTTGAACCGTGGCGATTTCTTCCTTGTGTCGGTAGGAAATAGCATTCGGTTGTTTAATAGTAACTTTTCCTTAGAAACTGCAATGTTCGATGTCAATACAAAATCTTGGGTAGAAATAAACAAAGTCAGAATTCCCCAACACTACAGAGATTCAGCTATATGTGTGGGTGACAGCATCTTTACTTTTACAGAAAATGCTAATGTACAAAGAATCAACACAGAGAAAGACGAATGTAAAAATGTGAAAAATGTTCCAGAGCCAAAAAAGATAGAGATAAATACTCATTCGGCATTCGGCGTAGGTTTTGGGATGACAAGTGAATCAATTGAGTACAAATTACCACCAGGAATGGAGCCTTCTACAAAATGGCCTCTGAATATTAATGACAAACTTTTTGTTGTGAAAAGTACAAATATAATATTGAAATATAACGAAGTTTACGATGAATGGATGAAAGTTACTGATATAACACAACAGGTTCATGGAGATGAGAATTATCCAAAGAAAATAATTATCAAAGAAGCATGTGCTGTCTACCATGATATTGAAGAAGACATGGAGGCTTGTGCGTCGAAAAGAATTAAACTGATTTGAATTAAATGCTATATAACATAAAAGAATTGGTCCTAATTACAGGAATATACTTGTCGCGGGAGCATTTCAATTTTACCAAGACTAGTATAGACATTTGAGAACTGCCAAGTCCTATGTCAGAGCACTGCTGAGTAGCATGTAGAGCTGTCAAAAATATTTGATTCATGACCATAAATTTTATAATTTTATAAAAAATTTTCCAATGATACGAAATCAACTGAATTAAGAGTGCATATATTTTGAGAAAATAAATGTAAAATTTGATTAACTAACAATTATCTAACAATTTTTGTCTAATGCGAGCCATTTCCAAGTGTACGAACTTCGATTAACCGACGTTTTACCAGTCCGACCACATATTTGTATATATAGTCAATAATAGTGATTTTATAGTGAACTTTATAAAAGAATCTTAACTTTAAATTTTCTTGTCAGATTAACAATTTCATAAACTACTCAAATCAATTTTTATAGCGATTTGAAATCTATTGAATTGGAAATTTTGATGCATTAAACAACTTTCTAAAAAGATGTCTTTGTTAGTTTATACGAGAATATGAACCAAATAGGCAAGTCGATATGCAAAATTATTCGGTTCAGTTTCGAAATAAAAATTATTAGATTTTGGCTAGCTTTGAAATAGTTTAATATATAATTAATAAATTTTGCATCCATACTTTAATATTGCATCAATTTCTATTAATAACAAATTTTATAATAATTTTATAGTTTATTTAATAAACTTTGAATATTGATAATTTTAATGGCTTCAGGATATTTTTCAAGTATGATATTTCCCTTGCAGCCTTGCTCTGATTGAAAATGTACCTGCAATTCATTACAGTATTGGGGCAGTAAGTGAAAGATTTAAGTTTAAAGATTTATTGAAAATTCCTAATTGTAGGCCATTCATAAAGGAATGGTGTTACCATTGCTGGCAGCGTATTCTATCAAAATAAGTCTAATAATAGTAACGCCCAAATTTCTATTCGGTTCCCAAAAATTATTCGCTCATATTCTTAATTTATCAGATATACAATTTTGACCATAGCTGTCTTAGTGTACATGTGAATATGTCAAACATGAATCAAGCTCACGGCAGGGTGATTTTAATACATGTTTCTGGTTTCTGAGCCAATTAACCTCGATGGAAAATGCCAAAATTTGAAGTTGTTCAGAGGTCAGATTATGGCATCATAATGTGTGCCACTGGCAAAAACTTTTCTATATATGAAATTAATTTTAATGTATACCTTTGAAAAATATACCAAAAATCCTGCCAGAGAAGAAGCGAAATATTGAAAAAGGGATTTCAGATCCTAAAGTAGGCTAAGCAGAAAAATTCCCTACGTTTTATTAAAGCACTCAAATAATCATTATCGGATATCTTCAGTCAGCGAGCACCATGGCCCTCCCCTCTACATACGTTTATTGTTGCAAGTTCTGAAATGCGTTGCCAGCCACTATTGGTATAGGAGATAGTGAATCCCCCCATCATAGATTTATTAGCGGTATCCATAATTTTTAGCGCAGTCAGTTCATACGAATAAAATTCCACCTTTTTTCAACTCACAGCGAAACATGGTGAAGGATTTTTAGTCTCAATTGGGAGACTTTTCTGCGGAACAGGCCACGTTCATTAGACAGGCAGAAAATATTCATTTTTTGTCATCGATAAAAGGAAAAAGTCGATAACGTTAATGATTAGTATAACACTTGGCAATCTAAGTGGGTCAACGTCATCAGAGCAGCGACCCGTTACGACTGCTATGAAAAGTACCTTGGTACATTAAATAATTTAAGGGAAAAGAATGTAGTGAAGGTTAAGGGTCGCAATAAGAAACATTATATTCCAAGTCACAAAAAACCCGTCTCAACATGTTATGTTAAGCATGGATCACATATAGATCACACCACTGAGGTGTGGCCCATCTGTGACTAATGCTTAATAAAATGAAATTTATGATTAAGTTAGGGATATTAAGAAAAAATTGATTTGAAGTTAACATATATAATTGAACAACTGCCTCATAAAAGTACAAGCTAAACTTACCAAATAAAATGCCGTCATTCTCCACCTCGATCTTCCTTCTTTCATATTGAAGAAACAGAAGATATGAATCACCCCGATAACAGCATTGAACAAGCGCTCCTCCCACCATGAACCGCAAAAGTCCGTATCTTGAGCGACCAGCCAGATGGTCATGGTAAACCAATGAACACCTGTGTAAAAAGATCAAATAGTTCAAAGAAGTGGATGTATTATGTCGAGAACTGTTATCAGGCAAACACAGGACCAGCAAGCAAGTTCTGGAGATGGCACCCTAATCTTCCATTAAGGGAATTTTAAGGAACAAAGAAAATAAATTGCGATTGCTGAAAAACAAAAAATTAAACCATGTATAGGAGAAAATGGTAGATATGTTTATTGGCCATTGATTATATATAAAAATTGCTGGCACCAATATCGCCAACGATATATATCGGTCGTGCCTTATTCGAGAAATTTTTTTTAAGGGTTTGGTTGATGGTTTTTGACATATAAGTGGCATATTTGCTGTTTTTTTTTTTTTTTTTATTGAAATTTACTCCAAGCAAGGTCCGAAGCCTGAAAGGAACCAACTAACAAACAGTTAAAAGCAGAGAGCTACTAAAACATGTCGTACCAGCAACTGCACTTTAAATGAAATACACCCCAAACGAAACTGAATTGCCATGGTAAAGTGCAGTGGGTGGTATCTGCCCTGGGCAATGGTGAAGCCATGGTTACAGGTGTCTTCAAAGAACTGCTTCCAGCCTTGTTTGGAGTGGAGTGGACTTCAACAAAAAATATTCCAAGACTATAACAGAATTTTATTTCGCTTTTTGGATATAAAATTCACCTAATATAATCCCAAAGGCCCATGTCTAGGGCTGGACAAAACCGAATCATTTAGAATTTGAATGTTATTCGGATATTTTTTTCGAATCGCTGACTCCATAAAATATAAATAAAAATCTACCTTTTTTACTTTTAATATTATTGTCTCCATTATGAAAAGCAAGCAAATTATATTTACGAATTACTAATATTAGTTTCAACAAACTTAAAGCGATGTATTTTCAATTACAATCCAGACCAAGAGCCAAAATTTTCATTTTAACGACAAATTACAATCGATTTTGGTCAAATTTGACCAAAATCGATTGTATTTTGTCGTTAAAAATTCCACTTTATTTAGCAAGATTTTTCTTTCCATGACCAATCCAAGATTGATTCGAATATTCTGTACTTCGAATCGATTCATATTGCCTAGCCACGTCACCAATAGATGGTCCTTCCATTGTAGTAGCTCACTGCCATTTGTGTGTGCGATGGCCTAGTGGTTAAACATATTTGGCATTGCAAGTTAAAGATCTTAGGTTCGAGTCCCGGTGAGTCCGGCTCGTTAATCTATGCTCCCCTATCAACCAAGGGGGTAATAACTCAGGTGGGCTAAGCCGTAAAGGAACATATCATATCTTTCCACAAATTCTAACCCTGAAATTCTATACAGGGCCTTTGTCAGGTTGATTCACTTTAAGTTGCCATAAAAAATTTCATTGAGGTGCTACTTACTCACTCGGACAGGGTTAAACGGACAGGGTTACGACTGTGCTGGAAAGATCTGAATCTTTTGCTGTTCGACCCAAGTTATTACACCCTGGGTTGAGTGGTGGGCATGGACAAGCGAGCCAGACTTGTCGAGACTCGAACCTGAGATCTTCAACCTGTGATGCCAACATGTTTAACCACTAGGCCATCACGCCCACAGTCTTATGCCAACACAACTTGATAATAATAACATAGGTGCTAAGCTGTCTTGGAGTAATAAATCTCCTGGCATTCAAAAATTTTCAGTTCTATACATACATAATATTGAAGACCTGCTTTGCCAATGTTTTTAAAACAAAATTACAAGCTAAATAAATGTGTTTCGGATTTATGATGACTTGAAATTTCTTGAGTGCCTAAAGCTCTCAATTTTGCTTCAAGGTCCTAGGCCTAGAACTTCCTCTGGCACCACTGAATTAGTTACGTATATACTTCTTAGATTAGGTTGATTTTGAGTGTATAATTGATGATTCGTGAATCACAAATCGAACCGAAAACCGTGGATGACCCTAGTTGAAAAGAAAAGGTCTTCACTCACCCACGCCAACAAGTAGCCATACGGGATAAGCAGTTGCAAACAGGACAAGAGCTACAATCCTTCCAGCAACCATTCCAACTCTCCACAATGTTTGTAGCGCAAGGCCGGACCATGAAACTCGTTTCTTTCGACTATCTTGGCTAAACGCTGCAGTGCGTAAGGCTTTGGTGTACGCTGCTATAGCCCAGGCTAGTGAGATCAGACTGAAGAACGCAGCAATGCCTGAATTATAGAAAGCTTTGTTAATGACCTGTTGGCGAAGAAGTTTACTCAAAGTAAAACATGACCTGTAGGTACAGGCTTTAGAATAGTCCTAACGTGTCGTAAGAGGTGACTACAAGGAAGCAAAAAAGTGGTGGATGTGTTACAATCGCCCAGGGCAGATATCACTCACTGCACTTTACCATGGCAGTTCAGTTCCGTTTGGGATGTTTTCCATTTAAAGTGCAGTTGCTGCTACTACATTTTTTGGCTGTTGGTTGGTTCCCTTTGGGAGCTGCTTCCGGACTTGTTTGGATTGAATTTCAATAAAAAAAAAAAACTACGGTCATAAATAAATGCAGGGAGCTACTACTCTTGTTTCCTTTTTGTCATGTCTCACGACATGCAGAAAATATGTTTAATTAAATATAAAGTGGAAGATGGTTTTAACATAGGCCAGTACAGATAACCCTCAATGCACTTAATTATAGAGGTTCAGTTTTGTTTCGGATTTCCGCAGTTGATGGTACTGCCATTAAGTGGTCATTAAATGGTTCCGATATAGCGCTGCTTACGATTTTGCTCTGAGGGAGCTTCAGAAAAAAATATAGAAAAGGAAATTACTACTAATATTTAAATGTTTCATATCAAGAATAGGATCCAACTCAAAACTTTCAAAAGTATGAATTCTTCTGGATATTCCATTCCCATGTAGGGAATAGTTATGCCCAATCGTGTATTCAGAACCTTGACAAGAGGGGTAGGGTTGGCAATATTTTAAAAATTCATGTAGTCCAATATTGACACCACACCTGCCGCTGCAGACGAAAAAACTAGTGCCAAAACAAAAGTAAGTGTCTTTTATTATTTATATCAATAAAACAAGCAAAAAATCCTACCCTAGGCACAAACATTTTTTTAAAGAATTGGATTTGGGGCTTTAAAATTAGCTGAATAAAGTGTGAAGCATGTGAAATATTTTGGCAGAATCGTGGCTTTCTTGAGGTGTATGAGATGAAAAAAAGCTTCAGAATCATTAATACTGCTATACGAATTTGGGTATTGACCGTACCAAAAAAAAATTCAAATCTTCTAGATAAACATAGCTTAATGAAGTGTAGAGTTTTCGCAATATTTTGGCAGAATCTTGACTTTTTTGAGGTGTACAGAAAAAAAAATTCACAAATCTTATAGATTATTTTGAACCTTTGAAATGTTAGAAATCAAAAATATTTGCTTATAAATTATGAAATTTTCTTCTAATGAACGCATTTTATTTGGCTGTCAGAGTAGCCAGTCTGGGAATAGCCAAAAATAAAATATCTTTGGATTTTGGAACTGATTAGAATAATTTTTCTAATTCGAGTTCAAACTATAATAAGGAAAAACAATGACAAATTTACAGACAAAAATACATTCTTTTTTTTTACGGAAATTCACTCTGAGGAAGGAAACAGTGCCTAAAAGGACGTAACTAAAGGGCAATTAATAGCAAAGACCTATCAAAACATGTAGTAGTAGCAATTGCACTTTAAACGGAAAAACATTCCGAACGGAACTGAACAATCATGGTAAAGTGCAGTAAGTGGTAGCTGCCCTGGGTGAAGCAAGTTGAATAATTTATAATTCCACACATTAAAACTAATATTTTAAACAGCCCTTCTCACCTGTTAAAATATGATCCTCCTCCGTAACTTTGATCATGATGTACAACTGCAATACAAGTTGAGGAGCGGACTCAAGAAAACTCTCAAACAGTCGGAGCATACTGACGTCGCTTAGTTCAGAGTACATTGACTAAATCAAGAAAATGATTTATGTAAAAATTTCAGAAATACAAGAGAGTACTTCAAACTGGCCAAAAGTTTGATGTTTTTCGGGTGTTCAAAATGTTCATATCATTTTCTTCTTATTGACAAAAAGGATTCAAAAGCCATCAACACTGCTATTTCATAGCAGTATTGATGATTTTGAACCTTTCTATACCACTTGAATACTACCAGACACTCAAAAGGAAGACATTAAAATATTCTAGTCACAGAAATATTGCTCATCTGGTAAATTTTCTTCTGATGAAATCCATTTTCTTCGGGTGTCTGAGTAGCAGAGACACTCAAAAGGAGACATTAAAATATTCTAGTCACAGAAATATTGCTCATCTGCTAAATTTTCTTCTGATGAAATCCATTTTCTTCGGGTGTCTGAGTAGCAGAGTAACTGACATTCTGGTGTACTTGGAAGTGGAGATTATTATAGTCGATTTTTAAAACTAGATTTTCTTTTTGCATCAAATTTTAAGCAAGGCTAGGATCAGACTGGCAGAATGCAAGCTACACAGACACCCGAAGCAAATGACTGCCATTTAAAGAAAATTTAACAGATGGGAAATATTTCACAATAAATCTTTTGCCAGAAGATTGCAAAGTCTCTTATTAAGTCTGGTACAAAGAAAAATGTAGAAAAGACCCCATTCAAATCCTCTATACTGCTATAAATATGGCAAGGTTGACAGTTTTGAAGTTTTTTTGTCCATCTAGAAGAAAAAGGCATGAACATTTGGACACAAGAAGAAAAACAAGACACCCCTATTGGCACTATATTAATCTACATTTGAAAAAAAAGAGGAAGTTTGCTTTTTAACTATGAAATAGCAGTGTTGATGGTTTTGGAGCTTTTTTTTGCGCAATCCGAAGAAAATCACTAAATGCACTTTCGGACATCTGAAGAAATAAAGATTCTACCATCCTGATTGACACCACATTATTCTATATTTGAAATGAAAAAAATACACCAAAAGTTTGTTTTCCAACTAAAAATTTTTAAACATAATTGAACTATTATAGATTAGCACACATTGAAGCTATCAAGTTCACACATTGTTCTACACACTTGGGATTTAAAGTCTGAAGTCGCATTCTTAAAATGCTAAAAATGTTAGGATCAAAGCCAATCAACACACGCTTATTGAGACGAAGAGACAAAAAAGATAGGCCTTTTTGTCCATCTAGAAGAAAAGGACATTAACATTCAAGACACCCAAAAAAAAACGAATTCTGTCACCCCGCATTTAGTAGTTCAGTTTAAACATTTTTAGATAGATGAGATGTTTGAGCAAATTTTATTGATTTGGTAACAAAAATATGATTAGTCTAGGGGAGGTGAACCAACTAATTACCCTCTATCATGCCCATGTGTTAACGGACCCGTATGCAGAAAATCAAGGACACAGTAGCTATGATTAACTAGCAAAGTTTTTAGAATTTTTTATAGCCACTCCTTGAAGTGGATCACCCTGCCCTGCACTTGCGGTCACTTACAGACAGACAGGGTTAGAATTGCTGAAAAGATATATCTTTTCCTGTTCGGCTTAGCCTACCCATGTCATTACATCCTGGGTTGAGTGGTGGGCATGGATTAACAAGCCGGACTCGAACCTGCGATGCCGACATGTTTAACCTATAGGTCATCGCGCACACACTCTTTACACCAGGGTGATAGAGTCCTGGTTTTCTACTGTGGTCCGAAATGTTCAAGCTTCAAAGCCATCAACCCCGTAATCTCATAGCAGTATTTATAATTTTGAAGCTCTTTATTCAGGTTGGTTGCTACTACACACACAAAAAGCGACATTGAAATCATTCAAGCCACAGATATAATATGCCATTTGCTAAATTTTCTTTAGATGGAACACCTTTACCTCGAGAAAAACTGTGAGTGGTCGGGTGAAACTTCACCTTGACTTAACAAGGGTTGGGCAATAGATTCGGTGATTCGAAGCACAATTTATTTGAATCAATCGTGAAAAGTTTATAGAAATAAAAACTTGCTAAATAAACTAAATTTCCATTTTTAACAACAAATACAATCAATTTTGATCAAACTTAAAATACACTAAAAATCAGAAATTTCTTCATTTCAACAATGAAGACAAGTTGTAATATTGAAAATGGGATATTAATTATTGACATAAAATTCATTATTCAACCAGATTCAAAATGTTTTGCCGAGCCCTACTTTAAGATTTCTGTTCATTTTTATCCTGCGGGAGAGGAAAGCCGAGAATATAGCTTAATCATATAGCGAACCACGACCTCTCGTGCAGATACCGTTTCCGAATCGGGGTGAGGGTTTTTGGCTTAACATTTACTCATTTTTCCTGCGCATGGTCATGGTTTGTGGAGGAAGCCGTGAGCAACGCATACGTGAACCACCACACACCGGCAAAGCGTCCAGCAGACCTCACACATATATGCAATCCCTTTGGAATTCGAACCCAGGACGTCAGTGATGCGTAGTTCGTAGCGTACTCCCAACGCTTTACCGATTGAGCTAACCTTGCACCCCATACTTGGTAACACTGGTATCTGAACAAGAGGTTGTTGTACGCGTCCATATAGTTGAGCCTTATTATAAGCTTTATTCTCCTGCAGGATCAAAAAAAATCCTATCCTATTTAGACCTCACCTGGTAGTCTTCAATTCTTTTTGTTTTCCTGGCTCGAAGTCCAAACTTGAGCACAGTTATGTATCGTTTTATTGGTCCCATCAAGAATACATGGATGAGAAACATTGAAAAAGTTGCCCGATGGCCATCTGCTACATACCATCTTGTACTGAAAACCTAAGAAAATAAGGACATCAGGTAAATGGATCTCGCACAAATTGTGTATGTGTGAAATCATATATTCTATGCGTATTAAGAGAAAAAAGTTACACGATGGCCGTCCGCTACATACCATCTTGTACTGAAGACCTAAGAAGAAAATAAGGACGTCAGGTAGATGAATCTCGCTTAAATTATGTATGAGTGGAATCATATATTCTACGCGTATTTAAATAATTTTCACAAATACAATGTAAAAGAAGAAACTCAACCCAGGGTGTAATAATTTGGGTAGGCTAAGACGAACAGGAAAAGATCATATATTTCCACCAATTGTAACCATGTCTGCCTATAAGTGACAGATGTTACAGGGCCTTGGACAGGGTGATCCACTCTAAGAAGTGGCAATAAAAAAAAAAGTTAACATGAACTAAAACTTGAAAATTAAATCAGCAATTTTTATGATTATTTAGCGTAGATGGAAGGTGTAGAAGTTTGCTCTGAGGCAGACGAAAGCAGTGCCTAAAAGGACCAAACTAACAGCCACTCAAATGGCAAAGAGCCACTACAAGATTAAAGTACCCACAACTACACTTCAAGCAGAAAAATCCTATACAGAACTAAACCACCAGGGTGAAGTGTAGTATCTGCCCTGGGTGCTGATAAAGCCTCTCTCAATTCAAAAAAAAATATAAGATTAAAATTCAATTTGGTAGTAATTGTAAGTTCAAATACCTGCATTATAATTGAAGGCACAATGAGGAATGTAAGAGTCAAACCAGCCCATATTTTCTCATCCAGTTTCCAGTATACGAGAGTAACAAGGATATCTGTGAATACAAAGAAACCTGAATAAAATGCCACTCTCAGGACCAAGTCACGCCCACTTTTCGAAGTCCTGTCCCTTTCTGGCTTTAAAATATTAGTTTCTCTAATTTGACAAGGTTGCATGGACTACCAGTGAATGAAGCTTAAAAACATTATGACTAAATGGACCGTAATATCTGTTGTAATATTTTAGGCCTAATTCAAAATTTTTTCATCATAAAGGAAAAACTTGGCAATTTATCGATTAGTACAGTTATTGATTTATAAAAAAAAATTGTATTCGGAGAGATTCAATGTCAAGTGACAAACTCTGTTTGAAAATAAGTGCATTTAAAATCAACAGAAAAATTTGATGGCAAATTTTTTCATATCAGATATATGGGACATTGCCTATTCTAATTCAGACTGGCCCAATATCACCAACTCAGACAACCGAAAAAAATTGATCCCATCAGAAGAAAATTTAGCAAATGACTATTATTTCATTATATATCTCTTGCTAAAAGATTAAAATGCCTCTTTCTGAGTGGATAGTTGTAACCAAACTGTACAAAAAGTTGATCAGCATCAATGATATATTCAATCATTAATACTGATACAAAATAGCAGTGTTGATGATCTTGAGGCTATTTTGGCCGTTCAAAAAAAATGACACAAACATTTTAAAAAGCCGAATAAAATAGAATTCTGCAACTCTGTTCTAACCCAAATCTGCCCTAACATCAAATAGCTTTTCAGCAGGGATGTAATGGACATAGCCAAAGAAACCTTGCGTAAAAAAGTTCACAAGAAATCTCTATCTAGAACTGGGAACTGCACAAGAGGTTATGATCAAACATTCTGCTAATCAGAAACCCTGAGAAAACTGTTGCCCCTAGAAGAAAACTTAGGAAGTACCCAATATTTCCTAATATATCCTTGACTAGAAAATAAACATGCCTCTCCTTGAATCTCTGGTAGCAGCAACTAAGTCGTAGAAAAGAGGTTCAAAATAATCAATACTGCTATGAAATAACAGTGTTGAAAATTTCGAAGCTTTTTGGTCGTCCAAAGTAAATAGCCTGAACATACTTGTCTAACTGAAGACCTTGCATTCCAACTCTTTCTTTAGTAAAATAAAAATAGCATCCAATCTTAATATAATACCTCACCATACAAAATCCTTTGTTCGACAACTTCAAGGGACTGATCTATATTAATATATCCATCATCGTATTACAGACTTCCAAGTAAAGAATTTTGCTTTATCAACAAACATCCTCACTCAAATCTATTTTTATATCCATTGCAGCAACATCCCATCCTTCCTCTGCTATGATGCGTACTTTTCTATTTTTTTCATCCTTCTCTCCATTAACCTTTTTTATACCATATTTCTTTTCTTTACATATTTTAATCCTTTTAGGACATAGTATCATAATTTTTTATTGTTTTTCCTCAGATTTTGCAGCTTATTAATTTTCCACTGGCTTTTCATTTCCTTTTTACAAGTAGCAAAGCAATTGCGTATTTTTTTATCAAAATATTCCTGTTTCGCTCTTTCTTCCCCATAAAAGTATTTTTTTATACTTCTGCTACGTTCAACTTCCCAATACACATTTGACATCGGAAAGAAATTTTCAAGAAAATTCAATTATTACTGATTATGAATGAATAAAAAATTTAAGTATTTTTTTGAATTGTGATTAAAAAATTAAAAAGCAATCACAATACAATATCTGCCTCTTTGTTGTGCATCTATAACCTTGAACTTTTTTATATTAACAACAATTTTCTGTAATTATCCTATTTCCACTCTTTTGTGAGCTTTGTAAAATTAGAGTACTGACTACCGTCTGGAAAAGTCTCTGAATTAACGTTTTTTACAGTTAGACTCCATAATGTGAAAAAGAGTGAGTGCGCGATGACCTAGTGGGTAATCATGTTGGCGTAGCAGGTTGAATATCTCGAGTTTGAGTCCCGACGAGTCCGGCTCGTTAATCCATGCCCACCACTCAACCCATTGTGTAATAACTTAAATAGGCTCAGCCAAACAGGAAAAGATCATATCTTCCAAGCAATTCTAACCCTGCCCGCCTATAAGTGGCCACTGGTACAGGGCCCTGGGCAGGGTGATCCACCCCAAGAAGTAGCTATAAAAAAAAAGAGTTCTAAACAAAAAAAATAATTTCCCATTGATATTCAGTCTGTGCTTTATGGAACTGTCTGTCCAACTACCGTACTACACAACTGTGATTTAAATTGTCTGAAGTAAATGAATGAAGGAGAGGTTATGTACCTCCAAATGCAGAATGCTCAGCGCTTTATGATTTTTTTTATGGAAATTCACTCTGAGCAAGGCCGGAAGCAGTGCTGAATGAACCAACTCTGAACTAATGAACTAACAAAGCGACCATTTAATAAAAGATTTAATAGCATAGAGCTACTAAAAGATGTAGCTACAGCAACTCTTAACGGAAAACTCCCAAACAGAACTGAACCACGGTAGTAAGGTGCAAAGTGAGTGGTATCTGCCCTGTGCGATGATTTTGTGGGTATTCACATAATCCATGTGAAATATTAATTTGACAAACTTGTATTAGAAATGAAAAAAATTCATGATATTTTCAGCTAATTCAGCACTATCTCATTATAGGGAAACTGTTTTGCTGTGTTCACTCCTGATTCAATTCATTTTCAAAAAAAGGGTCTCCGGAAAATTCAATACAATCGTTCATCAAGACATTTAAGTTAACTGTTCAGTGTTCAAGACAAAATTGAAATGTAAATGTGTCGTGAAGTACCAGTAATTGCTTGCTATATAGGCATAGGTAAATATTCATGAGATCAACGAATTAAATCAAACTAGACTTACCAGTCACAATATCAGCGAGATAGGTTCCCATTGATACCAGAACGACACCAATATCCAGCCACGTAAAACTATATACGGGCGCTGGTCCTGATTTTCTCTTCTCACTTGGTATTGGGGACATTATAGTCCCACGATTTCGGGGCACAGAACGATAGTCGGACCCCATTTTCGCGAATATTGCACAGAGAAAATGCACATTTGCAAAGTCACGTTGGCGCGTTTTTTGTTTTGAATTTTGACAACAGATCACTCAAGCGTGACAAAGTAGAGCTGTGCAGGTCGAGCGCCCACTGATGGATATTCAAGATTATCCAATAAAAGACAAAAAAGATAAAAAGAAAATAGAAATCCATAATCATATATTTTAGTTATATCCTTCCACTGTTCATTGCCGAAAAATAAAAATGCTATCCTATTTTAAAAACATGTACAAATTGCAAACACTGACCGACATATATGAATTTCAAAGGTCTTTTTCCAAATCGAATGTCAAGTACGAATATCTTAAAAAAAAAAAAAAATTGAAAAGTAATCTGGATCACAAACAAACTTTTATACAAAAACTCAATAATTCTCTAAATAGAATAGGAGAGATTAATGAATATTTTTAAAATTGTTTCTTGTTTCTCGAAGGAAAATATGAAAGATTTTTTTGAGGTAATATGTTATCTATAAATCAGATGGGGGACCAAAAAAAGTTGTAAAAAAATTTTTTTTAAATCAAATTTTGAATAAAAAACTATTTCTAAAGGTGATTTTTTGAATCAATAAACTGTTTTGAAGGTCGATTTTTCTCAATGAAATAAGGACGACGAGATATGGAATATTTTTAAAGTGTTTTTTGCTAATTAATTATATTATTCTGTTAGGCAAAAATTAACGACCAAAATATTGTGAAACGCGGTTGTTATGTCTTTAAATTGAACGAGCAATAGACATTGATATCGGGTGAAAATGGCGAAGAAAAAAGTTGTGACTCATAAAGTATGTGCTCAGTTAAACACGAAATAGTAATTTGAGTCTGTTACCGTATTCAGGGAGAATTGTGACCCCCCCCTGTTTGTCGACCAAAAAATCGCCTTAGAACGGCCTCATTAATGCTTTAAAGTGCAGGAAATCTTTAAAATTTTATGCTTACCTTTGACGCCATTTTCGATGCGTACGAGATGTTGTTATGTGCCATATTCTCGGCTTTCCTCTGCCGCGGGATAAGAATGAAATCCTATTTTATTTTCAGAAAATTGTTTGCCCACAGCGCCCGTTATGCCGTCATATTCCAACAGGCTGCATCGCCATCTCTTTGGTCAATGGGTCACGCCTGAATGTCTGAGATCTTTTTTCGACTTTAAATATACAGAAAAAGGTGATAAATGATTTTATTTCTACTGATAACAATTTTTAAAATAAATGCATACTAATAAAATGCGATATCATTCATATGATTGAATCTGAAATATTTTTTCAATCCCGGATTTTTTAAAACCATGCTCCAAAAACCTTGCACAACTGCTCAAGCTCTCGAGCAAAAAAAGTAAACAATACTCATCCGACCGCGCCTCTTCCATAACGAAAAAGTTCATAATTTCGGAGAAAAAATGTAAATATATATGAAAAAGATAAGTTGAATGTAAACTTAATGTAGTGGAAATATGTGGAGCCCAAAAGAACAACTACTTCGTTTAACAAGATCTCTCAGAAGTGCAAGGACAGTAGAACTACCAAAAGGTGTGGAATTATTTTATTATTTAATATATATATAACTGATGAGCTGTAAGTTGCACATGTACTGTGTACAGCGTATTCCCTGTAACTGTCTAGGCAGGGACGAAAGGAAACCTGGGAACCCATCACCTAAAGTAAATGCAAAAGGCTGGTACAACGTGAATTGCATTGCCATTACATAATCTGTAACTGCACTGCTACACAGCACAGATTCTGGAGTATAACTGATAATACAATAAAACTGAAAAGGCAGTGAATGTTATCGTAAAACTGAGCGACTTCGAAAGATTTTTATAATAATTTGAAACTATTTAAAGTATACTTGCATATTTTGTAGCCCCTTTAAACACTGAACATGAAATTTAGCCTGGAAAACCATTTGAAGGAAAATTTTAAACAGGGTCACAGTGCATGTGGCGACGGACCTCGGGGTGAGGAGGCATGTCCCTCAAGGTTTTAAAAGGGAGGGACATTTCCCCCCAGAAAGATTTCAAAATTTTAACATAAATTTCTCCAAAACAGCCGAAATTTTTTTCACGCTTTCAGCATGCAACCACTCATTATACTTATACAGTATAGTGTTTGCCCCCCAAGGCGGTGTATTTTTTAAACGAAAGGGGAGAAAATTTTTTTGTGCAGCTTCGGTATGAATCTACGACAGAGCGGCCCAAAAGAACTGAATATTGGCCACTAATAAGATAAACGGGCAAAGAGCCACAGTGCATAAAATGTATAACTTTGTATAGCTTGTGCTTGATAATGGTAAATCATGCTTGACAAAATGTGTTTGTAAAAAAAATTTTTTGACTGAGAGATTCTCCTATGTTTAGTGGGTAATTCTGTGGCTAGAAGACTCAAATGTTTCTCTTTGACGGTCTGGTAATAAATAAACTGTACAAAAAGGTTCAAAATCATCAATACTGATATGTAATAGCACTGCTAGTGGTTTTGAAACTTTCTTTTCTATCTGAAGAAGATGACATGAACAATTCCGTAACCAATTCGGTAACCACTTCATTACTCACGTTTAATGCTACTCGATATTAACTAGAGTTCTGGAACTTTTGAAATTGGTTGTCAGGTTGTCACCCGTGATGCTTCAATAGGCTCAAAAGACCTACCTACCTATAATTCTCATATAGGCCAATCTCATTCTTAAATGTATATATTTATCAAATCTGTTTTAGACGATGAAGCAGCTGCAAGATATCTTATGCCCTTGGTGTTTGGTAATCAACAGAGGTGAGTGGTGGATGATAGGGGAGCCCGGTTAGCTCAATTGTAAAGTGCTGGGAATACGCTTCTAGCTACACATCTCTGATTGTCATGACTCAGGTTCAAATCCACTAAGGTATGATGATTATATGCGAGAGGTCTGCTGGACGCCTCGCCGGTGCACATTGGTTCACATAAGCGCCACTTACGGCTTCCTCCACCAACCATGTAGATGCACATGAAAAATGAGGAATGCGGGCATCGTATCTAATAAAAGATAATACAAATATTTTATTTGCCGACACATATGCTTTGGAGCTTGAGTCACTTATGCAGGGCTCGAATTGAATATTTTGAGTTTGAATTTAGAATTTATTAAAATATTTAACATTTGTAAATTTTGTTGAGAGCTGGTTTTAAATGCTATGTTGCTAATAGGCCTGGGCAAAACCGAATCATTTGGAATTCGAATCTGATTCGGATAATTTTTTCGATTCGAACTATTATTATTATTTTATTAGTACGGTATGCTACGAAATTTTTATTGTACTTGGAACCAGCGAAATAATTTCGTACCGAATTTCTTACTGCACCTTTCCAAAATTTTCCTTACAATAATGTATGAAATTATTTTTTTCGTTGATTGTACCGCACTTCACACCAGTACGAAAATAAGTTCAATTAATATTTTTCATTTATCGTACTAAATTTCGTACCAGTATGAAAACAGGTTCGATGCGCTAGGCAACAATTTCGAATCGTACCAACTACCAATGTCCAAAACAGTCTTATCTGTAAAACCTGGCCCCCACAAGAAACATCACCAACATCTTAGAGCAAAGTTATACAGTTTTGTCCTATCTGGTTTAAAATCCAGAAGAGTTAACCCGATATACGACATAGAGCATCTAATCTGATAAAGTAAATCAGTTGCATTTTTTACTGCCCTCATCCACCGCCGCCGCTACCTCTTTCAGGCATTTTAAAATTGTTCTTTGATTTGAAAAAAACTCCTAGACATAAGCTATAATATTTGCCTCCTGTTATAAAACGAAATAGAAGTTGAATTAAACTAATTTTTAAGTTCCTTAGAGAAGAATGTGGTGTAAAAATACAAAGGTACAAAAAAAGAAAGGCGGGTAAGGAATAAGTATTGAACATCGTACCATACCAAGTACGAACTTTGAAAAAAGAACTACTACTATACTGCCAGCCTTTTTTCTGGGTGTACAATATTTACTTGTTATTTCTAGATCTATCTCAGAGCTACTGGAAACTTCAACATTTGATGTGAATTTTGCATTCGGTCGAGTTCAAAGAACATTACTTCAAATTGCTGCCAAGTGAGTATAACTTTTATTTGGGTGGCTCAAACAATTCTTTAGCGAAAAACATCAATTTTCCTATGCTCAAAAATTTTTTCTAGATCGGGTAGAGAATTAATTAACATTCTGCCAGTTGTCTTCCGACCCTAATCTTTTTCTTTTAATCAGCATAGGTTCTTCTGAATGTCTCACAATTTTCCTCAAGCACGGATCAGATCCAAACTACCAAGATATATCTGGCTGTACGGCATTACATCTTGCTGCCAGAAATGGGTATGTACTGTTTGGAGTCATTTTTTTGTTTTGAAATTCACTCTGAGAAAGGCCGGAAGCAGGGCCCAAAACGAACTAACTAACGGCCACCTAATAGCAAAGAGCTACTGAAAGATGTGGTAAGGATAATTCACTATTTCAGAATAGTTAAATCGAATCCAGAACATTGAATAATATTCCTTAATTCCTGTCTTATAATTATTTTTTGTCTACAGCCACTTCTTGCAATGGATCACCCTGCTCAAGGCCCTGTGCCGGCGGCCACTTATAGATGGGCAGGGTTAGAGAATTGCTGGAAAGATATAATCTTTTCCAGTTCATCTTAGCCTACCAAAGTTATTACACCCTGGGTTGTGTGTTGGGCATGTATTAACGAGCCGGACTCGCCGGGACTCGAACCCGAGATCTTCAACCTGCGACGCCAACATGTTTAACCACCATCCACACACTAAAAGGTAAATCTGGGGTTATAAATGCAATTGCACTTAATAACACAGACTCTGCTACGGAAAGCTATTTAGTAATATATAGAATTCCGAAAGTTAAGGCTAACAGTATACTAAAACGATACATAATTTAACATTAAATCTGATGTGCCCACAGTTATTTGTCATTATTTTGATCATCATCACTAATGGATTCGTCAAATTTAGGATATATCATGATTTCACTGCGAAAGGAATTGATTCATGAATAATCATTCTGCTTAATGGCCTGATGATTTAATATTGGTATCGCAGATTCAAAATCTCTTATTCTAATTCATGCTCGTCAACTCTGGATGTAATAACTTGGGCAGGCCTGACCAAACCGTATAGCTCATTATAGGTCATGTCTTTCCAACAATGCTAACCCTTTCCATCTTTTAAGTGATCACTAGTTACAGGGTCTTGGTTAGGTTGATCAGCTTCAAAAACAGTGGCTATATAAAAAAAAAGGATAAAAAAATTAATAAATGAAAAAAATATGTTTTTTTTTCAATTTTTCTAGAAAACGAAAATGCGTTCAAAAGTTATTGGAATTTAAAGCAGATCCAGAAATTCGAAATAAAGAAGGACTGACGACCATACATTGGCTCGCTGTAAGTTAACACGAAATCTACAAAGTAACCAGCAGACTGGTAGTGGTAGGATGTCAGCTTTTAAGAAACAGCCAAAGAGAATATCAGTCTTCAGAAAAATCTCACCAAAATACAATATTTCACAATAAATATTTCACTAATAAAACGATGTTATTTTTCAGTATCTTGCATTGTTATCATAGCTTGTTAAAGTGCTAAGGTGATAATGGTGTCCCAATCAGAAAATTGATTCTGCCCAGCATGGCTGCATGGTTTGCATCACAGAAATAAAAGTCTGAATCTTAATCCCCCAAAAGATATCAGCTGTCGCTATTATGAAAGACTTGTAAATCAACATGATCAGGAAGGAAATGATTTCTAAAGTTTAAAAATTCATGAAAAAAACTTTTTGTAAAAACTGCCCGTGACATTGGGAAACCTCCACACTGGAGGTTCCCGTCAGGACAGATTTGAGAAAGGTCGCGACAACAAAGTAATTTTAGTTTTAACATCTTGTGGCACGTTGTGATCCAGTGGACAACAATAGACTAGAGACAACTTGAAAGCCAGACTAGGCACAGGGTGATAGCAATATTTTCGCTGATATCGATACCGGCTTTGTAATTATATTCTTATACCGAGTACTTGTATGTTAAAAGCCTTTTTATATCCACATACTTATGCCCTTGGTATAGTTGCACCCACGTATGTGTGCACCTATGTATGCACCCTCGAACTTTTACATCCATTTGAGTGCAAACTTTCATGGATGAAAATATACTAAATTGATGCTGCGTCAAGCATACATGGGTCCAAAGATTGCGTGCAATAGGTTTGCGGTTGCACAACTAACGGGACACCTGACACATTTTTTCTGCATCAAAAAGAGCATATAGTCGAAATACTGACAGTGGATTGATGGGTTATATTTGATAAAACCCAAAGTGTAAATTAAATCGTTCACGCGAGGCATGCCACGTTTTAATCTTTTTCAGAGCAGTTGAATGCGAGGCCGACATAGATTCGGACTGAACAAGTTAGGGCAAATAGAAAAATACCTAGAGTTCCATTGTTGCTTAATGAAACAGTTGCCTTCCATTTATTATCGCGTAAATAAAGCGTATTCGTACTCTCCATTGTAAAAAGCCATACCCGGTATCGGTGATGAAAATTTTCCGATACTTCAAAAATCACCGATAATTGCCGATACATCAGCCTATCTTTTACTCCAGACTCCACTCATATTTCAGAATAGGGCTGGGCAGAACCAAATCATTTGGAATTTGAATCTGATTCGAATAATTTTTGTTAGAAATATGCCATTTTTACTATTTCAAATTGTCTCCATCACGAAAATCAAAAAATTTATAGCTACAAATTAATGATATTAGAATAAACAGATGTGAAGGTAATATATTTTCAATTCACTCTCTATGTCTTAGAACAAAAAGTTTGATATTTTAACTGCCATAATACGATCGATTTTGGTCATATTTGACCAAAATTGATTGCATTTTGTTGTTGAAAATGAAAATACCACTTCATTTAAAGAGTTTTTGTTCCTCTTTCCGATCGGCAATTGATTCGAAGCCATTGTGCATGATTTTTAAAATAGAATTGTCCACCCTAATTGAGAGTAGAGAAAATGCTCCCCTTCATACTCTCATTCAACCTGTAAAACTCGCACTTTCACAGGTTAATGGACGAGCAGAAATTCTTGGCGACGTTCTCCCATACGTAAAAGATGTTGACTGCGTTGATGAGCGTGGACAAACGGCATTGCATGTCGCATCCCAGAATGGGCACAAATCTGTGAGTATGAATTTCTTTTTTCCTTTTATTTAAATTCACTCTAAGCAAGGTCGAATTTTTCCGGGAATCAAAAACATACTCTATAGTGTTGGAGACTTAATCAAAACCCAAAAACAAATTAAAAGCAATTCTCATAACAAAGATAAAACAGAAAAAATTACTCAGAACTGTACTCTTGAGGGGAAAACATCGCAAACAGAACTAAACTGTTAAAATAGGTTGTAATGAGTGATATCTGCCCAGGGTGAAATCATCTGCCTCATCTTCGTGCTTTTTTTAGTCAAAAACAACACCATGGCTGTCAAAACTCGAATTAGAGCTGGACAAAACCGAATAAATAATTTGGAATCGAATCTAATTCGAATAATTTTTTTCGAATCCGATAGAATCTCTAATTCTTTGTAAATACAAAATATCCCATTTTACTGTTACAACTTGTCCCCATTGTGAAAATAAAGAAATTTATAGTTTGAAGTGATTTTCAATTCACACTAAGAGCAAAAATTTTCATATTTTAACGACGAAATATAATCATTTTGGTCAAATTTGACGATTGCGATTGCATTTCTTTGTTGAAAATGAAAATCCTAGTTCACTTAACAAGTTTTCGTTCCTATGAACGATTCACAAATGATTCGAATAAATTGTGCTTCGAATCGATACGAATAACTGAATCGAATTGCCCAGCCCTAACTCGAATGAGACAAACCATTTTCATAAATGATACTTCTTGGAATATAGTTTTTGTGCTAGTCTTTATTACTAGGAACAGAGAGGCCAAAACAAATCGAATATTCGATTGCATTTGAAAATGAACCTATTCGAGAGGTTCAAAGTCTTGCTTCACACTTACACAAATTTATTTCTGTAACGTTTCGTCTGACTCTCTAGTCAGTCATAATTACTCTTTCTACTATATCTTTGCATGTACTGCATACGGGTCCGCAAACGCTAAGGCACAGAGGAAGGATAAGTAGTTGGTCCATGTCCCCCAGACCAATACATAATTGTAAAATTATTGTTTTCGAATATATTTTAAAAAAGTGAGATATAAAAAAAAATATTTTATTGCATAAATCTGTACAGAATCTACAACAAAATTCATTGTTGATCTCTAAATTGACCTAGTTTTATACATAATTCGGGAAATTGTGTACTAAAATCAAAGTTTTCTAAATTTTGAAATTAATATTTTTTTCTTTAAAAAACTTAAAATGCCACCTTTTATCGAAATCTTTGCCCATTTTAGAATGTTTTCAATATTTCATAATAATTTTTCAGAATGTATTCGAAATAGCAAAATATTCGATTTTGGTCGCCCCTGGTCACTAGGTCATTCTTTTTTTGCTTTGGCTGCTTTCAGCTTTGCATAGAGCAATGGTTCTCAACCAGTGTAAAACATTTTGAAGTGGGCCACAGACCAATTTAAAAAAGCTAGATTTATTGAAGAATTTAGTTTCATTTGTGCAACAATACTTAATTTTACTGGAATAATGGCTTGGGGAGGAATTGAGATTTTTTGATTTGATTGGAACATAGTGTTAATCGTGGTGCACACAGGCTTGCAAATGCGACCTGCAATTGCGATTCTTGCGATAAATCGTGCTGTACATGCACACTGATTGCGATTTTTCACTCTGCGACCGCTGCAATATTTTATAGTCTCTTTCATAAAAATTTATTGGGCCACACAATTTTTGTGCAACCTTTTTGTAATGCTACCCGCGTGATACGATGGTTCTACACTTGCCCATTTTTTTTAATTTCAACCGAAGCTCACCTAAGAAGGAACCAGCAAACGGCTACATGGGAATGTAAAACCTCAAACGGAGCCCCCACTAAGAGATTATTATAGCAAGCAGTATCTGCCCCAGGCAATGGTAAAATCACCTACATATTGCAGAAGGAATGTTCAAATAAGCAGTAAGAACCGTAAAGTCAGAATGACTTCGCTAAGTTTAGTTCAGGTATGTGTCACTAATGCGGCCTATCGGTGGCTCAATAGTTAATAAAACGTCCATACGATCGTGTATACCACAAAAAGGTTGAAAACCACTGGCATAGAATGAGCTACAATGAAATATTCTCCCTCTTTTTCAAACAGACAGTAGAATGCCTTCTAAAACACGATGCGGACGTGAATCAAAGCTGACAAATCAGGTTACACAGCGCTGCATTTTGCTTGTAGTCATGGCCAACGACACACTGTGCCACTATTACTCGAAAGAGGGGTCTCTCATCTCCCGGATGAAAGTGGAGAAACACCTCTGAATATGTGCTTGAGGGTATGTTGTTGTTTTTTATAAGTTTATAAGTTTTATAAATACAGTTACTGGTGTGAAAGGATTAACCTGAGCAAGTCCCTGTCTGATCGGTATTTGAATATTTTTTTTCTGTTTTCAATTGAAATTTCTCATTTTTTTTTGTTTTCTGTTAATTGAAGTTCTCCATTTTTTTGTTTTCAATTGTAATTTTAAATTTTGTTTTTAGTTGAAATTCACAATTTTTTGGTTTTTGATTGAAATTCTCCATTTTTTTTATTTTAATTGGAATCCGCCATTTTTTTTTGTTTTCAATTAAAATTCTTCATTTTTTGCTTTCAATTGAAATTCTCCATTTTTTTTGTTTTCAATTGAAATTTTTCCAGTTAAATGAAGTCAACTAAAGGCCATTTATACATGGCAAGGAGCAATTCCAAAATGTAGTCTTAGTAACTGCACTCCGAGTAGGAAAATTTCCAAAGAGGACTATAATAAAATTTATCTGCCCTGAAAATAAAACGAATGCTCCACGAATTTTTAGTAGAACTTGGTTATTTGAATTTCGTTATACTTTTTCATTCATAAATATAAGAAAAATGCTTTTACAGTTGTATCTCCTATTTCTCCTTTTTGTGTATCATTATAATTTTTATTGTTTAGGGAGGATACGGTTCAACGCTTCAACTACTTCTCGATCATTTTCCAAGGTTATCAAACATTGTCGTACCAGCTGCAGCAAAGATTATGGACTCAAGATACGATTCGGTAAGTTGGCGGACTGGAGAAATTTCAAATCCTGTGTTAGCTTAACAGGTAGATTGCTATAAATACGTTTGGAGCTATTCAACTCTACTCAACCTGCATGGCTGGCAGAATCCCATGGGTTATCAATATATGTAAGAGGAATTACTTGATACTTTCGAAGCGAAGGGCGTGCTATTAAAGGTTAACTGGTATCTAGAGCTGGGTGGCATTGATTATTTCTGTATTTTTCAATGTAAATACGCTTCAATCTATGTATCTCAGATTGTCCAGAGGAAGTTTCTTATCTCTTGAGGGATACTGAGGTATATGCGAGAAGTCTACTGGATGCTCAGCACAACGTAAACATTGCTTACAGCTTCCTCCACTAACTATGTCCATGTATTGGCCAAATGAGTTTATGTTAAGCCAAAACCTTATATCCCGATTTCGAAACTGATGTCTGCACGAGAGGTCATTGTTTGCCATATGGTTAAGCAGTATTCTCAGCTTTCCTCTGCCGCAGGATAAAAATGAAATCCTATACTGTGAATAACTTAAAGGTGGAAAAGTTGAAATATTCAGTTCAAAAATTCATAAATTACTACATTCAGTTTCTCAAGTGATTTGAAATCGATTTGGAACAAAAACAAAAAAGTTTTTTGGAAATTAACTATTTTTGTGCATCAATTTTCTGGGAAGAATCTTTGTTCATTGTGATATTCGAATCTGAATTGAAAAAGTATTCAATTTTTGTCACTCCTGGTTATAGACGAAGAAGGCGATGTAGGTCTGGGCAAAACCTAATCATTTGGAATTCGAATCTGATTTGAAAGATTTTTTCGAATCGAATCACTAATTCCATATAAATAATAAAATCCCAATTTTAATATCACTTATTGTGTATTTTCAATTCATACTCCATGTCTGAGAGCAACAATTTTCATATTTTAAGAATAAAATAAAATCGATTTTGGTCAAATTTGACCAAAATCAATTGCATTTTGTCGTTAAAAATGAAAATTTTAATTCATTTAGCAAGTTTTGTTCCTATGAACAATTCATGATTGTTTTGAATAAATTGTGCTTCGAATCGATTCGAATCACCGAATCGAATTGCCCAACCCCTAGGCGATGGGCAGTGTTGGAAGATGGATTCATTTTAGAATTTTCGATCGCATTTTCAGGTAATCGGTTGCTTCCGAGATTTGTGTTCTCTTCAGAATAAGGAATCTTTACTGCAACGTATATCAGAGTTTGCTGCGAACAGTGGATTTCAACTACTTAGTATATCAAGTGAATACGAAATCCAGGTAATATTTATCAGAAAAAAAGGTTGATCATGCACTAGTGGGGAAGAAACATTTAGATTTATTTATTCATAAATCTTCTTGAATCAGATTCTTTTTAAAAAAATATGAGAAAATTTGATTGGCCAATTTTTTTAACATATCGGCAGAAAATGTATCTGCCTAGGACAAAGTTAAACGTATTCTAAGCCGAGTCCAATGCAGTGGTTCTCAAACTGGGAAGTGAGCCCCCAACCCCCCCCCCCCACCCGAACCAAATAATCAAGGGGATACGCGAATGATCATTGTGGAAGCAGAATGCCAAAACAAACCAGATTGCAATAGCTGAAGTGAGATGTGCTCGAAAAAATTTTGGTGTCGAAAAGGACAGCTAACATACACTCTCCTCATTAACTAATTATTTCGTAAATAATAATTACTGCTTTGTTTTATTTGCTCAATACTAAGATGTAGGTGAGGCACAAATTATGAGGATTTAGTGTCAGGGGGGAGTATTAAAAAGTTCCCTGAGCCCACGATCTAATTCTTGACTCAGCAAGTGATAACTTTTTCAGGTAAAATTTTTCAAGTCATCGGTTGAATTATTGACTGTCCTGGATGAAGAGGGAAATCCAGCAGGTAGGTTTCCAGTATACAGGTCTTGCTTGATGGTTAACACACGTTACTTTCAAAAGTTAAGGGTCTTGGGTAGACCTGGGAAGCATATCAGTAGGACGGACAATACCGATATTAAGTTTTCCAGAATGTCATATTGCGTTAATTTTCACAATGTCGGTTTGCTGTGATACTGGTATTTCGTCACATACAACCTAAAATGGTTACAAGTTGATGCCATATCACATCAAGTAACAACAAAAAAGGGTGTTTAGACCACTTGCTGAACTTTTGTAATGTCATGAAACATCCGTATTTAGAGATATGCACATCACATGGCTCTTTAAAGCGACATAATGGCTTGTTTTTGAGAGCAGAAAATGGCTTGACATACCGGTAATGCCGGCATTTTGGCGCCGGTATGCCGGCACAAAATTTACTCGAGGCCGCCCAGATCTAGTCTTGGGTTTAAGTCATAGGAAGTTGCACAGTGTCACAGATATTTTAAGCCAAAATTCTTTAGAAAGGAACTTTCAAATTCCTTTACTTCCCACTGCTTATTCAATTTTTTTGTTTCAAGGTTTCTGAATGAATTTCACCCCCTATTTTGCACCAGGATTTTAAAAAATGATAGGTTTAAAAGAATCTTCTAATCTTAAACTTCTATGTAGCCCAACTGTTTGGTGAACCTGTAGATCACCCGATAATCAGTCGTTCTAGGAACTAAGAGTGTGCAAAGTTTTTTTTTTAAAAAAACATAATTGCCTCTTTCTTTCAGTGTTCCAGAATCTTGAGGTTCTCTGGTCTTCTCTCGAAGAATGGATGCTGATTTTAAAGAAAGAAATTGATGAAGAAATTGTAAAAGGTAAAGTAATGAAAAAAGGGTAATTTTTAAATAATTTTCTTTCCCCTAAGTTGAACATAGGACATAATATAGGATTTTTCTGACCATTTTGTTTTTAACGAAATTCACTCTGAGCAAGGTTCGGAAGCACTACCTAAAAGGAATCAACTAACAGCCACTTAATAGCAGAGAGCTACTATAGATGTGGTACCAGCAACTACACTTTAAAGGTAAAGGGAAAACATCTCAGATGGAACTGAACCGATATGGTAAAGTGTACAGTGAGTGGATCCTGCCGTGGACGATGATAAAACCATCTACCACTGACAATACTGAAAGCCAATGAACCAAACATAGTTAATCACCATTACTCTGGATTATATAGGACTAGTTAATTCTTTTAGCACAGTGTTTCCTAACCTTTGAGCCCTTTGAGCTTTCATGAAGTTTTCTT
Organism: Styela plicata; assembly: GCA_963675895.2. Taxonomy (NCBI): domain Eukaryota; kingdom Metazoa; phylum Chordata; class Ascidiacea; order Stolidobranchia; family Styelidae; genus Styela; species Styela plicata. The sequence continues at coordinate 3,399,648 of OZ023140.1, forward strand.
GTCTACAATGGTCAACGGAAATAAATAAAATTGTACTAACAGGAATTAAATTCAGTGTGATTATAACTTACCTGTTGGATGCATTAAAAACATTCTTGTAAGTTTCACAATATTTACAGCACACCAACAGTTGCAGTTTACAGTTGATGCATCGTCTTTTTCGGTTTACAATAAATCGAACTTCGAGACATGTCGATTGCAATCGTTTTTTCTTGAAGAATCGGTTCTTTGTAAACGCGCTTAGTGACCTACGCATTCTTCACAAATATGCCTAAATAGCCTATAATTTCGCTCTGCATTTCGTGCCCCCTGCATTGGTGCTGCGTACCCCTAAGGGGTACATGTACCGTTGGTTAGGAACCCCTGTTTTAAACATCTTTCCTCGTGTTGTAAGTCTCATTATACTTTTATTTCGATTTTCAGATGAAAACTCAAATAAGAGCACCACTTCAGAGTCGACCAATGTTCCAACTCCTTCCACCACTGAAACTACAAACAGAAATGTATTATCCGCGACCCATGACAGAATCTGTGCAATTGTGGAAGGGTTTTATCTCTGCATGCAGTGCCTTAATAGCAATAAAACGTGAGTACATGATATTGGACTGGGGACGTGGACTAACTACCACTTATCCTTCCTCTGTGGCTTTGTGTTTGCGAATCCGTATGCAGTACATGCAATGATACTGTAGCAAGAGTAGCTATGACTAACTAGAGAGGTTCAAATTCTTGCTGATCTGGGGACGTGGACTAACTACTTAATCCTTCCTCTGTGCCTTTGTTGTTTGCGTTTGCGGATCCATAAGCAGTGAACCCAGGTTTGAGTGCCCGCCCTGTTACTCAATCGTCAAAGTGTTGGGAATATGCTTTGCGCCGCTTAAGGCTTCCTCCACCAACCATGTCCATGCACAGGAATAATGAGAAATACGATAATCAAAAGCTTTCACCCCGAACACGAGAGGTCGTGGTTCGCCATATGGTTAAGCTGTATTCTCGGCTTTCCCCTCCTACGAGATGAAAATGATATCCCATCCTGTCCTAAACTCGAGGATACAGTAGCAAGAGTAAGTATGACTAACTCGAGAGGTTCAAGACTCTGAACCTTTCTAGTGCGAACTTGCAATGCCCTCTAGAAAATTGTCAAGATTTCTAGAATTTTCTCAACTTATTTAATAATATGTTTATTTATTATGCAGTGAAATCATGATATATTTTACTATGTAAAATTTGACATAAATCATGATTTTGCTGCAATAGGGTCAAAATATGATGAAATTTCTGCAATGTTTCTCATCTGTAATGTTGAAACATTATTTCATTTATAATTATATAATATAATGAATTTCTTATACAAATTAAACTACTTTATAAAAAGGATATCTCTACCTTGTAATTACCAATATTAAAAATTCCCTATTGTATGAAAGAACTGTGTGTGAAAGAAACCGACTAGCCACTAGTCCTGACGTATTTCCTGCCTGTAATGAAAGGTGACAAAATAGAAACAAAGAGGTTGTGGACGGTTTAATCATCGCCCAGGGCATATATCAAACACTGCACTTCACAATGGTGGTTTAGCACGGCCGCTATCACAGGGCCTTGGACAGGGTGATCTACTCCAAAACTGGCTATATAAAAAAATTAAAAAAAAGTGGTGTTGTTGACGAGAAGATTTGTATAGTCTTTTCACTCCCACTCGTCCATGGTAATGTGTCTAGGCCGTGCATCGCATGGCTCTTTGAAAGGACACACTAGCATGTTTTCAATAGGAGAAAATGGCTTGGCATACCGGCATTTCGGCGGCGATATCCTGGGGCAAAATATACCTGATGCCGCTGCCCAGCTCTCCGTCCACTCCTTCATCCAGCTGCCCACTTCAACCCGGCCATCTATGAGTGGCCATATGTACAGGGCCTCGGCCAGGCTGATCCACTCCAAAAAAAAATTTTTTTTTGCATTTTCAGTTCAACTCCGATCAGATTTAAAGATTTTATAACTCGGCATCATCCAGTGATCAAGTATCTGATTGAAAAAGATGACAAGATCATATTCAAGGTATTTGAGAACATAATGATATGAAGCCACGAGGTTTTCACATGTTGAAAAAACCATTGTTCCATTTTCACCACCTAAGATATTAGACTTGCAGTGCGTAGCATATAGATACCTATAGATACCTAACTCGAAAACAACCCTTTTTTCTGCTTCCTTTATATTGTTTTTTCCCTTTTTTAATTTTTTGAAAATAACTCCGTAAGTAGCATCCAAAAGGGGCCTTTTAACAGCTTCTTATTACTTGGCTTCATATGTAGTGTACAATGTATCCTATACAACCACTCGCTGCACCTTACCATGGGTGTTCAGTTCCGTTTGGAGTGCAGTTGCAGGTACTAACTACATCGTTTAGTAGCTCATTGCTATTGAGTGGCCGTTGGTTGGTTCCCTTTGGGAGCTCCGTTCCAGCCTTGCTTAGAGTGAATCTCAATAAAATAAAAAAAAACTCAAAACAGAGCTGAATTGCCATAACATATATGGTTAAACCGTATTCTTGACTTTCCAGAAGGGTTAAATTGTGATTTATCCTGGCAGGGTTTAGTGAGCGGTATCTTCTATGGCGATGGTAGAATCTTCTCTTTGTCCCCTTTTAGCCACCTCTTAACACTCACAGGGCAATTTAAAAGCTCATACTTCATCTACAAGAACGCATTCAGCTTCTTATCCTTCATTTACGCCTTGTAGGTACGGGCTTTAGAATAGTCCATACGTCTTTCCTGTGTGTCGTAAGAGGCAACTAAGAGGAAATAAAGAAGTGTTAGATGGTTTAACCATAGCCAGGGGCAGATACCATTCACTGCACTTTACACCAAGCGGTTTAGTTTCACTTGGGATGTTTACTGCTTAAAGTGCGGTTGCTTGTACTATACCTTGTAGTGGGGTTCGAGTCCCGGCTCGCTTATCCATGCCCACCACTCAACCCAGGGTGTAATAACTTGGGTAAGCTAAGCCGAACAGGAAAAGATCATATCTTATGGGCCCTGCTTAGAGTGGATATCAATTAAAAAGGTTCAAAAGCACAAGCCAACCAAACAAATCAAAATTTTCTTCTAATATTAAAAGTTAATCCTGCACATTATTGTTGTTACCCATGATATGTTCCATTTCGTGGATTCGTCACCAGTAATGCTAATGAAGATATTTCTTTTATATATTTGTTCAATAACGACGAAATGGAGATTAAAAAATTCATTTAATGGCATATTTTCTCAGCACTTCAGTTTTCTTCTCACCTGTCCATCGATAATGTTACAATTCTTGTCCGTTATAAAAGAACGTCCTTTCAACGAGCGCTACGAATGGTTTTATGAGAATTTACATTCGAAGAGAATAAAGGAAGCTGAGCAGAGGATAAGAGCTAATATGGGACTACCTGGGGCTTTAAAGGTGGGTGCTTAGCAGGGTGGTAGGTGGCAGAGCATTGGTTGTCTTCGGGTGTCCGAAATGTTCATCCGAAAAATCCATTTTCTTTGGGTGTCCGAAATTTTCATCCGAAAAATCCATTTTCTTTGGTTGTCTGAAATGTTCATTATCTTCGGGTGTCCGAAATGTTCATCCAAAAAATCCATTTTCTTTGGGTGTCTGAAATGTTCATATTTTTTCGATTGGACGAAATGTATTCCAAAACCATCCAAACTTCTTTTTTTCTGAAATGTTGATTATCTTGAACCATTTGAAATAGTTTTTCCGTCACTATCAAATCCATTTGGGCTGGGTGTCTGAAATGTTCATTATTTTGGGGGTGTTCGAAATGTTCATCCAAAAAATCCATTTTTTTTGGGTGTGTGTTCTTTATCCTCGGGTGTCCGAAATGTTCATCCGAAAAATCCGTTTTCTATGGTTTTCTGAAATGTTCATTAGCTTCAGGTGTCCGAAATGTTCATCCAAAAAATCTATTTTCATTGGGTGTGTGAAATGTTCTTTATCCTCGGGTGTCCGAAATGTTCATCCAAAAAATCCTAATCGCTAATTTTTTTATGCTTGGACATGGTTGATGAAGGAGGCTGAAACCGCGAGACCTGACTTATGGTCTTAATGAAAAAAGCTGCATCTCAACAACTAAATGTCAAATCAAAAAAAATTTGATTTTGGATTCAGCAGCACAAATTTTTTCAAAATAATTAAATTCAAATATTTCCAGCATTTCTGTTTTTGTTGGTACAATGTTTTGTTGGAATTAATCATTTTTCAGGAATATTACACTTATTTTTAGCACTAGAATTATTAGTTTCCCTATAGTAAATTTTTGGGCATTTCGCTTAAATACCTCAAACATTTCTGTGCATATATGTAATTTTTCATCCTTTGTAGTTGGTTTTCTCAAATTAATATATACTTTTTTTCAGATTCGTCGTAGTCATGTATTTGAAGATAGTTGTGAAGCACTTGAGAAAGAATCTGCTGAGTCATTGAAGTTTTACATCAGCGTTTTGTTTCAAGATGAAGAGGGAATGGTAGGTTGAATCCAGGGTGGGTCTTTCCAGGATTCTTTCAGATGCCAAATCATCAGCACTGCCTTCATGATCAGTAGGTTTCGGCAGTGTGTCCGAATCTTTTTCTTCCGGTGTTCGAAGTGTTCAAGTCGTTTTCTTCAGATAAACAAAAAAGCTTCATATTCATCAACAAAGCTATTTCATAGCAGTATTGATGATTCCGAACCTTTTTCTACAGTTTGGTTGACACGAGAAAAGAAGTATTTAATCTTCTAGCAATAGATACATCTTGAAATATCGTCCATTTGCTGATTTTCTTCTTGACGGAACCCATTTTCTTGGGGTGTCTGAGTAGTTGTCATTCTGCCTCTCTAGATTTAAGCTTTAAATTTACTCTGCAATTTTCCTTGTCCTTGTTCCATGAGGCGATAGAGAAGTAGCAAATGATTTTATTATCAAATGCAAAATATTACCAGAGTCATAGCACAGTGCTTTCTTGTTCGCTAAAATGACTCACTGAATGTGCGATGTTGACGAAATGGTTTAATTAGCTAATTAATCGGATAAATATTCGCGAAACACCATAAGAGGTTTGC
>OZ023140.1:3404830-3432311 GCA_963675895.2 Styela plicata
ATATTCAATATGTACACTAAGACAGCTATGGCCAAAATTGAATATCTGATAAATTCAGAATCTGAGCAAATAATTTTTGTGACAGAATAGAAGTTTGGGCGTTACTATTATTAGACTTATTTTGATAGAATACGCTGCCAGCAACGCTAACACCATTCCCTTATAAATGGCCTACAATTAGGAATTTTCAATAAATCTTTGAACACTCAAAAGTAAAACAGTTACGTATATCACTTACTGCCCCAATACTGTAATGAATTGCAGGTACATTTTCAATCAGAGCAAGGCTGCAAGGGAAATATCATACTTGAAAAATATCCTGAAACCACTAAAATTACCAATATTTAATGTTTATTAAATAAATTATAAAATTATTATCAAATTTTTTATTATTAGAAATTGAAGCAATATTAAAGTATGGATGCAAAATTTTATTAATTATATATTAAACTATTTCAAAGCTAGCCAAAATCTAATAATTTTTATTTCGAAACTGAACCGAATAATTTTGCATATCGACTATTTGGCCTTGCCTATTGGGTTCATATTCTCGTATAAACTAACAAAGACATCTTTTTAGAAAATTGTTAAATGCATCAAAATTTATACATTTCCAATCAATTCAATAGATTTTGAATCGCTATAAAAATTGATTTGAGTAGTTTATGAAATTATTAAGCTGACAAACCTATATAAGACTTTTGAGAAAATTAAAAGTTAAGATTCCTTTATAAAGTTCACTATAAAATCACTATTATTGACTATTTACAAATATGTGGTCGGACTGGTAAAACGTCGGTTAATCGTAGTTCGTACACTTGGAAATGGCTCGCATTAGACAAAAATTGTTAGATAATTGTGAGTTACTCAAGTTTTACATTTATTTTCTGAAAATATATACGGTACACTCTTAATTCAGTTGATTTCGTATCATTGAAAAATTTATGGTCACGAATCAAATATTTTTGACAGCCCTACATGCTGCTCAACAGTGCTCTGACATAGCGCTTAGCGGTTCTCAAATGTTCATAACAGTCTTGAAAAATATATAATGCTAATGTGACAATTATATTCCTGTAATTAGGACCAATTCTTTTATATTATATAGCATTTAATTCAAATCAGTTTCATTCTTTTCGACGCACAAGCCTCCACATTTTCTTCTTCTTCAATATCATAGTAGACAGCACAGGCTCCTTGGATAGTTATATCTTTTGGATTATTTTTCTCTCCATGAACCAGTTGCGTTATATCAGATACTTTTCTCCATTCATCGTAAACTTCATCGTATTTCAATATGGTATTTGTACTTTTCACAACAAAAAGTTTGTCATTGATATTCAGAGGCCATTTTATGGAATACTCCATTGGTGCTCTTTTCATCTCTCTCTCTCTTGGCTCTGTAACATTTTTCACACTTTCACATTTCTTATTCTCTGTGTTGAATTTTACTACATTAGCATTTTGTGTAAATATAAAGATGGTGTCACCCACAGATATAGCTGAATCATTGTTGTGTTGAGAAATTCTGACGTTGTTTACTTCTACCCAAGATTTTGTATTGACATTGAACATTACAGAATACACTATTGGCCCTGTATTTATGGGACGGCCAAATGAGGAATGGCCTAATGACAACACTTGAACTGTTTCGACAAAAAGCAATTGAATGCTATTTCCTACCGACACAGCAAGAAAATCGCCATCTTTCCAAACATTCTTCACTCCTGGTAGACTTTCATCCCACCTGTTTGTTGCTGCATCATACTGCAAAGTCCAATCTTTAGTCACAACGTAAATGTAGTCATCAGTTGTTGCCACCTTTGCTGAGTCATCAACTATGTGAGTAGTTGAGGCGATTTGAATCCATTCTCTGGTTTTGCTCAAGAAGAAATGTTCATTCCCACATAAAACAATCAATTTGCCATTCAATGAACAAATTTTTGCTCCCGATTTTACTAAATTTGGAAGAGTGAACCACTTATTTGTTGACAAATCCAACATTCGTACTTCGTTATTGGAATACAGAAGAGCAATATTGTATTTCCGATCATGCTCTTTCTTACGTAAGAATAAGTTTAAAAGGATTTTTGAGCATTCAAAATTCTGTTGCACAAGTGGTTCCTCTGCTATGACATCTTTGATAAAATTCTTTGGAAGTTTGTCGAATTTGATTGTTTGCAAAAGCTCCGGTAAGCTACTTTTACGAAGTTCCACGTCGTGTTTTACCCAGCAACATATTGCGATCCATTTCCATTTTTCATTGAACAAGTATTCGTGATCTTTGCTGGTTAAGATGGATCGAATACTTTCTATCGGCAGATCTTTGTACTCTTTCTGCATTGAGATACTTGCGGGGTACATAAAAATGAATTTGTTCAATTTGTCAGTGATTTGTTTTGGTGTGAATCTGAACTGCGTAGCAAATTTTCTTAAAATAAAATAGTTTTCAGCATTCAAATATTTTTTGAATTTGTCAATATCTGTGAATAACTTTTCATTAAACAGATCTTTGCATTCTTGACTTTCTTGAAACATGGTTTCGTTTTGTAATTTCTCCAAAAAATTTGGATTTTGTAATGGATACCAAGACATAGTGTCAAGAATCTTGTGAGTGTATTCTTTTCTGTTGTTAAAATCGAACTCAGCCCAGTGTTTAATGCATTCCCATGCAATTTCATTTAATGTTGGATGATGCTCATTTAGGTAAGTCACCAAATCTTGTTGGGAAAGTTGAAGCAAATTGGACGTATTATCCAGTTTGTACGTTTCTCGAAAAATCTTTTCAGTAGAGTCTTGAACACTAGAGATATCGAATTTTGTAGCTAACTTGGAAACTTTGATGCAATTTTCAGCCTTCAGCTCTCTTTCTAAAAAACGCACACAAGCTTGTGTGATTTCATCTAGCTGCATTATTTCAGATGCTTGTAAAACATCTTCGATAATTTTAATGTCGATTGAAACTTCCTCAACATAACCACTATACATGAACTCAATGCATTGTTGAACAATGACTGCATTTACATCTATCATGTTAACAAACCCCTGTTGCTTTTCCTTAGTGTCATGTTCCAACATAGCACGAAAGTATTCAGACTTTTCAATGATTGTTTGACGATGAACATGAAATGACTCTTTGCCAACTTTGATGATAAAATCAGTGGGAACTTTCTCGTTTCGTAGGTCCTTTTTTATTGACTTAGTATTGGATTCGTCATCAGTGTTAAGTTCGTCATCACGAATGTCCATTTTATATTCAATAAATTCTCTTTTAAACAATATATAACTGGTGCAGTATCTAGAATGTTGAGAACGAATCGATTATTTGAACACATTCGGTAATTAACATATTAGGCAGAGTAAAATTCTAGATTTTAGATATTTCAGAATAGTGGCAGAAATATGAACAATGCTCATTGTGTTTCAGCTTTTGTGACTATTATTTGCCTTTGAAATATTTTTTTTAAAAACGCTTTTTTCGTCTAAAACTTGGCAGAATTTAAACATTTCATATTGAAACGTAAATTTGAGGTTTTTGCCATCCTATTTTTCGTCTTGAAGATCTGATTCTCATAACATACTAATGATCTGTTATTTTTCTTATCTACACTGCTTAATGTTCATGTAAATCATTAATTCATAAAACGGTTTGACAACAACTCATTCCATGTTGGTTTTTGTTACGTCGTAAACTTTTAAATAACTGAAGAGGTTTGGTAAAGCCTTGACGAAAACTCACAATAAAATTACTTTATCGTTGAATGAGATTTGGTCCCACTTTTTTTGTTTACTCTCATACTACTTATTACTCCAATAATTATATTTATCCAATACTTCCATTTAGGATGTTTTTTGGTTAAAGTACAGTTGCTGGTACTACGTTTTTTTCTATAGCAACTTGTTAGAGCGGGTCAGCCTGTTCATGGCTCTGTAAAGCGACCACTTATAGACAGACAGGGTTTCAATTGCTGGAACGATATAATCTTTTCCTGTTCAGCTTAGCCTACCCAAGTTATTACACCCCGGGTTGAGTGGTGGGCATGGATAAGCAAGCCAGACTCGCCGGGACTCAAACCCGAGATCTTCAACCTGTGATGCCAACATGTTTAACCACTAGGCCACCGCGCCCACGACTACTATATATATTGTAGTAGCTCTTTGTGTTTATTTGGTTCCTTATTGTCACTGCTTCCGACCTTGCTCAGAGTGTATTTTAATGAAAAAATCTCATTCAAGTGTCGTTGTAGAGTTATCTGCATACATGTACTGTTTGATCCCGAAACAGATTGATTGAAACTCGCGAATCTAGTCCAGTTTTCTCGAAGTACACATCTTCGTGGCTCACTCAAGACCATCTTAATAATAATTCAAATGTATAGAGTGTGACGTAAAGCGTATCTAATACAGTGCATGGTGAGTAGACACTATAATACCGCTCCCAAATTCTATGAAAATAAGAAAAGGGAACGTCAGTCTCATAGACATAGTTTATTTATACACCTCTGTCTACACAAAATGCGACACAAATATAAAGATATCACATTACAGAGTGCAGGAAAGCAAACTAAGCCCATGATCAGGAGTCTTAACCCCCAATTCCAACTGGCATCTACATGAGAGGATTTGGAAACCACACCGACAAGGCAAAAAATAGACCGCGCCTGGTCAGTATGCCACATCAGGGGTTCATGCATAATAAAACTAGGCAGGTATAAATATTCCCACTAGGTTGTCAAGCTTTACTGATGCAATAATATAGTATCGCTATCATACAATGTGCTGATTCCCTTATTAAATACACACAGCTTTGCTGACTCTGTTCAAACTATTTATTCATAGCTTTGTTTTTGCTGTTATTATTGTTTGTGATAAGTCAAAGATATCTTTATATATTTGATAAGTTTCAAGAACAGTATATTTGTTTCGAGTTCTGATACAGTTTTAGTGTTTATTCTCATATCATGAGTGCAAATGTATCTGAAAGTGGCAACTCTATTCAAAATACGTAATCTAATAATTTGTGAGTAACTTAATATGGATTGTGAAGGCTCAGTGCTACTCAGACATCTGAAGAAAATGAGTGTCATAGGAAAAAATGTAGCAAATGCAACCCCATTTCATGTTATATCTCCTGCTGGAAAAATAAAATGTCTTTATTTGAGTGTCTGTAAGAAACAACTCAACTCAAAAAAAGTCCAAGATTATTAATACTGCATTGTTGATGTTTTTGAAGCTTTTTGGTCACACAAAGTAAATGTCATGAATTTTTTTGATTCCCAAATATAAAACTGTTAAACCCGAACATAAAACTACAACCGAGATCTTGTTTTTTCAGGTATCCTAAATGTTCTTTTCATTTTCTTTAGTCAAAAAAAAGCTTCCAAGCCATCAACATCACTATTTCATAGCAATATTGATTATTTTGAAACTCTTTATACTGTTTGGTTCCTACTAGACACAAAAAAATACATTAAATTTTTTTAGCCACAGATATTATGAAATATTGCTGATTTGCTGGTTTTTCTTCTGATGAAATCCCATTTTTTCGGGCGTCTGAGTAGCATATTGGCTGCTGGCATTCTGCTAGTCTGAGCTGAAACGGTACATACCGTACATTACCAAACCTCTAAAACAGAAATTTTTTGGGTGTGTGAGGGGCTGATGGTAACACTACCTACCAATTTTTTGTTTCCCCTTTGTGCTTTTTACGTAACTCAGGAAATTGTTTACAACAATTCTATTTTGTCTCTGGTTCAAACACTCGAGGCCAAATTGTTCGATACAATTTTGTTTAAATTATTGTAGCAGTGAAGTTCTATTCAGGTTTAGTTTGTTTTCAGAGTGCAGTTGCTATTTCTATATTCTGTAGTAGCTATTTGTTATATAAGTGTGTGTTTGTTGGTTACTTTGAGGTGCCTTCCAATATGCTTAAAAAATTCAGATTACATATCTGGAATTTAGAAAGAGTGTTTCAAATAAATTATTTTAATGTTCGTATTGTTCTATGGCAAAAGAAATAGTAATATATTTGATTTTTGTCTCTCCCTAGGTATTCGTCGCAACAGCGTTTTGAACCAACCTGGTATTTTGCCTATAGCCATCTCAATTATACAATAATGTTGATTTTCCTTTTATCTTTATTCATTGCCTGAGACAAATTAACAATGCATATGTAATACAGTACCTGTGACCCTACCACATAAACTGGGGGAATGTCAACTACTATTCACACCAAGCAAAGTCGGAAGCAGCTCTCAAAGTAAATCAACCAACGGCCATTCATTAGCAGAAAGCTACTAAAAGATGTAGTACCAGCAACTGCTCTCTAAACTGAAAACATCCCAAATGGAACTGAACCGCCATGGTAACGTGTAGTGAGTGATTTCTGCCCTGGGCGATGATAAAGCCACCTACCACTTACTTATTTACTTTTAATTGCCTCTAACTACATGCACGAAATACGTTAGGACTCTTCTAAAGCCTTTACCCACATACTTGGTTTTCCTCTCCCGTAGGATAAAAATGATATCTTATCCTATATGAAATCGCAGACACGTTTTTCATTTTCATGAAACGAATTTAATATTCATGAATCACTACAAGAATGTACTTTTGAACTTTAGAATTGTTGTAATATTATATTACAAGATTCACCAAGATTGTCTAAAATGAATGGAATTCCTGACTTGTGCTAGGTATTCATCAAAAAGATATTCTATTCTCCAGCAAAAGATATATTAAATATTGCCCATTTGCTTCTGATGGTGTCTTGCTAGCAATGTAGCTTACTTTTTGCATGTATGGTCCCTTACATATATTAAACCCAGAAATCCTTGTTTGAACCCCTGTATCATATCATATTGTTGGGGAAAATGAGGCGACTATGACATTTGCATTCTTGTAATTTAAAACATACAGTAGAAATTGTCTTAATTTAATCAAACTTCATATTTTTCACGCACAAGCCTCTATGCCTTTATAAATATTATGGTTAGTAGACAGCGCATGCTCCCTTTATAGTTTTGAAATTCAAATTATTTTTCAAGGCCAGTTGCGGTATATCAGTAACTGTTATTCACTCATCGCAAGCTTCATCGTATTTCAATATGGTGTCCGTATTTTCACAATAAAAAGTTTGTCATCAATATTCAGTGGCCATTTTGTATTCTTCTGATCCCGTTTGGTGCCTACAATGAGAGCATGTCATAACGGTTTTTGTCTCCTTCATTTTTGGGTTTGGAACATTTTTCATACTTTTACATTCCCTATTCTCTGTGTTGAATCTTTCTACATTAGCATTTCGTGTAAAGGTAAAGATGCTGCCACCCACACATATGGCTGAATCCCCACAGCGTCTATACATTCTGACTTGGTTAGCTTCTACCCAAGATTTTGTATTGACAATTTTCAATAAAGTTTTCACTGTTATTGACTATATACAAATATGTGGTCGGACTGGTTAAACGTCAGTTAATCGTAGTTCGTACACTTGGAAATGGCTCACATTAGACAAAAATTGTTGGATAATTGTGAGTTACCCAAGTTTTACATTTATTTTCTGAAAATATAAACGGTACACTCTTAATTCAGTTGATTTCGTATCATTGGAAAATTTATAGTCATGGATCAAATATTTTTGACAGCTCTACATGCTGCTCAGCAGTGCTCTGACATAGGACTTGTTGGTTCTCAAATGTTCATACCAGTCTCGAAAAAATTGCAATGCTCCTATGACAATTATATTCCTGTAATTAGGACCAATTTTTTTATATTATATAGCATTTAATTCAAATCAGTTTAATTCTTTTCGACGCACAAGCCTCCACGTCTTCTTCTTCTTCAATATCATAGTAGACAGCACATGCTCCTTGGATAGTTATATCTTTTGGATTATTTTTCTCTCCATGAACCAGTTGCGTTATATCAGATACTTTTCTCCATTCATCGTAAACTTCATCGTATTGCAATATGGTATTTGTACTTTTCACAACAAAAAGTTTGTCATTGATATTCAGAGGCCATTTTATGGAATGCTCCATTGGTGCTCTTTTCATCTCTCTCTCCCTTGGCTCTGTAACATTTTTCACACTCTCACATTTCTTATTCTCTGTGTTGAATTTTACTACATTAGCATTTTGTTTAAATATAAAGATGGTGTCACCCACAGATATAGCTGAATCATTGTTGTGTTGAGAAATTCTGACGTTGTTTACTTCTACCCAAGATTTTGTATTGACATTGAACATTACAGAATACACTGTTGGCCCTGTATTTATGGGACGGCCAAATGGGGAATGGCCAAATGGCAACACTTGAACTATTTCGACAAAAAGCAATTGAATGCTATTTCCTACCGACACAGCAAGAAAATCGCCATCTTTCCAAACATTCTTCACTCCTGGTAGACTTTCATCCCACCTGTTTGTTGCTGCATCATACTGCAAAGTCCAATCTTTAGTCACAACGTAAATGTAGTCATCAGTTGTTGCCACCTTTGCTGAGTCATCAACTATGTGAGTAGTTGAGGCGATTTGAATCCATTCTCTGGTCTTGCTCAAGAAATAATGTTCATTCCCACATAAAACAATCAATTTGCCATTCAATGAACAAATTTTTGCTCCCGATTTTAGCAAATTTGGAAGAGTGGACCACCTATTTGTTGACAAATCCAACATTTGTACTTCGTTATTGGAATACAGAAGAGCAATATTGTATTTCCTATCATGCTCTTTCTTACGTAAGAATAAGTTTAAAAGGATTTTTGAGCATTCAAAATTCTGTTGCACAAGTGGTTCCTCTGCTATGACATCTTTGATAAAATTCTTTGGAAGTTTGTCGAATTTGATTGTTTGCAAAAGCTCCGGTAAGCTACTTTTACGAAGTTCCACGTCGTGTTTCACCCAGCAACATATTGCGATCCATTTCCATTTTTCATTGAACAAGTATTCGTGATCTTTGCTGGTTAAGATGGATCGAATACTTTCTATCGGCAGATCTTTGTACTCTTTCTGCATTGAGATACCTGCGGGGTACATAAAAATGAATTTGTTCAATTTGTCAGTGATTTGTTTTGGTGTGAATCTGAACTGCGTAGCAAATTTTCTTAAAATGAAATAGTTTTCAACGCTCAAATATTTTTTGAATTTGTCAATATCTGTGAATAACTTTTCATTAAACAGATCTTTGCATTCTTGGCTTTCTTGAAACATATTTTCGTTTTGTAATTTCTCCAAAAAATTTGGATTTTGTAGTGGATACCAAGACATAGTATCAAGAATCTTGTGAGTGTATTCTTTTCTGTTGTTAAAATCGAACTCAACCCAGTGTTTAATGCATTCCCATGCAATTTCATTTAATGTTGGATGATGCTCATTTAGGTAAGTCACCAAATCTTGTTGGGAAAGTTGAAGCAAATCAGACATATTATCCAGTTTGTACGTTTCTCGAAAAATCTTCTCAGTAGAGTCTTGAACACTAGAAATATTGAATTTTGTAGCTAACTTGGAAACTTTGATGCAATTTTCAGCCTTCAGTTCTCTTTCTAAAAAACGCACACAAGCTTGTGTGATTTCATCTAGCTGCATTATTTCAGATGCTTGTAAAACATCTTCGATAATTTTAATGTCGATTGAAACCTCCTCAACATCACCACTATACATGAACTCAATGCATTGTTGAACAATGATTGCATTTACATCTATCATGTTAACAAACCCCTGTTGTTTTTCTTCAGTGTCATGTTCCAACATGGCACGAAAGTATTCAGACTTTTCAGTGATTGTTTGACAATGAACATGAAATGACTCTTCACCAACTTTGATCATAAAATCAGTGGGAACTTTCTCGTTTTGTAGGTCCTTTTTTATTGACTTAGTGTTGGATTCGTCACCAGAGTCAAGTCCGTCATTCTGAATGTCCATTTTATAGCTTTTTTTCTCTTCTAGACAATATATGTTAGGCACGGTATCTAGAATATTGAACAACTGACACAAAATTATGTATAGTAACAAACATGAATGTTGAAAACGGATCGATTATTTGAACACATTTGGTAATTAACATATTAGGCAGAGTGAAATTCTAGATTTTAGAGATATTTCAGAATAGTGGCAGGAATATGAACAATACCCATTGTGCTTTAGCTTTTGTAACTATTATTTGCCTTTGAAATATTTTTTTTAAAAACGCTGTTTTCCGCCTAAAACTTGGCATAATTTAAACATTTTTTTTATAAAAATTTACTCAGAGTGAATTTCAATGAAAAAAAATCTTGTTCAAGCATCGTTGTAGAGTTATCTGCATACCTGTACATCTTTATACAGATTGATTACAATGGATTAAACTCACTGATCTAGTCCAGTATTGTCGGTCTCTAAGTATAAATATTCCTGTCTAACTCAAAACCTTCTGAGCAATAATTCAAGCGTATAGAGTGTGACGTGAAGCGTATCTAATACAGTGCATGGTTGAGTAGACACTATAATACCGCTCCCAAATTCTATGAAAATAAGAAAAGGGAACGTCAGTTTCATAGACATAGTTTATTTGGACAACTCTGTCGACACAAAATGCGATACAAATAAGGATATCACATTCACAGAGTTCAGGAAAGCAAACTAAGCCTAAAATAAAGTTTAAAACGTGCCACGGAATGAGCTTCAAAGAAATATTTGAAGAAAGTAACACGCGTTTGCCTATGTCAAAATAAATATATAAATATTACTAAATTCGGCCACCTTTTACGGAACCCCCTCCCCCACAAAAAATAATTAAAATAAAGGGGCGCCAAACACACACATTATGAGTTCACACACATGAGAAAATTCACAGCACATAACCGTTTATTTCAATACCTTTTATTTTTAATGAAAGTTTTGGTCTATACAAGCAATAACCCTACCAGAATCGCCCTGATCTTATTCATTCTGCAGTGAAAGATTTTCAGTGTACAATGTTCTCCTTGTTGGGGTAACGCGGGACTATATATTTAGCATTCTATGCCTTTGTCTAAAATGCTCGTCTGAGGAAGTCTGACCTTGGGGTCAGACGAAACATTACAGAAATAAATTTTTGTATCCTATAAATGATTCACGATTAATTCGAATAAATCTTGCTTCGAATCACCGAATCGAATTGCCCAGCCCTACTTGATGCCATATATCATGTAGGGCTGGGCAATTCGATTCGGTGATTCGAAGCGAGATTTATTCGAATTAATCGTGAATCGTTTATAGGAACAAAAACTTGTTAAATTAACTAGGATTTTCAACGACGAAATGCAATCGATTTATATTTCTTCGTTAAAATATGAAAATTGTAGGTCTTAGTGTGAATTGAAAATATACTATAAACTCTAAATTTCTTCAATTTCACATTAAAACAAGTTATAATAGTAAAAGTGGGATATTCGTTATATACATAGAATTAGTGATTCGACCAGATTCGAACTAATTATGTTAATCAGATTCGAATTTAAAATGCTTCGGTTTTGCCCAGCCCTAACATCCTGACGATGTAAAAGGAGCGATATATAGTTAGATATCGACAATCTCAACTATCTGAAATGTTAAAATAATATACCCAATTATAAAGTGAATTCTGAATTAAAACTCAACTTCTGTATGACTAGACTAAACAAACCTACTTCTCATAATGTTGAAATGCTGATGCAATCAAGGTAACCAGGCTGATCTACGACGGTCGAATCAAACTTTTACCTTTGCTAGTTTTCTAGTTATTAGAATTTGCCAGACACCAAATATGTCATTTATATAAATGCTCATTCAGACCAACCATGCGCAATCAGTAAAATGGTATATGTATTAGCCAATCACAGAAAGAATCACAAATTTGTTTTTAAAAACCTGAGTTAGAATAAGCATGTCCGTGCACAATTTCAAATTAAAATATTGGCCAATTTTTTATATTTCATATTTTGATATTTCTCACCTATTATAAGAAATATTATGTTGACGTTGATGCCTTTTCGCTGCTTCAAAACATAGAAAATATTTTGTGATTTATACGATACTTCACCTGTACTAACCATGATCAGGAGTCGTCACCCCTATTCCAAACTGGCATTTACATCAGAGGCCTCGGTTCGACATCGGGTTTTAAGGCCAAGCTGTATTCTTGGCTTTTCTCTCCTATAGGATAAAAACGAAATTCTATCCCAACCCTAACATATTTCCCATATTTAATAAGCCTTGAAATCTCGCTTTTAGGAAAATTCTGAGTTTTCGGTGCAAATTTTGGGTTGTTTTTTGAAACTTATACATTAAAAATGTTTTTGCATGAGGCGTTGTTTGCGTTTTTTGCATGTAGTGACGTCGTAATTTGAAATCATCAATTTTTTTGTTAAGTTTTTGTTCTGACATTCTAAAAGAAAACAAAAAAGCAATAGATGGTTTCGTCATCGGCCAGGGCAGATCCACAAATTGTACTTTACCATAGCGGTTCAGTTCTATTTGGGAGGTTTTCTGCTTAACATGCATTTGCTGATACTACATTTTGAGTTAGACTGCTGGTTCCATTCAGGTGCTGGCTCCTGCCTTTCTCTGAGCAAATTTCAATGAAAAAATATATTGAAAATTTTCTCCTCTTCACAGATCACACTGGCAGAGAACAGCACAATGATTCTACTCTGGTTTCCTCATCGAACAGTAGGAATGTGGTACAATATCCCCTCATTGATCACAGTCTGGGGTGGATTTATAGTTGGTGAGTACTTTAATTTTATATATCATCCATTTTTTAAATATTGAGGCACCAGAGACTGAGAAAAAATGTCCGAATGGCTATCAATATTTCAAAAATATAATACCTTGAGGGTGTACTCGCCGATTAAATATGCTCATATGTATGTTTATATCACTTGCAAGAAGATTAAAATACTTTTTTCAGTTTAATTTCCAATTACAAAGTTCCTTTTATTTACTTTCGATTTAATTTGCATGACTGCGACATTTAGAGTGATGCCGAATTTCTTTCTAATATCTGTTGTATGATGTTCAATGTTTTTTTTTTTTTTTTTTTTAAAGCCACTTTTTAGAGTGGATCACCTTGTCCAAGGCCCTGTAACAGCGGCCACTTATAGACGGACAGGGTCACAATTACTGGAAAGATATCATCTTTTCCTGTTCGGCTGAGCCTACCCAAGTTATTACACCCTGGGTTGAGTGGTGGGCATGGATAAGCGAGCCGGACTTGCCGGGGCTCGAACCCGAGATCTTCAACCTGCGATGCCAACATGTTTAACTATTACCGTAACCACTATGCCCAGTGGTGCATATAGGATTTTTTTGTGGAAAAAATGTTTTATTTTGTTTGTCCTCGAATATATATGACGTTGTAATGTGATTCGAGTTTTATACCTAAATCACATATCTATCAAGGCAGAAGATGTCAAATCAATGACGGTTCAGTTCCGTTTGGGATGTTTTCCATTTAGAGTGCAGTTGCTGGTACCACCTCTTTTAGTAGCTCTTTGCTATTGAGTGGCTGTTGGTTGGTTCCCTTTGTGAGCTGCTTCCGGCCTTGCTTAGAGTGAATTTCAATAAAAAAAATATGGCGTTTTTATATGTAGGTTTTGAAAAAATTAATTATGTGCTCATTATAATATTATTATATTGAATACTATACAACTATAGGTCTCTCAAGTGAGACTGACCAAACTTCCGAATTAATGACCAAATATGATGATTTGCGTATTCAAAATTTTTCTGTGTCATTCAATACGCCAACAAAGATTCAAGCCTTTTTGTAGATGATTTTTTATCCTCAATTGAGATTACTCGTGTACAATTTGAAATTTAACTTTGTCGACCAAAGGAGCCATGGATGTACTGTACCAAGGGGTTGGTAGCTTGGTTTTTTTGAGGGTCTTAAATGGTCAAATCATTTTCTTAGGATGGACAAAAAAGCTTCAAAACCATCAACACTGCTATTTCATAGCAGTATCGCTGATTTTCAACATTTTTTGCTAAAAAAAAGAAGTATTTTATATTCTAGCCATAGATATTATAACATGAAATATTGCCCATTTGCTAACCTCGCTTTTGATAGAACATGTTTTTTTCGGGTGTCTGACCAGACTTGACTGAATGAGTTAACCATTGAATGATGAGTTAACCATTGCCCAGGGCAGGTACCACACACTGTGCTTTATCATAGGGGTTCAGTTCACTTTGGGATGTTTTCCGCTTGAAGTGCAGTTGCTGGTGCTATAGCTTGTAGTAGCTCTTTGCTGATGAGTGGCTGATAGTGGGTTCCTTTTAGATTCTGCTTCCGTCCTTGCCTAGAGTAAATTTCAATAAAAAAAAATATTCAAGCACAAAAAATATGTAACTATTAATAGACTAAATAATCAGATTTTTGTTGTTGATGTCATATCAAGAAGCAACAATATCAATGCAAGAATGTACTAAAACTCAATGTTAAATAAAACTGACGATTTAAGCAAAATTATTTTTTCGCGGTTCTCCGAGAAATTTGCAATAAATAAATCTTAGCTTACATCGGTTTCATCGCGCGAGAGAGGTAAACTGAAATATGATTAAACATGACGTCCGGTGCAGATGCTGGTTTCAAGTCCACAATTGATGGATTCTGCCTAACCATTTTACTGAGTTTTCCTGTGCATGAGCATGGCTCATGGAGCAAGGGAGGTTCCCACAGAATATGACCATATCCCACACAATTCTAACTTCTGATGTAAGTTTTAGAATTTCAAATCGATTTTAAGCGTTTTTGAGAAAATTTGTTGGGATTTAAATAAATTACTATTGCGTCTCATATATGCATTTCTGTTTTCGTACCTTAAGAGCAAACATTTTAAAATTATTTGGCTATTTGGTGATTTTTCATGATAACTTTTCGCCACTTTTATTGTGCCCAGTCGTAAAACCAATATACAGGTATTTAGCTCTTGTTCGGTGTTTCTTGAATTTGAACAACGTATTTGCTTATCGGTTTTGTAATACTAATTAATATAGTGCGGTATCTTAAAACAGTTGGGAATAAGTTTTTTTCAATAGAATTACATTGCGAAAGATTCAATTCGAAAATATTTTATTTATTTTTTCTTTTATATAGCCACTTATATAGAGTGAATCGTCATCCCAAGGCCTTGTAACAGCGGCTACTTATAGATGGGCAGGGTTACAATTGCTGGAAAGATATTACGGTATCTCTTCCTGTTCGGCTTAGACTAACCAAGTTAATACACCCTCGGTTGAGTGGTGGGGATGGATAGGCGAGCCGGACTTGCCGGGACTCGAACCCGAGATCTTCACTCTTCGATGCCAACATGTTTAACCATGAGGCAATCGCGCCCACTATTAATATTAGACATTTGATTCAAAAATAAATATTCAAAATTTGCATCCCTAGTTTGGGAAACCCTAGGGATCTAACTGTCAACTCCAGCTGTCTGTAACCTTACAAATTGCCAATTTCAACAAGACGTCAGTATATGGATTTTATTTCGTAACAAACAATTCAAGTATCAAGTTTAAAAACTGTCACATACCATCATTTGTACTCGAAAAAAGGGGAGGGGGAAATTCGTGCATATCCAGCCCCCATGTTTTTAAAATTAACTTTGAAACTTCTATTGAAAAAAGTTTTGTGCTGCATTGGTGTTGCAATCACCTACAATACAGGTGTTCATCCTAAAATAGTTTCAAACAAAATTATCTTCAAAAAAAAAACTTGTCTACACTGTAAAAATTTCGTTAAAACGGATGAAAATTTTGTAGTTCTTTTGGCCATTACATTTTATGTAAAATTTTATTATGTTATTCTCCTGAAAGTTCATGCTTTTTTACCCTATTACTTATGCAGCACAAATGCACTCAGAATAGATAGAGCGATAGTCATAAATGTTGCGGAGCTTTGGAGTCCAGAGTTGGGAGGGTAGGGCTTTGCTGGCATCGTTTCAAATACTTTGAATATTTCTGTGTATTTACTCCCTTCTCTGTAGTAAACCGGTGGCTCTCCCATGTTACTTGATACTCTCTCTGAAAAAATGATAGAAATTGTAGTTAAAGTTGTTTTTAAGATTTGCCCTGTTTAGTGTTAAACTGTAGATTCGGAAATTATCGTAATTGCAATTCAAATAGCTTATATTCTGGGAATCTGATTAAAAGCAATTTCAATTTTGAATTATTCAGAAATAGATTCATTTTGCAATAAAATTATCAAACATGCCTTGATTTGGCCTGTTTTGTGTTAAACTGTATATTCGAAAATCATATCAGACTCATATAAATGAAAACAATGTTCTAACATCTCCTGTAAACGGAGTTTGTTATATTTGAAATTAATATTTGTTTTGGTATATGCTAAATTTTGCAACATCGAAACTGTATTCTATAGGTCTGAGGGAATGTGGACTAACTACTTATCCTTCCTCTGTGCCTTTGTGTTGTCAGATCCGTATGCAGTAAATGCAAGGATACAGTAGCAAGAGTAACTATGACTAACTAGAGAGGTTCAAAGTCTTGCTTCACACTTACAGAACTTTACAGAAATAAATTTGTGTAAGTTCGAAGCAAGAATTTGAACCTCTCTAAATAGAAACCTTAATTGCAATGTTTGGGGATGTTATAATTCAAATAGCCTAGTATCCTAGGAATCTGATCAAAAGTAATTTTGATTTTGAGTTATTCAAAAATAAATTCATTTTGCAGTAAAATTATCGAACATGCCAAACCTTAACGTTGTAAAATTTGGCGTATTTCATATCTCTGATGCAAAATTGAAAAAATTTTGTTCATGTAAAATATTTTAATATCCTGGACGTATGTACTAATGTTTAAATCCAGTCTTCGAACTCTGATGAATTCATATGAAATATTATAACTCACTTAAATCTCCATCACCAGTTGTAGTGTCAGTTTTGTTGTTTGAATTCCAAATGTCAACCCATACCACACCTTTGGGAAAGTATACATCTCTTTCATATTTTCCTGGCAAATAGAAATAAAAAGTATATACTATTGTCTTCTATTTACTAGGTGTGACTGATTGCCCATTTGTATGGGTTTATTTTCAAATTATATTACTGATTCAAGCATGTCAAATACACATTATACACACACATATCCCTAACCCTTCTTCAGAAATACTCTTACGGCCAGCATCTCACACACACATACATCCATAACCCTTACCTTTATAATACACTAGTGCAACCAACTTATCACACATTAATACTTCCATTCAGAATAGATTAGAATAAACAACAAAAACCCGCATATTTCCGCTCGCGCACAAATTCTCAACTTTTGGATTTACAACAGCACATTGCACACACACATTCCTCATCCATACCCTTTTCATCCTCGCTCACACACATAACCCTCACCTTATTAATATACTAGAGAAGCCAGCACATCACACTCACCTTCTTGACCGTCTACTTTCAAAATATGCTGGAGCAAACAGCACATCACACACACACACATTTATAACCCACCCCTTCATAATATACTAGAGAAGCATTCAATACATTTCAGATCCACTACTTCCAAAATATACTGGAACAAACAGCACATCACATACATTTTGAGACTTAAACACACTTATTCCAAGCCACTAACTTTACAATAGACTGGAGTAGAGCAATCACAGAACACACGCACTTCTAATCCTTACCTTCAGAATACACTGGAGCTACCAACACATCAGGCCCAAACATGTACTGGTCTTTAGAAATTTGATCATCGAAGCACATTGGGTCTTCGGGGAACTCGAAAAACAGTGGCCGCTGCACAGGTGTACTATTTTCGTAGTATTCTTGTATAAGGCTCTCAGTGTAGTTGGACAATAATGCATGGAGTTGAGTTAAACGACCAAATCTCTGAAATGTGTAGTCATCTTCATATATCTGAGGAAACGGAACAAATTAGATTAATGATGTGAAGCTATTATATAGGATAGGATATCATTTTTATCCTGCGGGAGTGAAAAGCTGAGAATACAGCTTAACAATATGGCGAACCATGACCTCGCGTGCAGATACCAGTTCCGAATCGAGGTGAAGGTTTTACGATTATCGTATTTTTCATTTTTACTGTGCATGGACCTGATGAGTGGAGGAAGCTGTAAGTAGCACTTACGTGAACTACCGTGCATCGAGGAGGCATCCAGCAGACCTCTCGCATATAATCATCACACCTCACGGGATTTGAACCTGCGCCGTGACGATCAGAGATACGTAGCCCGGAGCCTATTTCCAACGCTTTACTGATTGAGCTAACCCCCCCCCATATGTCTTATTGGTATGCCCAATTGTTTGATGCCCAATTGTTTGGTTTGATTCGTTAGGATTTGACAAATACATGGTCAGTGTTGCCTAAATCGAATATTCGAATAATCCCAACACAAATAAAGACGACTTTCCAGAAAAAGTTGTAAAATTCATCACCATTTTGATTCATTTCCTCAAAATTTATACATTTTAGATTTTGAATCCGTGGTAAAATTGAATAAAAATAAATTATAAATGCGGGAATCCCAGGATCTAATATTTTGGACAGCCCCACACAGACATTTTTTTAAAATTGGATAGATGAAGTAGCTAGTGAAGATGATCGGAAGGACATTTACTTTTGCCCAGGGCAGATACCACTCATTGCACTTTATTATTGCATTTTAATCCTAATTGAGATGTTTTCACATAGACTGCAGTTACAGGTACTACAGGTCTTTGCCATAAATAAGTTTCCGTTTGTTGGTCCCTTTTTCGCTCTACTTCCAGCATTGTGCAGAGTAAATTTTTTTATAAAAAAAGAGTATATTTGATGAAATATATTTATCTAGTAACTAGGAGGACTCAAATTTTTGTCATTTGATAATATTATTGATTCAAAAGCAACAGAGTCATGAATGTATATAATTTCAGTATCTATTGATGCATCTGACCTTTTTCTGGAAAAATTTTATTCTGTTCAAAAATTTTTTTTAATTGAATCTGTAATCAAATCATTTTGCACGCACCTTGTGATAGGCTGGTAGAACACCAGCTACTCAGACACCTGAAGAAAATAGTAAGAAAATTCAGTTGACGGGCTATTTTTCATGGTATATCCGTGGCTGGAAGATTTAGGTCTCTCATTTTTAGGTGTCTGGTAACAACTAAACTAAATAAGAAGATTCGAAATCATCAATACTGCTATGAAATAGCAGTGTTGATGGTTTTGAAGCTTTTTGGATTGCATGAACACAAGGAAAATCGAGATCCAGTCATCCTGATTAGTTATAACCATACCTGCCAGTTGTCTCCAGGTCTATTGCCTTCATGGGTTCTCATACTCGGAGTAAATACGGCTAGTTCAGCAGATCTAAGCAGTAGTTCCTGGGTTCGAACCACTCCATATAATGAAGTGAATCCGCCAATGTCGAAATGAGATATTCCAACACCTGAAACATATAAATACAGTATAAATGAGGTCCAAATATGTATTAGCATTTCGATCCAAAACTTCAATTTCATAAGAATAATAAGATCCGATTCGGATGCCACAATGCAACCGGCCTCAAAAAATTTGGTTTGCATCAACACACTGTTGCCTGATTAAACATTTCTCATCCAGTGCCGAAAATAAATCTTAAATTTTCATGTATTTTTCCGCTTTTGTGTCAAGAACCTAGTGGCTGACTTTACCATTTGTAACTTTGCTATTTGGAATTTTGGGAAAGGCTTCGATATTCTGAATTCAAATTGAATGTTTATATTTCTAAATTTTCGGAATAGTGAGGTATTTTTAATTGCTCTTACCTAGATTTAATAAGTGAATTTTATATTTTCCTCACCTCTTTGACATATTAAAGAGAATTACTTAGTTCCATGAGCTGTTCCCAGCTTTATTCAAATTGGATTCCATTTAAAAATGGAGAATAGCAAAACTTACCTGACATTCCCAAGGACAAAGCAGCAGGAATGGTTGATACAAGGCCGTCATCAATTGACCAGTCAACGTTTTGATCTCCTGCCCATGCACTGAGAGTATATTTGGCTGATGCAGTGTGACCAGCTCTCATCCAAATCTAAAGAAATGTTCAGTGAATCATATTTATTTCGAAAACTCATATGAAACAACACTGCAAACAGCACACACAAACATATAAATATAGAAATTCTGGAAAAAAGGGCAAAACCTCAATCAAATTTATGCCATTCTATGAGTCTCTTACCATCTCAGATACAAAAAAGGTAGAAATGCAATTCACCGAACCCTTAAGAAGGCAAGGGTGTTTAAATAGAAATTACGAATGACAGATATTCAGTGCGCGCCTGTTTATGTATATGAGTAATTGCCTAGTGGGAATTTCAAAGGATCTAAAGTGGATCGAACACAAATTATTTTGGAACTATACATAATTGACGACAATGAGGCGCGTTGTATACCGGTATATCAGAATGTTGGTATAAAGAACTAACATCTGTAAGTTGAATGTTAAGCAACTGTGGCTCGTAACGAAACTTTTCACCTATTACAATGAAAAAAAATAAATGATGAAAAATTTCAGAGGCTTTAGGATTACGATACCAAAACTCGGCGTTGTAAAAAGCAGGGCCTTTATCACTCTGTGCACTTCATTATACAGGTTTTTCAGTCCCCCATAAGATGTTTTCCTCTCAGCGTGTAGTTTCTGGTACTTTGCTTTGTACTATCTCTTTGCCATTTAATGGCTGTTAGTAGGTACTTTTTAGGTGCTGCTTTCGGCATTCCTTTGATTGAGTTTAAATACAAATAATTTTTGCTAAACTGATATATTTACGAACAAGTTACTTACAAAAAATTCTCCTGTTTTGTTGCTCTCATCAACCGCTTTTTTGTTTACTTCAGCCCATAAAGAAGGCCATAAGTTGTGCAGTTCCTCAGCTGACCTGTGATATAATTGTGTATTGTTAAAAGTTTATAAAGAGTTTTTTTTTATTGAAATTCACTCTGAGCAAGGCCGTAAGCAGTGCCAAAAAGGAACGAACTAACGACCACTCAATAGCAAAGAGCTACTGAAAGACGTGGTACCAGCAACTGCACTCTAAAGTTAAACACACCCCCAAATGGGACTGAACCGACATGGTAAAGTGCAGTGAGTGGAATCTGTTCTGGGTGATGGTAAAACCCATCTACCACTTACTTAAGTTTGGGCAATAAGCAAACCATCTACCACTCATTTGCTTCCTTAAATGTAATTAAATTGAATGTTAATAGTAATTTTTGAAGAGTTTGCTCTTAGCAAGGCCGTAAGCAGTGACTAGGAGCCAACGGCCAATCAGATGCCAAAGAGCTTAAGTGCCAGCAAAGTAACCCGTGCAGAACTGTACCACCATTGTAAACTGCAATGAGTGGTATCTGCCCAGGGTGATGATAAAACCATCTGTCACGTCTTAGTTTCCTTAAATGTATTCGTAAGTGCTGAACCTAACACTAACCTTCCATCATGAAATATTTGACCATCAACTGGGTAGATATTCTCCAAAATCTGCCATCCATCCTGAAACAAAGTTGAGAAACTAAAATCGACCGAAGAGAATTTTTTTTTATATAAAAAATCGCTAGAAGCAAGGGCCGAAGCACTGCCTGAAAGGATTCAACCAACGGCCACTTAATAGCAAAGAGCTACTAAAAGATGTAGTACCAGCAACTGCACTTTAAGCGGAAAACATTTCAAATGGAACTGAACTGAACTGCTATATTGAAGTCCAATCAGTGGTATCTGTCCTGAGCGATGGTGGAACTATCTACCACTTCTTTGTTTCCTTTTATTCGCCTCCTACAACATGCAGGATACGTTAGGACTATTCTGAAGCCTGTACATATTATTCATAATTGTTTATCATCGTTAAATAGGATATTAAAATTTGTGTTGGTTCGGTCATGAATCTGAGCCGCTACATCAAAGTTCATTGAGTGGTATCTGCCCTGGGTGATGAGCAAACTATCTACCATAGCTTAAAAGTATACATTAAAAGTTTAGCTTTAGTCAATACCTCTGAATCCAACATCAATTAAGTTACTCTTGATAACATTCTTATACCAGTCAAAGGCATCGGGGTTCGTCAGGTCGACAGTTCCACAGAAAAACTCCCCAAAATCACTGACATGGTTATCACCATTTTTGTCTTTAACGAGGTATCCTGACAACAGTGAAAAAATAATTGTATTACATTATGAAAATGGCATGGACATCTAATTAATTGTTGGCAAATTTTTATGAATACCCGGAGAAGCCGAGTATAACTTTTCACATACTTACCGCACCGCTTCGAGCTACTAATCTCTGATGGTCAAAATGCAGGTTTAAATCCCGTCAGGGATGATGATTATATGTGAGGGGTCTGTTGGACGCCTCGCCGGTGCGCTGTGATTCACGTAGGCACTCCTTACGGCTTCCTCCACCAACCAGGTCCATGTACAAGAAAAAGAGAAAATAAGTCAAAAAAAAAAAAAAACGTCACCCCGATTCAGGTCTGGTATCTGCAGGAGTGGA
Organism: Styela plicata; assembly: GCA_963675895.2. NCBI lineage: Eukaryota > Metazoa > Chordata > Ascidiacea > Stolidobranchia > Styelidae > Styela > Styela plicata. Next base: position 3,427,337 of record OZ023140.1, read on the forward strand.
TAGGACAGAATATCATCTTTATCTTGCGGGGGAGGAAAGCCGAGAATACAGCTTAACCATTAGCGAACCACAACCTTTCGTGCAGATACCAGTTTCGAATCGGGGTAAGGTTTTTTGAATTATCGTATTTCTCATTTTCCCTGTGCTTGGAACTTATTGGTGTACCAACCATAAGGCTAAAATATTTACCAGTGTCTTGTGACTGGTATCTGGCACAAGAGGTTGTGGTTCATCATAGGGTTAAATTATAGAATAAAAATGCACTTCCCATCCAATGTGATTCAATGATTTAAGCGCAATCACCTTGAGCACTTGCTTCTTCATATAAAGTTCCTTCTTCATTCAGATACGGGTTTATATAGGCCGTGAAATAAACCCCATCAGCAGCTTTTTCCGCCATTATTTGTCGGATGTTTGGATATCGAGTCTCGTCTAGCTTCCAATCCCAGAATAAACGCGTTCCGAATGAAGTGGTGATTTGTCCGACCCAGTCTTGGATCCAGATCCCTGATACTTTAACGTTGTTCCTGATAGCCTGTTTACATAAATAAATAGAGGTTAATTGTGTTTTTCGCTTTAGCAGCTTTCGGTAGTTTCACATTTACGAATAAGATATGATTTCTTTTTTATCCTGCATAAAAGGAAAGTTAGGAATACAACTTTATCATACGTCGGGCGGGATGGCCTAGTGGTCAAACAGGTTTGCATCGCAGTTTGAACTACTCGGGTTCAAGCCCCGGCGAGTCCGGCTTGGTTACCACCCACCCAACCCAGGATGTGATAATTTGGGTAAGCTAAGCCGAACAGGAAAATATCATATCTTTCCAGTAATTGTAAACCCTGTCCGTCCATGAGTGGCCACTGTTACAGGGCCTTAGACAGGGTGATCCATTCTAAGAAGTGGCTATAGGAAAAAATGTAGGTCTGTCGATATTCGACTCATGATATATTCGAATCATAAATTATTGGATTCGATTTCTGCAACAATTCAAAATCAACGAAAAGATAATTTTGATATATTTTCAGAAATAAGTGTGAATTTTCACGTAAAAGAATGTCTTTGACAAAAGAATGTCTTTGCTTGCTTATCCTATCTTTTTTATTCTAATATTTGTTCCGATTCAGAAAAATTATTCGATTCTATTCTGAAACCATAATATATAAATTCCCCCCCCCCCCTGGTCATATTGCAAACCACGACTTTTTGTGCATATGTAGGGGGGGGGATTTTCTCTGTGCATGTACGTGGTTGGTGGAGGAAGCCACGAAACCATTTGTGTGTAATCATCACTCACTAGCTTCAAACTTCATCAGGGTTGTCAGAGATGTGTAGCCAGAGCATGTTCCTAATGCATTTACCAATTGATCTAACCGGGCAACTCTGTTTAAATTGCTATTGGCCATGTTAGTTTATGCTTTTAAACATTGCTTCCAACTTTCCTTAGAGTGAATTTGAAATGAAAATATAACATTTGTGAAGAACCTTTCAAGATTTTGTGCTCTTGAGTGGCACCGTAAAGCATTTTTGTAGTAATTTTTCAGTTTATCACCGGATGATATGAAAGTGAATGTAACATAAAATGTTAATGGGTCTCTAAAGAGTTGGTTAGAAAGTAAACCTTAAACCTTATTACTCTTTGAATGAAATTTAAAGCTAACATGTACCAACTACAAATGTCAAAAAAAAAACGTAATCTGTAAAATTTAAACCTTTTCTTTATGTTATGTAACCAATATCTTGACCAATTTGTTCAGTTTTATGCTATACAAAGAAAATGAACCGTGCTTGAACAGTACCATTGTACTGTTAAATTCAAATGTACCCTTCATTCAGGCAATTCAAGATCTCTCGCGCGGACACCGGTTCCAAATCTGGTCTGAACGTTTTGGCCTAAGCCCTCTCATTTTTCCTGTGCATAAACATTGCTGATGGGGTGGGGGGATTTTTTAGCGCATACGCGAACTACCGTGCACCGAGTAGGTTGGTTCAACAAACCTCTTACATATCTCTATTTGACATACATAAGCGTACCTACCTGATCATAGATTCCCATCACAGTATCTGTTCCTCCCTGCAAACCCAATACAGCTCCTGCATTATAGGACCAAGGAGCCACACGTGGTCGTGTAAGGCCACCGAGAAGGTAATCTGTGAAAATAGAAAATATTTTCTAAGTAATTCATGTGAGTGGTTCAATCTGAGTTAGAATAAGATTTCATTTCAATCCAGTAGGGGAGGAATACAAAAATGACTGCTTAACAAAGTGGTATGTTTGTACAGATAACTTTTCCAGTCGTTGTACAGGTTTTTCACTAATTTTGCTTGTGTATGGACGTGGTTACACCACATATAAGCTGCCACTTAAATTGCCTTTTTCAAATTCAGGTTTTAATTTTGAATCTCACATAGAATCATTTAATTTCTAATCAAATATTTTAAAATATTACTTGATCATGAAAAATTTATCGAAAATCTCAATAGGAAGTAAATATTGTTTTTCTTACACTTCTAAAACATGTTTTCTAAGTAAAAGCCACAGATGGATCGCACATAGTTGTTTGTACTTGAAAAAAAGTGAGTTTTTTTTTTTTTTTTGAAGAAAAGAGCCACCAGAAATTTGCTCAAAAGCTTATGTTAAATCTCACAAATAAAAATTTGAATCATCAAAATTGGGATATATTTATTGAAAGAATAATTTTCCTAGGGTGTCATCTTCTTTGGTTGACCATAAAGGATTTAAAACCGTCAACTCTTATATTGCATAGCAGTATTGATCATTTTAACCTTCTGTGTACGGTTTGGTTGCTACCAGACACTGAAAAGAGGCATTTTGGCTGGAGATATATTATGAAATTGTCGACCTTTTTTCTGATTTAGCATTTATTTCTTTAACTGTCTGAGCCACAGAGTAGCTGGAATTTGCCAATTTACCATAGAAGTTCAGGTTCTTATGGAATGTATTCCACTCAAATTACGATCACTGGTGCTACATCTTTGTTGTAACTCTCTGCAACCAATTGGTTGTTAGTCTTTTTCTTTGAAATACTGCTTCCAGCCTTGCTCAGAGTGAATTTCAAGGAAAAAAGAATATACTCACCAGCGGTTCTCTCAGTAAGTTGTTTCCAGCTTGCACCGATGTGTAGGTCAAATTGAAATTCTTGATCTTCCCAGACTTCTATCTCATTGAAGTCATCTTGTGTGAAGTCGAAAACACTAAAATGGAATTTTTATTTCTCATCCAAATTGGTCACGACTTCTGAACTCTGGCCCTGTAGGTACGGGCTTTAGAATAGTCCTAAAGTATATTCTGCAATTTGTAAAAGGTGACTAAAAGGAATCAAAGAAATCTGAAATGGTTTTTACCATTGTCCAGGGCAGATACCACTCATTGCACTTTACCATAGCGGTTCAGGTCCATTTGGAATGATTTCGGTTTAGAGTGCAGTTGCTGGTACCACGTCTTTAGTGGCTCTCTGCTATTAAATGACCGTTAGTTGGTTCCTTTCCGGCACTGCTTCCGACCTTGCTCAGAGTGAATTTTCATAAAAAAAAAACTTGCTCAAAAAAAGGGTGTCGGAAACAGATTATTTTACTACCGGTATTTCATATACATTCTTGAAATATAATTATGAATGTGAAGTACTGAATACAAACTGCTTCCAACTTTTTTGTGTTCTGCGGGAGTTTTTTTATTGAAAGTTACTCAGAGTTAAGCTGGAAGAACTAGCTTACAGCTCATATATGGCAAAGAACTAACTACTAGAAGATGTAGTACCAGCAATCGCGTTTCAAGTGAAAAGCCACCCGAATGGAACTGAATAGCCGTCATAAAGTGCAGTAAGTGATATCTGCCCTGGGTGATGGAGAAAACATCTAACACCTTGTTTCCTTTTAGTAGCTCTTTCGCAGAAGGCATGTCAGTACTCTCCTGAAGTCTAGACTTTAAGGGCTTTATTGAATTAATTTTGTGAGATAGCAGTGTTGAGTAGGGTTGTCAATTTTAGATAGATTTTTTTGTTCAAAGTTGAACAATATAATAATAATAATATATATATATATAAAATTTGCTCGATGGCCTAGTGGTTAAACATGTTGGCATCGCAGGTTGAAGATCTCGGGTTCGAGCCCCGGCGAGTCTGGCTCGCTTATCCATGCCCACCACTCAACCCAGGGTGTAATAACTTGGGTAGGCTAAGCCGAACAGGGAAAGATGATATCTTTCCAGTAATTGTAACCTTGTCCGTTTATAAGTGGCTGCCGTTACAGGGCCTTGGACAGGGTGATCCACTCTAAGAAGTGGCAATAAAGAAAAAAAATTATTGATAGAATCTTGGTTCAAAATGATACCATTATGGAAAGGAATCCTAAACCTAAATAGGGGGTCTTCAATGCAGTGGTTCTAAACCTCTGGTATGCGTATCACTAATGATGCGCAAGGGCTCCTGAAGTGGTTCTCAGGGAGCTCTCTTTCAAAACTAATATTTTAATGTTCTCATCGAGAACTGACACAAATTTCACTTGCATAGACCAGCTTGTGGTGGCAACCAGATGCGTTCATCGTTAAACTGTTTTTTGTAAAACTATTTGTAGTGTTTTCTATTAGCAAGTAATTTCACACCTACTGTTCATAATAATATGTTCATTTGGGCAAATTGCGTCTTTCTGAAGCTATTGGGTACTAAACAGGGTGTAAACAAGGACTAAACAGGGTCAGATTCCATTCGCCGTACTTTGAGGTGGCGGCGAAGTTCTATTTAACATGTTTCTGGTCAAAGTGCAGTTGCTATTTCTATTTTTAATCTTTTTTATAGCCACTTTTTCTGAGTGGATCACCCTGATTAAGGCTCTGTACCAGTGATTACTTGTATACGGACAGGGTTAGAATTGATATGATCTTTTCTTTTTCGGCTTAGCCTATCGATAGCTTCAGAAAGACGCAATATTGGGTACACAGCGTTACTGAAATGCCTCCAT
>OZ023140.1:3438009-3535534 GCA_963675895.2 Styela plicata
GCTACACGCCCTGCCGGTGAGGAAAAATGAGAAATACGATGATCAAAAACTTTCACCCCGATTTGGAACTGGTATTTGCACGGGAGGTCGTGGTTCGCCATACGCTTAAGCTGTATCTCGGCTTTCCCCTCCCGTAGTATAAAAATGATATCGTATCCCTGTAAAAATGTCTTAACGGCAATATATCTGAGATAAACGAACATGTGTTAGTCTCGGTGAATCTTTCTTTAAAAAATATTCTCGGCATGTTTTTAAACTTTATTTATTTATTTTGTTTACTTTTTGCAAACTCTGTGATGTGATATCATTATTTGGTTGTTGAAGGAATGCACCCATGTCGTATTGAACACAAGGCGATTGCGCACATTTAGTAATGCACACACATCGAATTGCATCAAGTATGTCTGCACTGAGTAGGTTTGCACCCAGTTGAATTGCGCTTATGTTCTTTTCAATCTAAGATAACTGCACCCATTTAGTATTGCACAAACATTCAAATTGCACCCAAGAGGACGATAGCCACCGGTGGGATTGCACCCAGTAGAATTGTACTGAGAAGAATTGTACCTCATAGTATTGCGTCAAAGACAATTGAATCCGGTACAATTGCATCCAAGAGGATTGCCCCCAGTATGATTGTGCCCAGTACGATTGCACCCAGTAGAATTGCACCCAGTATAATGGTGCCCAGTACGATTGCACCCAGTAGAATTGCACCCAGTATGATTGTGCCCAGTACGATTGCACCCAGTAGAATTGCACCCAGTAGAATTGCACCCAGTACGATTGCACCCAGTATGATTGTGCTCAGCACGATTGCACCCAGTATGATGGTGCCCACTACGATTGCACCCATTAAAATTGCACCCAGTATGATTGTGCCCAGTACGATTGCACCCAGTAGAATTGCACCCAGTAGAATTGCACCCAGTACGATTGCACCCAGTAGAGTTGCACCCAGTAGAATTGCACCCAGTATGATTGTGCCCAGTACGATTGCACCCAGTAGAATTGCACCCAGTACGATTGCACCCAGTATGCTTGTGCTCAGCACGATTGCACCCAGTATGATGGTTCCCACTACGATTGCACCCATTAGAAATGCACCCAGTATGATTGTGCTCAGCACGATTGCACTGAGTAGAATTGCACCCAGTACGATTGCACCGAGTAGAATTGCACCCAGTAGAATTGCATCCAGTACGATTGCACCCAGTAGAATTGCACCAGGAGAATTGTACCCAGTAGGATTACGCCCAAGATGATTGTACCCGGTACGATTCCATTCAAGAGGATTGCACCCGGTATGATAGCATCCAGGAGGATTGTGCCTAGTACGATTTCACCGAGTAAGATTGTGCCCTGTAGGATGCTACCCAAGAGGATTGTATCTAGTAGAATTGCAGTGAGTAAAATGTACACAGTAGGTAACCACGCGGTAGCATTGCGTCAGGTAAGATTGCACCCGCTACAATTGCATCAAAGAGTATTGCACCCAGTATGATTGTGCCTAATACGATTGCACGGAGTAGGATTGAGCTTAAGAGGATTGCACCCAGTGGTATACTACCCAAGAGGATTGTATCTAGTAGGATTGCACCCGGTAGAATTGCAATGAGCCCTATAACCGTAGTTTGCGGGCCCGGGAAGCTCTCGGTTACCTGAGCAACAGCGACAACACTTCAGAGAGGTATAACATCGGACTGTGTCGCTAAAAAGCATGTGTCGCACTGGATTACAGACGTCGCCCGTTTTGAGAATTGAAGAAATATACACCGTCTTGCAATAATTTTCAATACTGGGTGCAAAACTTCACTATCAGATCGCAAAATATCACAAAGTGTATTGATTAATTGTTTTCTCCGACAGAAAAACCCAAAATGATTTAAACGTAGGAAAACCTCTACATTGAAGAATACGTTTATTTAACCTATTTTACTCCCTAAAATCCGTCTTTGTTAAATTTTTTCGTGCATTAGGCGCGACTTTTGGTATATTTCATTGTAATATACATCAAAAACGGCATTTCTGAAGCTTGTTAATACACCCAATAACCTTTAGGTACGTGCTTTTGTAGCGGTGAAACGATCAACCATCGAGCTTCTGGACAATAGTGATTACCTTGACCCAACGAGCCACCGAGTCGCCCTTTTGTATCACCACTTTACTTTGACCCTTTTATGTCTATCGTGGTAACGTAATAGAAAATTTGTTCGGCGGTTGGCGCTCTTGAGAAAGTCAACATTTTGCAATTCTGAATTCCACATGCCAGAAACTTGTTTCGTGCAAAAATATACACCATAGACGTGATTTGTACTGAATATGTGACGGTAGGCGTTTTAATTGCTTCATTAACTCACTGTATTCTATTTTTTTAGTAGCGCTGTTGGAATAGTTTTAGTGCTTTTCGAGGTTGTTCTCACCTGATTGACGTTATGGATGAGGAACAGAGAAAAGTTGCTGCTGCTGCAAAAGAACGTAGAATGTCCTCGAGATCAAACAGGTGGGATTTATAACTTGATAACTCCTTTGGTATACATTTATTTTTTAACCGGATCGCCAATCATATAATCTCGAATCAAATCTTCTGATTATGATTCAGAAAGGACCAGGGCTGCCTAGTTAGTTCAATCCGTAAAGCGTTGGGAATCCAAAACCTTCATTCCCGATTCGGTACCGGTACTGGTGTCTGCATGAGAGGCCGTGGTTCGCCATATGGTTAAGCCATATGCTTGGCTTTCCCCTCCCACAGGCTAGAAATTAAATTCTATCCCATCTAGCATCTAAGCAGTACAGAGTAAGAAATATTCAGTATAGCCTAGAAGAGGAAAATCGAGTTTGAATCGTGTTAAGGTTTTTTGTTTATTATATTTCTTACTTTTCCTGTGCATGGACTGTTGGTGGAGGAGGCTGTAAACACTGAACCATGATGCACTGGCAAGGAGTTCAGTGAACCTCTCGCATATAATCCTCATCTCTTGTGAGATTCAAACCTATGTCAGGATTATCAGAGACGTGTAGCTCGAAGTGGATTCCCACCACTTCACCAATTGAGCTAACGGGGGAATTCAATTTTTCTTTGTGATGACTAAGTCAATTTTTTTGTTTTCTGTTTTCTTCATAAAAAAAAGAAACAACTGCACAGTGCATGTCGAACTTATTCAATATATTTGCAGTAATTTTCAAAATATATGCCCGGTTACAGCATTCTGGTATTTTCCGATAGATTAATTTTGCTGTGAAATCGTGAAATTTTACATCGTACAATTTCACATAAATCATGCTTTTGCTGCAAAACGAGCAAAATATGTTCAAACGTGATCAAGTTAATTTATCAGAAATGCTGAAACAGACTGGCAGACTGGCCAGCTACTCAGACATCCGACGAAAATGGGTTCCATCAGTAGAAATTTTAGCAAATGGGCAGTATTTCATTATAAATCCTTTGCTAGAAAATAAAAATTGTCTGTATTCGATATCTGATGGTAATCAAACTGTAGAAAGAAGCTCAAAATCATCAACACTGCTATGAAATAGCAGTGTTGATGGTTTTGAACTTATTTGTTTTTTCAAAGAAAATGGCATGGACATTTCTTCCGTATTTTCAGTGATGAAACAGAAGACAGTGAGACTGGAGGCTTCCTCAGAAATGGACCGAATCGCTCAAGCAGGAAGAGAAATGCAAGTGTTTCAGAGGTATGTTGGAAGATCAAGTGGGGTATAGTGAAGTTTAGTACCATATTCCCGAATATCATCAAAATTAAACTGGCAGAGTATTCTCATCCTAACCAATGGACGCCAATGCTGCAAGGATATCACATTGTATCCTGTATTAGGATGAGTTGATTCCAACATGAAAAATTGTTATGATGATCGGATGTGGTGCTGAATTCATGAGACCCAACAAGTGTATATTTTTTACATTTTGCTTTACTTTTCGTTCCGTTGCTGTATTGGAACCGTCGCATCACTAACTAAAAAATTCCTCAATAGTTCTCTAATAAGTGTTTTAGATCATGAGCAAATCTTTCTGTGGATTACCATAAATGCAAGTTCGGATCCCTGGGAGATTATGATTATAATATGCAAAAGGGGTCTGGATGTCTTGCCGGTGCACGGTGGCTCACAAAAGCACTGCCTACGGCTTCCTTCACCAACCAAGTCATGCACAAGAAAAATGAGAAATATGATGAGCAAAAATATTTCACCCCGATTGAGAACTGGTATCATGAGAGGCCATGATTCGTAATATGATTGAGCTGTATTCTCGGCTTTCCTTTCTCGCACTATAAAAATGAGAGCCTAGCCTTAATGGTTCTATTTCTGAAATTTTCGCCCTTCCATAAATTTTTGAGATTTCCTGATGATTTAACCAAACTAGCGAGGAAGTGCAAATTTTCTTTGTCGATTTGTTATTTTTTAACCTTATTTGATAGTGAAATAGAAAGTTTCAGTCGATAAATTTTATTTGCCTGCGGCAATTCTATTTTGACCACCGTTTTTTTTATTTCATCGAATGTCAACCATCCTCCTCAAAATAATCTCAACGCTTAACACATACTATAGGTCGTTTTGCATTGTGATGTCAACCGTGCTGTGTGGGAGTTGTTGGCTTCTTTAAGATGCTCAATGGACTCAAAATATTGCAGACTTCTGTTAAAAAAATTTTCTCATCTTATTAAAATTCACTCTGAGCAAGGTCGGAAGCAGTGCCTGAAAGGAATTAACTAACGCTCAGTAGCAGAGAGCTACTGAAAGATAAGATTTTTCGAATATATTTGTAATTATAAATATATTTCAGGCTGTTATGCGTACAAGCAAGCGTACAATATATACAGCTGGTAGACCACCATGGTATAATGAGCAAGGAGAGTTCAAGGAAGCTTTTGTGATAGGTAGGATCTTGAGTCTCTTGAATATTTAAGTTTATCTATGATCGATAAAATCACCCTTCTGCTCGAAAGCTTCATTATCACAGGTTTGCAAATGAAAATTTTTTATATGTGAGCATTATATATTCACACGTTTTTTGGACATGAGAGTATTTCTGGAATGAATCTTTACTGCTTACTTACTATTTTTTTATTATTTAAATTCACTTTGAGCAAGGCCAGAGACGGTGCCTAAAAGGAACCAACTAGCGGCCACATAATACCAAAAAGCTACTAAAAGATGTAGTACCAGCAACTGCACTCTAACGGAACTGAATCGCATTGGTAAAGTGCAGCGGTATCAGCCTTGGGCGATTGTGAAACCATCTACCACTTCTTTGCTTCCTCTTATTCACCTTTTAATACATGCAGAAAATACGTTAGGACTATTCTAAAGTCTATACAGCTACAGGGCTAAATTTAAAACTTCCATGATAAGTTCAGTTCATTAGAGGCCGTCATGTATGTTTTGAATATATAATTGTTGAACTATATAATTGTTTTATTAGAAATACCCTCGTTTTTTTTTTTTTAATTTACTATTCTCACTAGTATATGAAGACATGAAAATGTGAGATGAGAGGATGCTCTTGTATGCTTATGTTTGGGGCTGTCCAAAATATTCGATTCATGATATTCAAGTCATAAATTATTCGATTCCATTTCTGCAACAATTCGAAATCAACAAAATGATAATTTTTAATTTTTTCATAAAAAAAATATGAATTTTCACGTAAATTTTAAGCTGATAAAAAAGTGTCTTTGTCTGTTTATTATATCGAGGTTCCCAGGGCAAAGGGCGAATCTTGAAATTCCGAAAAAAATTCTATTGAAAAAAATTACAGAATTAAACATGATCTTTCAAATGATTAATAAATCATTACTGTAGATATGTTATTTCCTGAAATAAATTTTGGAATATGGGCGAATAGTATACTTTTATACCTGGTGAAAAGACGAAAATTGAGATTAACCTTTTTGCCAAAGAGTAAAGTTGACAATTATATGAAATTCTCAATATTCGTCTTTTTACTACAACTTGTCAACTGTTCGTGAGGAAATTACCATATTATGACTTCTACTCGAATATTCGATTTGGGATAATTATTCGATTCTGAAACAAAAAGATATTTGGTTTTGGCCAGCCCTACTTGTGTTGTTTGCACTCCTGACACCATCGAATTATTTTTTCAGGTTTGAGTGGAGGAAGCGCTTCAGGAAAAACCACAGTTGCAACGAAGATTATCGAAGCTCTTGATTTTCCCTGGGTCGTGTTGTTGTCTATGGATTCGTTTTACAAGGTAAGCAAATATATTGAATGTCACCCAGGGCAGATATGACCCTATTTCAGGGGTTCACCTAGATTGCACTTGCTGGCACTACATTTTGTACTAGCAAATTGTTTTTTAGAGGCTGCTTCCATCCTTGTTCAGAGGGAATGTCATTGACTAAAAAAAATAAAGAAAATCTTGTTAAAGTTGCCCGAGTTAAAATTCACCTATTAGATAATCGGTCGAATGAAATGTTAATGTCAGTTTTTTCTCAGATGGATGAAAAATCTTTAATACCCATCAACACTGCTATTTTTTTTATTTTTATATTAAAATTCGCTCAAAGCAAGGCCACAGGGGACAAATCATACTTGAAAATTCTCGTGGATCTCTCTCACTCTCTCTCTCTCTCTCTCTGTATTCTTCACCTCCTGGTCTAAACTGAAAACTTCATTGATTTATCTCTCTCTCCTTCTCGTGTGAGGCGCGATGGCCTAGTGGTTAAACATGTTGGCATCGCAGGTTGAAGATCTCGGGTTTAAGCCCCGGTGAGTCCGGCTCGCTTATCCATGCCCACCACTCAACCCAGGGTGTAATAACTTGGGTGGGCTAAGTTGAACCTAAAAAGATGACATCTTTCCAGTAATTGTAACCCTGTCCGTCTATAAGTGGCCGCTGTTACAGGGCCTTGGACAGGGTGATGCACTCTAAGGAGGGGTTTAAAAAAAAAAATTCTATATTCTTTGCCTCCCGGTCTATACTGAAAACCACATTGCTTTATCTCTCTCTCTCTCATTCATTCTATATTTTTTGCCTCCCGGTCTATACTGAAAACTACATTAATTTATATCTCTCATTTTATATTATTCAAAATTTGTTCAGGTATTAAGTCCAGAACAACATGAACAAGCAGAGCAGAATGAATATAATTTTGACCACATTGATGCATTTGATTTCGAGCTCTGCTGTGAAACCTTGCGGAACTTGAAGAGAGGAAAAAGCGTGGAAATACCTGTTTATGATTTTACGACCCATGCAAGAAAGAAACTGGCGGTACGTTGAGCCCAGTATGGCAGACTAAAGTTTTCTTCAATTGTTAAGGAATGGTAGAGGGTTCTACCATCGCCCAGGGCAGATACCACACACTGCACTTGGCATGGTGGGTCAGTTCTGTTTGGGATATTTTCCGCTTAGAGTGCAGTTGCTGGTACTACATCTTTTAGTAGCTCTTTGCTATTAAGTGGTCGTTGGTTGGTTCCATTTGAGCACCGCTTCCGGCCTTGCCCAGAGTGGATTTCATTAATAAAAAAAAATGTCCAAATTATCCATGTCATTTTCTTCCAATGGTAAAAAAGCTTCAAAACCATCAACACCGCTATTTCATAGCAGTATTGGAATTTATTCTAAATCCAACCAAAATAAACGTAAACTTAAATCACATTTTTAGTTAATAAACCAAGCATTCACATAGTGGGTCTTCCCTAGTTGACACAGACTATTATTTCTTTATTTCTTTACATCTATATTTTGCAGAAAACGCTCTATGGTGCGAATGTAGTCATATTTGAAGGAATCATGTCTTTTGTCAAACCAGAGCTTAGAAAGGTAATTTCGTTTTAGTTATAGTGTTATGAATAACTAAAGGGCTCGTACATCCATGTAACAACAAAACATATATACAATATATCTTTGAGGACAATAAGTGTGTTTTTGCAACGATATGGTATAGGTGGAATTAGTTTTTGATAAAACTATGTTTCTTTGCGTTATTTCAGACGGTTTTGGTGATTGTGTTGATTCTATGAACAAAAAATTTGAAAAGTTGATGGATCTCCAGCTCAAACCATAATGCCAGTGGTACAAAAGTACCGGTACTGCAGGTTAAAATATAGTTTCTAAGGTTAATGTTGAACATTAGGACTCCTTAATTCAAACCCTGCTCTTAAATCCTTTTAATTGTCATGCAACTCTCCTTGTCCTGATTTTGCTTCTTAACTTCCTTTTCCAGCTTCTTGATATGAAAATATTTGTTGATACGGATTCTGACATCAGACTTGCCAGGAGACTAAGAAGAGATATAACAGAACGAGGAAGGAATCTTAAGGTTGGTCCAGTTGCAAAAAACAGATTCTTATTGACCCTAGATTTCAGTCCACCTCAAAAGACTCAAAAATGGCTTAACCATATGACGAGCCACAACCTCTCGTGCAGATACCAATTCCATGTCTAGGATGAGGTTGCATGAACCACCTTGTGCTGGGAGAGGGTGTCAAGCGATTGCTTAAAATCATCCCAAACAGGATTCGGACCCGGGATGTTAGTGATGCATAGCTCTGAGCGTATTCCTAATGCCTTTACCGACTAAGCTAACCGGGAACCTAATTTCTAAACTTCCGTATTTCCAGGGTGTGCTTCATCAATACGATAAATTTGTGAAACCCGCTTTTGAGAAATTTATTGAACCAACGTTGCAATATGCGGATATTGTAGTACCAAGAGGTGAGGAATAGAATTTTCTATGATGTTATTGATTGTGCGGTCGAACTCTGAAAAATACTTTATAATATGCGTGCTTGTAGTTGCGTGTAGGTGAATGAACACATATTTCATACCGGTACCAAACTTTTCCCTATTGCTCCTGAATGTGTTTTCTTTGTACGGTTGTTGTGGAGGAAATAAAATTAATTTATCTACCGTATTTTGCGGCCGATAAGTCGCTACTTTTTTCTAAAACTTTTGTTTCTGAGACTTATAGGTTGCTGCGACCTGTGTATTGTTTTTTTCCCCGGCCCACAGCGAATTGTGAAGCGTTTTACATTACGGTATATAAAAGTTATATATAGATGACCGCGGCGAGCGCATGTACTTTCAAGAAACGTCAAATTGTAGAGAGATTTGAATTAAATTGATAATAGACTGCACCCAAATTTACCGTGTACCTAGCACATGCTCATCTTTTTGCTTGCAGACATTAGTGAATTTTCATTGGTACATACATGTCATACATCGTCATACATGCGATTTAATTTGATGACGATCCGATCATGTGTGATCATCAATCGGAAGGGCCAGTATTATATCATTCATTGCAAAACGGCGCAATAGGGAATGTATGTAGTTTGTAATCCACGCCAGCCTCTAAATTGACGAAACGAGGAATTTAAACTTAGCAAGTTCGACGCGAATTACTTTGACGTTTTGACAATGACGCAATCCACGCCAGCCTCTAAATTAACGAAACAAGGAATTTAAACTTAGCAAGTTCGACGAGAATTACTTTGACGTTTTGACGATGACGCAATCGACGCCAGCCTTTAAATTAACCCTTCAAATTAACGAAACAAGGAAAAATCTACAATTGTGACATCGAAAAATATATTTTGGTATTTAAAAGCCTAATTTATAAAAAAAAAATAAATTATTTTATCGCCAATAATATATCGTTTTAAATACCCTCCTAAGGAATTTAAACTCTGAAGGTTCGGCGCGAATTACTTTGACGTTTTGACAATGACGCAATCGACGGCACACTTTAATCAACAAAATCAATCAATCAAGAAAGTTCCACAATTGTACATTTTCACACTGTCTGTGATAATTTTTGTACTATTGTAGAAACTGCTTCCGTTTAGTATGTTTTGTTTATGTTCACGACATGACGTCTTGGTAGGCAATGTATTAAAATGCAAAATGTGTATCTCGATAAACAATAATTACAACAACAAGAAATGGCGAAATTAAATCAGAACCCTTTAAATTCTTCGTCTTCGGTATCTGAGGAAAACGATCATACAAAGGTGATTGGTTTATAATGATCGACTTAGAAGCAGGCACTTCAATTTTGTCTGAAAGGGAGTAAAATATACCAGCTTTCTTAAAACCATTCACTACGCACTCCGGGATCACTTGTTCCCATGCTTCAACAATCCACCGCGACACTTTGAAGGGAGAAAAACGATGTTTTACGGTCATCGGCCGAAACAACATTGCACACCTGGCCGAAAGACATTGCACACCTGGCCGAAACGACATTGCACACCTAACCGAAAGGACATTGCACACCTGGACAAAAACGATACTGCGTCTCGCTCGTTCCATGCGTCTGAGTTAATGAATTAGTGTACGTTATTACTTTAGCGTTTGACAGCGTGTGTTTCCGTTTTTGAGGAGTCGTTCACAGACACTTTGCGACTATTACGGTGCTGCGTCAAATCTGTGTGCAAAATAGCAAAATTTTAGAAAAATGACCCTTTGCGACCATTACCACGGAGGTGCTTATACGCCGCAAAATACGGTATTCGTATGGAATCCGTTTTCAGTGTTTAATTGTGATAAGAATGTATGACTGTGGGTGTCTCTAGTCAGCTCAAACAGTAAAATGGTAGGAAAATGCTTGGAGTTGCACCTAATGGATTAGGCTAGGATAGGATTTTGGCGAACCACGACCTCTTGTGCAGATACCAGTTTCGAATCGAGGTGGAGAAGTAAGCAGAGCTTATGTGAACCAGTGTGCACCAGTGAGGCGTCCAGCAGACCTTTCGCATATATTCATCGACCCTGGCGGGATTCGAACCTGTGTCATGGCGATCAGAGATGCATAGCTCAAAGCGTATTCCCAACGGTTCAGCGATTGAGCTGACCGGACACCCCCCAGATTGTCTCAACGAGATACAAATCTTGTGAAGGATGACTATATATGAGAGGTCCGCTAGCCTTTCGCTATTTGCTGGTGGTTTACTAAATGAGGCGCTGTCTACAGCTTTCTTCAACATCCATGTCCATGCACATGAAAAAAAATGGCTGGACAAAAACCTTCACCTTTGACTTAGTAACTGATATCTGCACGAGTGAACGTGTTTCACCACATGATCATGCCGTATTCTTAGCTTTCCTCAGATGAAAAAAATGTGTAGAAGCGGCGTTGATTGCTTTGAAGCCTCTTTATTTACATGAAGTGAACGACATATATTTCTTAGCAGAAATGTCCAAAACCTCGAATATTCGAGTACCTTTAAAAATGAACATATTCGATATAGTAAAATTCTTGATTTTCGATATATTTAAGATTAATGGAATATGCGAATATAAAATTCTAAATGCATAATTAAATTCAGACAGAATTAACAGAAAAAAAATTTTTTGACCCCTGAATTAACAGTTTCACTCAAAAGGAAACTGTGCACTATTATAATCAATATTTTCCACATTTTGTAATTGATATTTTTTCCTCAAAAATGTAAGAATGTTGCCTTACATCAAAACCATGGCTAAATTTAGAATGTATTCAATATTTCAAATTTGGAAATATTTTTTTTAGAATATATCCAAAAATAGTATAATATTTGGTTTTCGTCATCCCTGTCTCTCAGACACCAGACAGAAAATATTATTTCCCTGTTATGCGTGGCTGAGCGAAAATCGGTTTGTTTTGTTGAATTTGGTTCTATGTATTGTAAATTTAAAAACAAATTTTTGCCCTTTTTCTTCTTGGAATTCATATTCATTTTTACATCCATTTAGGAGGAGAAAATGAGGTAGCAATCGATTTAATAGTACAACATATTCACACACAACTTGATACGGTGAGTATTTTTTATTGGAGTAGTTTGCCACACTTTCTCAGGATTGCAGATTCGTTACAATTTGCGGGATTCCAAAATTGTTTTATATACCTCCTCTAAGGAAGGTATAATAGTAGATTAGATGGAATTAATGGCGGGTTACACAGAAAATAAGCAAAAGGAACCTCAAGAAATCAATTTTCCATCCTTGAAATGAATATTTTGAATATTTGATGATAGCTTTATGAGTCTTACGACAATCTGTGCGAGATTTTAGATTTTTTTAGCATAATTCCACGAATATCCAATCCTGGTTTTTTTATCTATATATTCACATGTGTGCTTGAATTGTTTGGTTTGTATGATTTTAATGAATTGGCTTCCAAGTACACAATATTCGTCATTGTTGGTGCACAAGAAACCAAAAAAATTCGTTATATACCTCACTATTTTTGTCCTCGAAACCACTGCGGTATGAAAATAATCTGCCTCTGGGTTTGAAAATCGCATCCATGCGAATGAAATGCACAAGCAAAGTTAGCTTACATAATGAACAATTAGTCATTTGTGAACTGTTAAATGCTGAGTTATTGATTAATCTTGTTCAAAGTTACTTTTCAAATGTCTAGCAAATGGTCAATAGAAAACCAGATTTCACGTACGAAATAATTTTTTTCAACAATCAAATTTTGCACAGTTGGAGCCGGTAGTGGCCAAAATCAAATTTTTAATAATTTCAGGAAAAAGTAAATAAACAAATCATTTTTCTGAATCAAAGATTAAATCAAAACCAACTTTCTGAAAAATTGAGCTCCAAAAGTTATAATTATTTTTGAAAAATATATACCCATCTTGCTCTAATGATTTCCAACCACAGAAAAATATTAAATCAGTATCAAACAATCTATAATTCAATGACTTGAGAAATGAATATAATATATATCCTAGTACTCCTGAATAAAATAGTTGTTTTATTCAAAAATCTGTAAAACATTTTGCTTTGCCGTACTTTTGATATTCATTCACATTCTCATATTTTTTGCATGTCTCACTCGATTGCAGAGGAATTTAAATTTCAGGTAAATTTTATCACATTTATATTGCATGGTGTGGTGTCCATATTCATATTTGTGTATTTTTCTTCAAAAATAATTTTATATATTATCTATTTGGATCAACCTGTGCAAGGCCAAATGCTAGAGTTGATAAACATGTTCAGAAACCCTTATCATATCATTTCAATTTGTAATCTGATTTTTGGGAATTTATTGAAAAACTTCATAATATAATATATCAGCATATTTTTTTTGCTCAAAATCTCATTCGAAAATCACGGAAATGGGTGTTCTAATCATCCAAATCGGATATGTATGCAAAATACGATACGATATATTTTTCTCTATAGCCACTTCTTGAAGTGGATCATCCTGTCCAAGTCCCTCTAAAGCGGCCACTTACAGACGGACGGGGTTAGAATTGCTGGAAAGATTTGATCTTTCCTGTTCGGCTTAGCCTACCCAAGTTGTTACACTCTGGGTTGAGCGACGGGCATGGATTAAAGAGCCACACTCGCCGGGGCCAAACCAGAGATCTTCAACCTGTGATGCCAACATGTTTAACTACTAGGCCATCACGCCCACATTTACAGTGTTTCCAAGTGCTGTACCAGTAGGGGACGACAAAAACAAATGTATTTCGGTTTCGGAATCGAATCAAATAATTTTTCAGAATCGAATATTCAAATCAGAAGTCATATAATAAACAAACAAAGACATCTTTTTCTCAGCTTATAATTTATGTGAAACTACACAATTATGTTTGAAAATTACACACAATTATTCTTTTGTTGATTTCGAATTTGTTGCAGAAATCAAATAATTTCAGATCCGAATATCCCGAACCAGTTCAAACATTTTGGACAGACCTATCCTAGTGATATGCAAGAATATAACGTTGTTTTATTTTTCAATTCGTTTTTGAATTGCATTCTCTTAATTTTAAAACGTTGTGCCTTCTTTATCTTTTCTCATTCGTCATTCTCACTTTCCACTTTTCTATTCAGAGACATTATGGTGCTTCTCCGTGAGTTCTTCGTTTTTCTTCTTTTCTCAGATTTCCAATCTCTTTACTATTTCCTTTCCTTTCTGTATTATCTTTTCTGTATATTAAGCATTTTAAAATGTTTTTTTTGTTTATTGAAACTAACTATACGCAAGGCCAGAAGTAGCTCCTAAATGAATTACTGAACTAACGACCACTTGAACTACATAAAAATGTAGAACCAGCAAATGCACCCTGAGGTTCTTGAGCATAGAGGACATATAAGACCCTAATAGTATCTGCCCTTAAGATATGATGAAACCATCTACAATTTCATGATTGAGCTTTCTGAATATGTTTTTGAGAGTTTATTGTGTGGGTGCGATGGCCTAGTAGTTAACATGTTGGCATCGCAGGTTGGAGATCTCGTGCTGGAGTCCCGACGAATCCGGCTCACTAATCCATGCTCATCACTCAACCCAGGGTGTAATAACTTGGGTAGGCTAAGCCGAACAGGAAAAAATGATATCTTTCCAGCAATTGTAACCCTGACTGTCTTGAGTGGTGGTCAAATTTGACCAAAATCGATTGCATTGATTCAAAGTATTCATGCTTCGCATCGATTCGAATCACTGAATCAAATTGCCCAACCCTACTCGAGAGCTATCATTAGCAAAAACGCCTGTCTGACACGGATATATTACCTGTTCCATTTGTCTGAGAGCTAGCAGCTGTGTATGACATAGGAGTTGACATTTCCAGATACTTAAGATTTTCAATTTGTATCGTTTTGAATTGAATCTTACCATATTTGAAATATATTGAAGGAATGATTTAATAAATGTTAGGAGTATTTTCGTTATCAAATGAAGTATGTAGCTCCTTGCACTTTAGTGGCTTCAGGAGAATTTTCAAGTATGATTTGTCTCCTGCGGCCTTGCTCTGAACGAATTTTAATAAAAAAATAGTCCAAAATATTTTGTGCTTACATGTAGTTGCGAAGTCCTTGTGGTTGAAAAGATAAAATTTCTGATTGGAAAAATTTTTTTTTAAATTAACTCAAAATAACAGAAAAGTGTATTTCAATTACCTGAATCTTGCATGTATCAAAAAAAAAAAAAATTAAAATCTAATCAAAATCAGTGTGGTAACCTATAGCAGTATACAAATCAAATTACAACTCTAGAATCAAGTCTTGGCTTTAATCAAGTCTTTCCCCTCTAAGCACAAAGTGAACTGAATAGTAAATACTAAATACAAGGCAACGTGTGAGCCAGGCATTAACAAGGCGAGATGGCCTAGTGGTTAAAATGTTGGCATCGCAGGTTGAAGATCTCTGGCTAGAGTACTAGTGAATCCGGCTCTCTTATTCATGCCCACCACTCAACCCAGGGTGTAATAACTTGGGTAGGCTAAGCCGATCAGAAAAAGATCATACCTTCCCTGTAATTGTAACTCTGTCCGTATATATATAATGACCGCAGTTACAGCGACTTGGACTGGGTGATCCACTTCAAGAAGTGGCTATAAAAAAAGTAATCAACCAATTTAGGATCACGTAATCATGGCGATAGCTTAGTAATTACCAACTAAACAGATAAGATTCAAATTCTCATAAACAGTATTGGAAATTAGATACATCATAATTATGTACTGAATTAAATTTACGACAATTAGATCTCTAATGTAGCAGGATAGTCTCCAATGAAGTACACATCTGGTGTAATTAGATGAAGAAGTCTCGTGTTTGTAAAACTACAGAACATGCCCTTTAGCAAAGCGGAGTAACTATATAACTCAAGAGTGTATATATTTTGACTCGTGGCAATGAATCTGTATATTAAATTTAATTATTGATATTTTTAAATAAGAATAATTGGAGAGGTTCAACGGGTTCATAGGCTCATTCACTGATTGATTAGGATGGATCGATCACTGAGTAAAAAGAAAAAGCCGTAAGAGTGTTTTCCATCATCCGGGGCAGATGGATTTACTGCAATCTATTATAGGGATTCCGTAGATAATATTGGCCAACAGAAATACACCTATGGACATCCGCAAATCTTTTAAAATATCACATTTCCGTTCAAATGGCAAAACTGCGCAATATTTTCCGCTTTCATCTGGGAAAAACCCCAGCAAGTGCAATACAAACTGCGATTTTATTGATATTTATTTTTTTGAAGTATCGTACTGAAAATTTGTTTTCTTATTAATTTGCCTTCCTTATGCAATAGACATTATGTTTTTTGATTTATTGCCTTTTCTTTGGGAAAATTTTCAATGAGCTTTGCATAAGATAAAATATAGGTTATCGGTGGTCAAAGATGTCAAAATATCGATATCAGTTGCAAAAAATACGATATTGTTCGGGCTCGAGTGCAAACCTCTTCTTAGCCTTTGGTTGGTTCCTTCCAGATGTTGCTTCCCTCCTTGCTTGGAGTAATTTTTCAGTACTTCTCATGGAAAAATATCTTTCTAATTAACTATATTTGATAGTAAGATTATGCATTTTTTTGTCTCATCTTGACTAAATATTCGAATATCTTATAAAAAATTATACAATACATCAAAATTCTATCTCCCCGCTTATCCGCAATTGACTGAGACACCTTAACAATGCGATTTTTCTGTAGTTTAGAAGCAGGCAGTAGAATTATACATTATTCGTGAGTGAGTGCCATTTAAATGAAACTCACTTTTTATCGTTGATTTGGCACATGTTTCATCTATAGTCGCCTCGGCGATCGTTTCGAATCCTGTGAGGGATGATTGTATAGAAGGGGAATTAGTGTAACATTTAGTTTAGCTGTATTCTCAGCTTTCCACTCCCTGAAGATGAAAATAACATATATATTTCCGTGCATGTTTGCTAAGTAAGTGAATTTCCTTTTTAGGAGTCAACTCGCTACTGCTCATCTAGGTCAGCCTCTTCCGAGTACATTGAAAGTTTTGGAACGAACAACGCAAGTTCATGCAATACATACAATACTACGGTAAGGTGCACATTCCCAGGGTGGCACAATCTTTATTTTCTTCAAGTGCCTGACACGCCATTTTTTCAGATTCAAAAAACTTATATAAATTCAGTAAAAATTAGCTAATTTAGACCCAAATATATACCCGAAGAAAACCAAGATCTTGCCACCCTGAATCACACTTGATTAGATTATTAAATATTATTTTCTCTTAATTATTTTTGATTTTTTTTTTCTTAATTAAAATTCGCTTCAAAGTAAAAGTGGTCCACAAGAAACCTACTAATGGCCACAAATGTGGCAAGAAGTTGTGTGAAATGTAAAAGCAGAAACTACATCCTTGTTGGCAGTAACTCAATCGAAATTTTTTTCAGTGATCGAACCACTAACAGAGACGAATTCATCTTCTACTCGAAGCGATTAATGAGATTATTATTCGAATTTGCACTTTCTCTTTTGCCGCACGAAGATCATGTTGTCAACACACCACAAAGCACTAAGTATAAAGGAAGAAGATTCAAAGGAAGTGGGGTGGGCATATATTAGGCTAGTTCTTTCCCCAAATATTTAAATCAAGGTTTTAATTTCGTTTTAGATTATTCTAAAATACTCATTTTGCAGCAGAATCATGATATATGCCAAATTTTACGCTGTAAAACTTGACATATATCATGATTTTGCTACAAAAACGATAAATTACGCTCAAAAAGTAGACCCAATTTTGATTTTCTCAAAATTTTGTTTACATTTTTTTTGTTATACTAAGTATATAAGGAAGGGACCACAAAGTGCTAAAAATAATGAAAGAAAATTCAAAGGAAATGAGCTTAATGTTTACAGTCACTTCAGGTGGGCCTGAGGAAGGTTGTACTAGAGCTGGGCAGCATTAGGTATATTTTATACTGACATAACACCAAAATGCCGATGTTACCAGTATGCTGGGACATTTTTAGGTATTAAAAAAACCTTGCTATTGTGTAGTTTTAAAGAGCCTTGTGAGGCGCAACCTACACAAAAAAAACCTGATGCATACCTCTAAATGTGGCCGGGTTGTTGTTTAATGACATCGCAAAAGTTCGATGGAGGCATAGCAGCAGGTGTGAGTGGGAGGAAGACCCGTTTTTGTCATAACTTGACACAGATAATGCATCATTTTAGGTGGTAAGTCACGAAATATCGGTATCACCGTAAACCAACATTGCGAAGATTAACTCAATGTCTGTAAAGTCTTATCAATATACCGCTCAGCTCTATGTTGTTCCAGCATTTACAAACTGATCTAGAGCTGTGATGCATTATTATGACCTGTTGGTACAGACAGGATAGTCTAAACACATTTGCTTACTTCTGGCCTTGCTCAGAGTGAATTTCAATCAAAAAGTGATTGAATATTCACTCTCTCTCAGTTTTCCGCATAATTCGACAGACAAGGTATTAGGTGTGTTGACCAGCGCTACTGATATATCGGATATTGGCCATGAATATTACCAACAGTTATAAGCTCTCTCCACAGCTGTGTGCAACATTTTGAATTTTGATATAAAATCGTTTTTCAGTTGTGTGGAGTATCAATTCTTCGAGCGGGAGAAACCATGGAATCTGCTTTATTCTCTGTGACGAAAGATATTCGACTCGGAAAAATATTGATTCAGACAAATCTACAGACAGGTGAACCAGAGGTTAGTCTTTTTATTATTAAGTAAAGATTGAAATTCACTCCAACAAAGGTTGAAAAGAGCACCCAAATTGGAATCAATTGAGCTTATAATTAGCATGCGATAAAGCACATTGTTTATGGATAGAGAGATAGATTTATTTTGACCTTCTCGTTGTGAAAAAAGTATAAAAAAAATATCATATTCACATTTTAGAGTTGCACGTATGAAAGATCAGGCGAATCGAAAAAAACCTCAAACGAAGTTTACAAACACGTACTAAGCACGCGCGCCCCTTAGCCCTAAAATTAATTTACCTACCCAAAATAAAATACGAAAAATAATTTTCATGCACAAAGGGTTGAACCATTTAGCGAGGTCATTCATGTCTATTAGTGCTAGTATTTAAAATGCACTCTAGACCCATGGTTCACAAGCTCAAGTTTTTTAAGTAACCCAGTTTTAGGAAAAAAATGTGTGCCTCAGTCCGAACATGGATACAACGTGACTTTAATGTGTTTTAAGATCAAATATATAAATATAAAACACATGATGGCCTGGCTCGGTTGGTTAAGCGCGATCGTATTGTCGGGAAGGCCGATGGTTCAATGCTTGACCATTTCACCACCGAGAGTGTCCTTCAGCAAGGCACTTCGTGGGTAGCTGTAACATGGTACAGATACACAGTCACTACTAAGGTCCGTGCCTAACGGTTGTTGGGTATAAGCCTCTCAGTTGGTTCACAGAAAGGGCCATAGCAAATAATATGAAAAACCCAAAAAAAAACATGATGGACAGACGCGGCAATGGGCGATGTTCGACATTAAGGGGTCCAATCCATCGTTAGCCAATCAACTAGCCAATTAAATAAATGAAAAGAACTTCTTTTAACACTTCTTTTTACAAATACCGGTTCCATCGTTAGTGCAAAAATGACTTTTTCAGCACAAACTTTCCATGCTCAGTTTTTTTTGGATGTTTTCCGTTCAGAGAGCAGTGACTGGTATTACATCTTTTAATAGCTCTTTGCTATTAAGTTGGTTGGTTAGTTGGTTCCTTTTTGGCACTGCCCAGCCCAGCTCTGAGTAAATTTCAATTAAAAAAATTTATCAAATTCTCGTTTCAGCTTCACTACCAAAGGTTGCCTCGCAAAATCAAGGAAGATCATGTCATACTAATGGATGCAACTGTTGCCACTGGGGCAGCTGCGATGATGGCAATCAGGGTGTTGCTAGACCATGATGTCAAGGTCAGTGTTTATGCATCAAATTTTTTTTATTGTATTGACATTTAATTTAAGCAAAGCTTAGACTATCAGAATGCCAGCTACTCAGACACCCGAAGAAAATAGCTTCTGTCAGAAGAAAATTTGTTAAAAGATGAAAATTTTTTTTTCGGGTGTATGGTAGAAAACAAACTTAAGAAAAAAGTTCAAAATCATCAATACTGCTATGAAATAGCAGTATTGATGGTTTTGAAGCTTTTTCGCTCATCTGGAAAAAATGACATTACCATTCCCAGACACTCAAAGAAAAACAGAATTCTGTTACCTCAAGCTGGGCCAGGAGCAGCACCTAAAGAGAAGTATCGGCCATTCATTTGGCAAATAGTTGCTTTATAATGTAATATCAGCAACTGCACTTCAAGCAAGGAGCATTCAGTACAGGAGTAGGAATATCCAAAATATTCATTTCGATTCGTGATTTTCGAATTGTGATTCCCGAATCTTTAATTATTATTTTATTTGATTTCCTCAGTGATTTGAAATCTACCTATTCAAATAAGTATCAATTTTCTGAGTAGAGATGTATTTTTTGTGTTTTAGCAATTTTATGAAAAAATTTTTTTTGTTCATTTATTATAATACTGGTAATTGGATTACTTGATTCGTAAAAATTATTCGATTCGATCCTGAATTTGACAGATATTCGACCGTACAGAAATAAACAACTCGCAGCTTGAAGATCTCTGGTTCGAGTCCGGGTCGCTTATCCATGCCCACCACTCAACCCAGGGTGTAATAACTTGGGTAGTCTAAGCCGAACAGGAAAGATCATATCTTCCCAGCAACTGTAACCCTGTCCGTCTATAAGTGGCCGCAGTTGCAGGGCCTTGGACAGGGTGATCGACTCTAAGAAGTGGCTACGAAAACATATTTGGTACTCCTTGAACCTAAAGCAGATATTTCCAAATAAATTGAGTATTCTATACAGTAAATTTTTTTATTTTAAGTCCATTTCCTAAAAGTGTTGTACCTTGCAAAACTGGCCTTTGACTCTAAAAAATGGGAATATTTTGGCAAATCTCAAGGTTGTTCGTACAGGGTGTAGAATTCGAGCAAATAATAATCTCTATAACAATGTCCACTTATAAATGAACTAGGTTAATGGTATTGAGAAAATAAAAATTTTATAAATTAAACTGAATCGAATCCCCAGTACCATTTAAACTTAACGTCTTATTTTTTTAGGAAGAAAATATTCTGCTGGTTACTCTGCTAATGGCCGAATCAGGAGTGCATTCAGTAGCTTATGCGTTTCCTAAAGTGAAGATCGTTACTACTTTAGTCGATAAAGAATTGAGCGAGGACTTTCATATTGTGCCTGGGATAGGTGAGTCATTCGATTACGGTTGTTATGTGTGTATCGTATGTATGTTTTATCGTCTCAGAATAAATAAATTTTTTGGCCTGTACAGGTCTTAGAATAGTCCTAACGTATTTCTTATGTGTTGTAAGAGGCGACTAAAAGGAAATAAAGAAGTGGCTTTACCATCGCCCAGGGCGGATACCACTCCGCTGCACTTCACCATTATAGTTCAGTTATGTTTGGGATATTTTCTGTTTAGAGTGCAATTGCTGGTATTACATCTTCTTGTAGCTCCTTGCTATTGAGTGGCCGTTGGTTGGTTTCCTTTGGCAGCTGCTTCTGGCCTGGCTTTAGTGAATTTCAATAAAAAAAATGCTTCACCAATATACAATAATAGGAAACAAATTATGATTATGAGACAGGCTGTACGTACAAGACCTATTTGGTCTAAGACACAAAGTGCGACGTAAGCCTGCTATCTACTTAAAATAAAGGAAATTTTGTGGGCGCGATGGCCTAGTGGTTAAACATGTTGGCATCACAGGTTGAAGATCTCGGGTTCGACCCCGGCGAGTCCGACTCGCTTATCCATGTCCACTACTCAACCCAGGGTGTAATAGCTTGGGTAAGCTAAGCCAAACAGTAAAAGATCATATCTTTTCAAGAATTTGTAAGCCTGTCCGTCTATAAGTGGCCGCTATTACAGGGCCTCGGAAAGAGTGATAGACTCTAAGAAGTGGCTGTAAAAAACATTTTTGGTACTCCTTGAGCTTAAAGCAGAAATTTCCAAATAAATTGAGTATTCCATGCAGTAAAATTTTTTAAGGCAAGTCCATTTCAGAAAAGTCTTTGTACTTACAAAAGTGACATTTTTGCATAAATTTATTCAAATTTGACAGAAAACCCTATTTTTACTCACCAAATTGAAAATGTTTACAGCACAAAAGGCATCTATCACAGATACGTAGATCAAAGCTTATTGTTAACACCTTTACTGGTTGAGTTAACCAGGCACCATTTTTGGAAGAAATTAAAAATATATCCAGTTTTTCCTCAATATTTCTATGACCATTCTTTTTTACCGCAGGTAATTTTGGTGACAGATATTTTGGAACTGAATAAATCTTAAAAGAGCAAATCACAACAATGAAGCCCAGCAAGAAAAAACAATACAACTTGTGAAAATGCAAATAACGCAAATTCGGTGGGATAAGATTTTTAACTGAAGTACCTTCAATGAATTGTCAGAATCTTAACGATATTAAACAGAATATTTATAATAGACAAGCTGCCACACAGACCACCTACTCTGCTACTCAGACACCCGAAGAAAGAGAGTTCTGTCAGAAGAAAATTTAGCATATGGTTGATATTTCATGATATATCTCTTTCTCTGTTGAAATATATATTTTTGAATGTCTTGTAGCAACTAAATTAAAGAAAAGGTTCAAAATCATCAATACTGCTATGAATAAATGTCCTCAAATAATGTTTATTTCTGATCAAAAAATTTAAATCATCTCAAAATCAACTGTCAATGATACTGCCTGTCTGCTCTTGTAAATATACATTATCATTTCCATATACATTCATTTTTTAATCAAAAATTTCTGGATCTCATCATTTTTTTTACATGTATACAATATATATTTATAACGATAATGTAAATAGGGTTGCCATTTTCATATAGGTTCATTTTTGAATCGAATTTCTCCGGATCTAATTATTTTATTTTACATGTGTTTATATGTATATGTAAATTTGGTTGTCATTTCAATATACATTCATTTTTTAATCAAAAATTTCTCTATCTAATCATAGTTTTACATATGTGTACAATATATGTAAACCGTATTTACTCGATTGTAAGCCGCGGCTTATAAAGTTTTTTTTCATCATGTTTGCGGCTTAAATTCAAGAGCGGCTTACATTCGAAGGCGGCTTACATTCGAAGGCGGCTTACATTTTTTTTGCGATGCCGATGTCTGTCTAAACTTTATCGGTCAACTTTATCAGTCATCAACCCATATAAGCACCGGCACAGTACCGATATACGCGGCTTTCAATCAAGTAAATACGGTATATACATGTGGTTATATATATATGTATATATAGATATTGTACACATGTATAACGTATATGAACTTATGAACTTATATGGAAATGACAACCCTATTTACATATATATATTGTATGCATGTATAAAAATATATCAGATCTGGAGATATTTGATTCGAAAATGAACTTATATGGAAATGACAACCCTATTTACATATATATATCGTATGCATGTATAAAAATATATCAGATCTGGAGATATTTGATTCGAAAATGAACCTATATTGAAATGGCAACCCTATATATATATGTGTAAATATATACAAATACCTGCAACACAACGAATAAAGTTGTTGTTCAACTCGAATATTTTTTACGTATGTATTTTGTTAAACTGGAGACACCACTGAGGTATGTTTATTTGTGCTCCATGTTTACGATGAACATAAAATTATTTCTTCAAATGCCAACAACATTGCAATAAAAATGTTAACAATACCAGATAAGTTGCATGGCAAACAAAGTGGGTCAGTTTGAAACCGCACAGTCATAAAGACACCAATATTTATGGTTGCAAGAGTAAAAAAACAAATTAACTATTTTTTTTCTTAATATGATGTTATTTGAGCACTGGGCGGTAACTGAACCAATTCCTTATTGGGAAGGCTTTTATTGAATTTGATCGAATAGCAGACATGAGCATTTGGAAACCCAAATCGGACATCTGGATCAATTCGCATCTAATTTATTTCTGGTAATCTTTCTTTAAAGTAAATTATGACAATTGGTGGGAATTTAACCGATAAATTATAGTCGTATCGCTCCCTCCCAGTCAGTGGCGTCAAAAGTTTTCATGTTATGAGTTTATTTATGACAGGATATTTCTTTCTGGTCAACGAATAATGATAAATAGCTCTCTTTCTCTCTAAAAATGACATCCTACTTGTAAATAATAAATGAATTTTAAATCCTGACTTTTAATAAATGTTTTACTATAATTATTCATGTCGTGCTTATTACTTATTAATTTTGAATGCTTAATCATATCTGTTCCCATGTTGCATATATTTTTGTCAGCTGACACCATCGTAGTTTATTCAAGAATCTTGTCCGTTATTATATCATTTCTTTTTAATGGCTCATAATTTATGTTGGAAATTCAAGTTATTTTAAATTTTTTTTATTGAAATTCACTAGGAATCAACTAAACGCCACGTATATGACAAAGGCTACTACTAGATGTATAACCAGCTAGAGCTGTCTAATATATTCGATTCGTGGATCATAAATTTTCTGATTCGAATTTCGGAATGATCAAAATTACCAGATTAAAAAAATTATACATTTTCGGAAAATAATTTTTTTTTATTGCAATCCCTCTTATTCGAATATTCATTCCCCATAATTTATTCGTTTCTGAATTCAACAGATATAAGATTTTGGTCGCCTCTAGAACCAGAGCAAATATACTCTTGAGTGGAAAACCTGATTAGTAGATATTGTAGAGTGCATTGATATGGTATCTGCTCTGGACGATAGTAAAACGATCCACCACTTCTTTGTTTCTTTCAGTAGCATACAGCAACATGTAGGTCAACCCGATTACCTTTTTAATCGCATTTTGTTTATTTGTGTTTAGTTTTTGGGGAAAGACGGAAATTTATTGAGCAATTTATGTTCAGCTTATCTAATCAAGAATCTCACCTATGTAATATTTCATATTGTTCATATTGATCTAACGTTGGTACATTTTATCCTCAAAACATCGCAATTTCGTGATCAAAATAAATCATAAGATTTAATCGAAAGACTCCAAATAAGACGATTTGATAAAAAACAGTGCAATAATTAAAGCGATGTTTGTAGCATGATTCCTATATCTGCTTCAAATCAACTACATGAAATGTTTTTAGAAGTTTTAAGGAAACCATGAAGCTGGAAATACGATTGCCCTTATACTTAGTTCATCGATATTTGAATTCACTATATAATCAGAATAATGTTTCAACATCTCAAATAAATGAAATTGACTACATTTGACCATGTTTTGCCATCTTGCCAGATTCTTGTCTTTGATTCTTTCTTTGACATTTAAATTTAGCATTAGGGCTGGGCAATTTTTTTCGGTGGTTCGAATCCATTCGATGTACAGATTATTCGAATCAGTTGCGAACTGGCCATAAGAACAACATGCTAAATGAAGTGTGTTTTTCATTTTTAACGACAAAATGCAACCGATTTTGGTCAAATTTCGTTGTTTAAATGAAAATACATGTCATTTGAGTCAGTTTATGCTAATATTTGTAATTCATAACTGTATATTTCCTAATCATCATAATGTAGACTATATTAGTAATAGTACAAATGGGATATTTGTTATTTTCATGAAATGAACGATTCGATCCGATTCAGATAAATTATTCCAATTCCAAATGATTTGGTTTTGCCCAGCCCCATTTGGCATCCCTGTAAAATGTCTATATTTCCGGTTTCTTCCTATAACAGATTTCTAGTTTATGAATTTAGATCAATTTTATACATTATACATTTAAGAAATGTCTTAAAAGGATTTTTTGTCTTTCGATGATTCAAAGAAAAAACGTGGTTCATCATTTGTCACCTATGATCTAGAATTCATTATCGTTTATTTTTGTTATATATGTACAATAAGTTTTAATGACGAGTTATAATAATTTTGGTCATCTAAATACATTTTAAACTGAAGTGGTGGCGGAATATAAATCTGACGTTGGCTGCCAAACAAAATTGCTCAGGTTTGATCCTGTAAAAAAGGGATGAGATTGAGAAGTGAGAAGAGGCTTCAAAAACCGACACATGCAGGGTGCCCCTGGATTAGGATCCAACCCACAGGCTTGGGGCAATGCTTGATAGCCTTACTGACGACCATAGCTTCTCATTGGTTCCCTCAGGATAGAATGGCGAAGTAAATTTCTTAACGAGAAAAGATTTTGAGTATCGTTAAAGTTAATTTCATTCCTGGATCCTGTACTGTATAGGAGATTCTATGCAATCTGTAAATTCAGGCATTATAGAATAGTGGGGCTTATTTTCCAATTGAGCAGTAAAACCCTGTTCACTGAAAAGGTATTTTTGTACCTAAGATGATGAGCCTGGAAGACATAATAAAAAGATCAAGGAGCCAAGTTAGCTCAATTGGTTAAAGCGTTGGTAAAACTTTTCGAGCTACATATCTCAGGTCTGCTAAACTTACAGCTTCCTCCACCAACCAGGTGAATGCACAGAATTATATGATAAGCCAAAAAACCTTCACCCCGAAGATTCGGAACTAGTATCTGCATGAAAGGTTGTGGTTCATCATATAATTAAGCTCTGTTCTCGGCTTTCCTCTCACACAGGATGAAAATGAAATCCTATCATGCCGGTTTAGCTCAATTGGAATATGCAAACTTGAGCTAATTAAGCCAACAAGCCCATTAAACTCTCATGGGTGGATAACGTAATGGTGACCGAACCTTAGTTTTCCTTGAAGTGTCTGAAATGTTCATATCATTTTCTTTAAGCAGAAAAAAGGCTTCAAAGCCACGAACATACGGATAGATTTTATTCTTCTAGCGGGAATCGATCATGAAATATTGACCATTCACACTAATAATTGTTCTTCTGATGGAACCCGCCCACTTTCTTCCCGTGTCTGGTAAACCTGATATACTTTCTGTTCCAGGCTTGAGCTATAAAAACCACTGCAACAGTAAGTACCACTCAGAGGAATCAAATGCATCATGATTTTTTGATAGCACTTTCACACCTGAAATGTTGTAAATGGTCTCAACATCGTCCAGAGCATCACTCATTGCATATTATCATAGCTGTTTAGGTATTACTTTTTGTAGTAGCCATTTGCAATAAAAGTTGCAGACTTAAGTTATAAAAAACGCTTAATGATCTGACCACTACACGACCGGGAATATATTACTCACACTAATAATTGTTCTTCTGATGAAACCCATTTCCTTAATATGTCTGACAAAGCTGATATACTTTCTGCCAATCTCATTCAAGCCTGACTATGTTAAAGATACAAACCTAAGCTATAAAAAACGCCTTAGGATCTGACCACTACAAGAGTACCACACAGAGGTAGCGAATGTAGCATGATTTTTGTTAACACTTTCACACATGAAATTCTGTACAATAAAATACCAACATGATATTGCAAACTTATATATAAACAAGTGCAGTACAAACATGAAAAAAAAACGGGGTGAGAAAATAAGAAGTGGTAGATGTTCTTCCCGTCGCCCTGGGCAAATACCATGCATGCATTTCATTACAGCCACTCAGTCAGTTCTATTGAGGATTTCTAGGTTTAAAATGCAGCTGCTGGTACTGTAACCTGTAGTAGCTCTTTGCAATATAAGTGGTAGCTAGTCGTTCTCTTTTAGACACTGAAACAGACTTGCTTAAAGCGACCCCCACAAACAAAAGTATTTGTTTGATTCGTTCCATCACGTTTTTATCACTATAAGTTGGGCTGGGCAATTTGATTCCGTGACTTAAATCGATTCAAAGCACAATATATTCGAATCGTTCATAGGAGGAAATACTCAATGGACCAAAATTTTCATTTTTAAAGACAAAATGCAATCGATTTTGGTGAAATTTGACCAAATTCGATTATATTTTGTCGTTAAAATATGAAAATTGTTACTTTTAGACATAGAATGTGAATTGAATATACACCATAAACTATATATTTCTTGATTTTCACAATGGAGACAAGTTGTAATAGTAAAAATGGGATACCGTATTTACTTGATTGTAAGCCGTATGTGATAGTTTTAAAAATTCAATGTAAGCCACATATACGGGTACTGTGCCCATGCCTATATGGGTTGATGACTGATAAAGCTGATCGATATAGTTAGACAGGATATCGGCATCGCAAAGAAAAAATGTAAGCCGGGCTTGAATTTAAGGCACAAACATCGAAAAAAAATTTATAAGCCGCGGCTTACAATCGAGTAAATACGGTATTTGTTATTTACATCAAATTCGTAACTCGCTCACATTGGAATTCCAAATGATTCGGTTTTGCCCAGCCCTAACTAATGGATATGAAAGGTACAAATAACTATATATATATATATATATATATATATACAAAGATTTTGTGACATATCCATCACAACAGAATGAGTTTCTGTTTCCTTCGGGTTTCTGGAACTGTTGTGATATTTTATAGTTCTATTAATATGCCGAACCGGTGAAATACAAACGATGTAATTTGCCGTCAAATTAGACCGTTTGTTTTCCACCGATTGAGCATATCTATAGGGCTATGAGTCTGGCAACCACTTGCTGTTTTGATATTTGTTTTGTAAATTAACATTTAAATTAATAATGGTGAAATTGATAATAATTGAAATTAATAATGAAATAATGGTGCGACGTCAGAGACCTCACAACGGGCTTCGCAACGCAAACAAACATTCCCGAAATTGATGTTCTTTTCATTAAAATTCGCTTCCTTGATGAGATACAGTTCCTAAAAGGAACCAACCATACGACAAAGAGTTACTTCATAATGTAGTACCAGTAGAGATCACGACTTTTTGGATTTTTTTATATGAGCTTGTAGCTGACGTTCTGCAAGTCTATGTCTCAGATGACTGAGGGTAGCCAAAATTTAATATCGAATTCAGAATCAAATATTCAAAATGGACCTGTTTAAAAAAACTAATAAAAACTTTTTCAGAGACTTGTTAATGACATCAAAATTTACATATATTTTATGAGAATGTATACTTTTTTGAATCTGTTGATTCGAATCACGAGGAAAATCGAATCGAATAATTTACGATTTGTAAATCACGAATTCACTTTTTTTGGGGAGTCCGGGCTACAGATGACCACCCAAGAGCAACAAAAAATTTCCTAATTTCTTCCAAGCACAGTAAGGTGAAATAATAATATATATAGAAGTGAAGGAAAAGAAAACGCATTTGATCAAGCAAGCAATTTTTTGAAATCTGATCAATAGGTAATGATGAAATATTAATTTAAAACAAGATATTACTGGACCATCGCCCTCACCTCCTTATCCAAAATAATTATTAGTAATTTTGTCGTTGTAAAGGTCGAAATATGGGTCAAACATTGACAAAAGAATCCCCAGTAAAAAAATTCTGATGGTCAATTCTGATGATCAATATGTAATCATGAAACATTAATTTGAGGCAAAATATTGTTGGACCATGTCATCGCTCTCACTTCCTTATCCGGAATCCTAATTACTAGGAATTTCGATTCATTTTGCAATGAAATCACGCTAGTGCCACATTTTACGTTGTAAAGGGCGGATTATGGTAAAACATTGACCAAAAGGTCTAAACACGTGTGCCATTTTCTGCAGAAGGACAAAATGTTACAAAACCATCAACATCTTTTTCTACAGTTTGATTGTTACCAGACACTCATAATGAGACATTTATGTCTTCTTGCAAGACATATATTATTAGCCATTTGGTAGATTTTCCTCTGGTGTCTAGGTAGAAGAGCAGCTGCTAATCGGCAACTAATCCCATATCCACTCCGCTGTTACAGGGCCTTGGACAGGGTGATCCACTCTAAGAAGTGGCTATAAAAAAGAAAAAATATTCCCTATAATATGAAGGAAATTGTACACAAATTAACTACATTTATGGCATCAAAATTAGAACAGCAAGTCAGGCGTCTCATATTTGTTGTCTGAGTGCTTCCGAATTTATTCACTTAAAGAATATTTTAGGCGATACCTGACTTCTTGTGCAGCATAATCATGATCGTATTCCAATTGGGCACAGATCATGATCATGCTGCTCATCTAATAGAAATAAAGAACTCAACTATCAAATGACATAACCAAGAGAGATAAAACTCTTTTTTTTGTGAAAATGGTTGACAGTTTGTTCCTCTTGGGTGTTGCCTTTTGACTTTGCTCAGAGCTCAGAATTTTCAATAAAATTAATATACAGCACACGAATTGTAATGACTTAGTAAAAAAAAGTGAATGTTTTGCTCTTAATTGATAATAATGATACATGTTCGATAAAACTGAGTGATACAAAAAACGCAGTACGATCATTCAAATGTAATCATAGAATATGTGCACCAGAGTTGGAATTAATTTTTTAGATTAGGAGTTTAGATTTTGGTACATTTGTAACTTTCATTTTTGTTAAATTTCAACCCCCAAACCCCTTAGTTCGAATACTGATGTGTACAAAATATTTCTGACCGCAAAAAATTTAATCGAAAAGTTGTGATTCTTAATTGTGATGTTGTGATTCTTTCGAATGTTTCAGTCAATATCAACCGAAATGAAAATATTGACAGTTTTATTAAAGTTCTGCAATAAAATTGGATTCGCAAATATGTGGTTTTAAATAAAAAAAAAGTGTCAGTGAGTGGCAATTCTAGTTTTAAAGAATGAAAAAATGTGATTCAATATTCAAGTATACATCATTTCAGCCATGCTTGACATTTTTTGTGGAAGAAACAAGAAATCTTCCATGTATAAAGACAACTCATCGACAGACATGTCTTGTTCACACATTCGGGCCTGAAATGAGCAGGACCTTTCGATATTTGGGATAGGTTTAGGTGCAGAGTTACTCGATGAGGGCGGAGAATTGCAGATCGGAGGAAAAATAGTTTTTGAATGTTCCCATTGATCGCTTTTTGCTCGTTTGGTGAAGTGTGTAAATTCAGAAGGGTCAATTTTGAAGACAGGTTTAGCTTCATCAGTTTCGTTACATATTTTCGAAGCGGCTAGCTCAGAAAATGATGCGCATGGGCTAGAATTTGTCCAACACGGGGTTTCTGGTGCATTCGACGTTGATTTGGAGTGTTTCGACTTGTTTGAATCGAGTGCAGAAGTAGAAAAATTTGTAGGACGAATGATCCCTTTTCGTCGCGTAGGGAAATGGGATTCGGTTGTTTTCATAGGTAGATTTGTTGTCAATGGCAAGAATTTGTTTGAAGAAGCAGCAATTTTCTGTGATGAGTTATTTATAGGTAATGAAAGTTTGATACAAGATGGCTTAAATTTTGAGTCAATGGTCAAATTACATAGCTGATCCAATGCCTGAACAGAATATGGGCTCAGCGTAGATTTTCGTTTATAACGATACTTGAAAGTTGGTGCTTTTAACACTTGCCTTCCACAAGTTAATTCCCATTGGTTACTGTCCAAAAATGTATTTCTTGTGAAATCTTTACTCCTGTATACAAAGCCTGGTCGTCTCAATGAATATCGTACAGGCTTGACTTTCGATTTAATAGTTTTCACCCTTGGTGAAACTGGAGGTCGATCATCCATGTCCTTATTGCAGGTTTCCAGGCAACATTTTTCTGGAATTGGTTGCAATCTCCTTTCACTCCACTCTTTCGGTTGTTTGGCTTCGACCTCGTTCAACACTTCCAAAAAGTGTTGAAAGTTCTTGTCACTCATGATAAATTTAATTTTAGATTCAGGTGTCAAAATTTGACATTTTGAAAGCAAATTTATCTGGTAGCTTTCTTCAAAATGAAAATACAGTAAGTAAAATAGTAGGATTATGAAATTACGAAAGATAAATTAAATTCAAGATTTGAATACAGGCTGGTAAAATATCAACTATTCCTCTTCCCAGACACCAGAAAAAATGGGTTGTCAGAAAAAAAACCGTAATATTTTATAATATAACCAGAAATGAGGTCTCTTTGAGGAACCAAACAGTAGAAAAAGGTTTCAAAATCATCAAGCAATTCCAATCCTTCTCGTCTATAAGTGCTGCTAATGCAGGGCCTTGGACTCCAAGGAGTGGCTATGAAAAAATACTGCCATGAAATAGCAATGATGATGGTTTGAAGATTTTGCCCAACCAAATAAAATGGCATGAGCATTTCAGACACCTTAAGAAAAATAAGATTCTGTCATCCGATTTGAATGCACACTCCTTTGATTCTAATTCTATCCCTCTATAATTTTTTGGCTAAGCACCGACTCAAGCTTAACAAAAACATGTGCTCACATGTGTATTTTTCACAGGAATAACCAAAAAATCACTTTTTATATTGTAATTTTATATACCGTATTTTGCGGCCGATAAGTCGCTACTTTTTTCCAAAACTTTTGTTTCTGAGACTTATACGCTGCGACCTATTATTGTTTTTTTCCCGACCCACAGCGAATTGTGAAGCGTTTTATATTACGGTATATAAAAGTTATATATAGATGACGCGGCGAGAGCATGTACTTTCAAGATACGTCAAATTGTAGAGAGATTTGAATTAAATTGATAATAGACTGCACCCAAATTTACCGTGTACCTAGCAAATGCTCGATCTTTTTTGCTTGCCAACATTAGTGAATTTTCATTGGTACCCGTCATACATGCGATTTAATTTGATGACGATCCGATCATGTGTGATCATCAATCGGAACGGCCAGTATTATATCATTCATTGCAAAACGGCGCAATAGGAAATGTATGTAGTTTGCAATCGACGCCAGCCTCTAAATTAACGAAACAAGGAATTTAAACTCAGCAAGTTCGACGAGAATTACTTTGACGTTTTGACGATGACGCAATCGACGCCAGCCTTTAAATTAACGAAACAAGGAAAAATCTACAATTGTGACATCGAAAAATATATTTTGGTATTTAAAAGCCTGATTTATAAAAAAAAAAAATAAATTATTTTATCGCCAATAATATATTGTTTTAAATACCCCCCTAAGGAATTTAAACTCGGAAGGTTCGGCGCGAATTACTTAGACGTTTTGACAATGACGCAATCGACGGCACCCTTTAATCAACAAAATCAATCAATCAAGAAAGTTCCACAGTTGTACATTTTCACACTGTGTCTGTGATAATGTTCTGTACTATTGTAGAAACTGCTTCCGTTAAGTATGTTTTGTTTATGTTCACGACATAACGTCTTGGTAGGCAATGTATTAAAATGCAAAATGTGTATCTCGATAAACAATAATTACAACAACAAGAAATGGCGAAATTAAATCAGAACCCTTCAAATTCTTCGTCTTCGGTGTCTGAGGAAAACAGATCATACAAAGGTGATTGGTTTGTAACGATCGGTTTAGAAACGGGCACTTCAATTTTGTTTGAAAGGGAGTAAAATGTACCAGCTTTCTTAAAACCATTCACTACGCACTCCGAGCTCACTTGTTCCCATGCTTCAACAATCCACCGAGACACTTTGAAGGGAGAAAAACGATGTTTTACGGTCATCGGCCGAAACGACATTGCACACCTGGACAAAAACGATACTGCGCTCGTTCCATGCGTCTGAGTTAATGAATTACTGTAGGTTATTACTTTAGCGTTTGATAAGGCGCAGCGTGTGTTTCCGTTTTTGAGGAGTCGTTCATGGACGCTTTGCGACTATTACGGTGCTGCATCATATCTGTGCGCAAAATAGCAAAATTTTAGAAAAATGACCCTTTGCGACCATTACCACGGAGGTGCTTATACGCCGCAAAATACGGTACAATTCAATCAAAAAATTTCATCTATATAATGGGAAAAAATTATTAGATACTTGAGCCCGACGAACATAACTTCGATATCGATATTTTTGCAATAAATATCGATACTAATATGTTGACATTTTTGACCAGTGATAACTGATATCTATCTTGCACGAAAATCATTGAAAAATCTCACATATTTCAAACATTTCGATGAGTTACTAGGCAATTTTTTGCCAAGAAATAAAATAACATCTCACGCAAATACACATCTGCTGTGATTTCCCCAGATAAAAGCAAAAAATATTGCCGCAATTTTGTCATTTGAACAAGAAGCGTATATCGGTTGGTTGATATTTTTGGCCATATTTTTTATGTAAATTAGGACGATACATTGGTCGGGCTCTATTAGGTACCGGATATAAAAGTAACCACAAGAATTTGAGAATTGATGGTATGTGCATTTTTGCAACATGACACAAATTTTCCTGGTCTGCGATTTAGTGTGATAATTATGTTATTAGTGGTGATTTGATTCCAGGTTGATTGCTTTTCCATCAAAATATATGCTTTAAAATATCGATAATTGCAAATGAAATATCTTCTTAACAACAATTTTGAAAATGTGCCTTAGTTGCAAGTACACTTTCTTTTAACCCTGTTTCATGGAATTGCCTTCATGATCAATTTTTCTCAGATCCCTCAGTTCTTATTCGGGATATACTAACTGATAGCTCAAGTGATTTTCCCATTTGGTTTGTTTGGGGAAACCGTATTAGGTATTCAGTATTTAGGTCCTGCAATCGATGGTAAAACGATAAAACCGAGTTACTAGAACCTGTCTGCTGCGTGCTAATCAGGGGTCTAGTGAAGTTTAGTACCATATTTCCGAATGTCATTAAAATAAAAACTGGCAGAATATTCTCATCCTAACTAGGGGGCGCCAATGCTGCAAGCATCTGGCATTGTGTCCCGGGTTAGGATGAGTCGCTTGCAACATGGAAATTTTTATGATAATCGGATATATGGTACTAAACTTCATGAGACCCCTAATCTGCTAACACAGAACAAGACTTGTTGTTCTGTGTTTGGCTTTACCGTTAAGTCACAATGACACCACTTTCATCAATCAATCCTTTATTTCAATATGTGCAGATATTTTCCCCATTCCACAAATATATTAAGCGAATATTACCAACGAAAACAACCTTTGAAATATATAAAACACGAACCAAAATCCTGGCAAAATCGACAGCTGCCTGGCGACCGATCTTTGTTTTCTTGATTGACAAGTAGGCGTCATGGTTGATTGGTTTCAAAAATAGAGTCATCCTATCTGACGTTACATGACTTTAATATTTTCACTTTTTTGTGACTTTTTTAGTTCATTCAAATGATATGATTTAAAAAAAAAAAGAAAATGCTGCATATTATAACATATTTTTTAATAAGGGAAAGCATTCATTTTTAACAAATGTTTTGTGTAATACTTGTTAACACTGTCAAAAAAGTGAAAACAAAAAATATTTTCTCCAACTTCAAAATAAAATTTGAATGTACTTGAAATTGTTTAATTTGGGATTTTAAAGGATATACTAATTATTTTAACGATTTTCATTAAAAAAAAACTAATAATTTCATTAACTTTTCACGCATGAGAAACCACGACGTGCTGCGAATCTCTGGCGCCATCTCTTTTCCTGGCCACTCCGTGCGTTGGTCTTGTTTCTGGTGAGTTTTTGGAAATTATTTCCATTTTTAGAATATATCATCACTGTTAAAGTGTTTTTTTAGTCAAGTTTGTACTTTATGTAAACTACAGACATATCTTTATGTCAGCCCATGCCAAGATCGTCGTCTGAATGCCGCTTTAGGTTCATTCCCAGCAAAATTTCAGAAGCAGAAAAACAAAATACCATTGCTAGTCCTGAAATGCCTTAATATATAATTACACGACATCTCAATCGAGTGTCACGACCAAGGTGCATGTCAAACTATGTCAAGTATAAAAGTATGAACAAATTTTTTGTCGTTTCTGTCTGGATTTATGCGATAAAAATGACATATTTTCGTATCCTCTAAAATCCTGAATTTTACTGTATTGAATATGGGGTCTCATGAAGTTTAGTACCATATATCCGATTATCGTAAAAATTCCCCATGTTGGAAACGACTCATCCATCCCGGGAAACAATGCTAGATACTTGCAGCATTGGCGCCCCCTAGTTAGGATGAGATAATCTGCCAGTTTTTCTTTTGATAACATTCGGGAATATGGTACTAAACTTCACTAGACCCTGAATATGTTTATTTTAGAATGTATTCGAATTGTTTTGGACATCCCTGATAATATATAATATAGTCCTTTATAGTAGTATCTATCCCGGGTATATATTTTTCCGTCTATAATTACTTGCAACAACTAACCTTTGACAATTAATCGATGTAAAATCGACATCAGCTTTTTTATTGCTTATTTTATTTTCAGAAGCGTGCCGTAACCTGGTTAAATCCCTCGCTTATCAATCAGAAAGATGCAGAACGACACAGGTAAAGTATTTTTAAGTTACAGACTTTTCGCTAATCACTGTCAGAATACAACAACAGAATAGAAAATATTTTTTTCAACTTTGAATCCAACTGCATGAAGATTTTTTTTTTGTTAACTGAAAAGCAGACATACATAAGTTTCAATTTTGGTTTGGTGTGACATCACAGCTTTAAAGGTATTCATTGACCGGAGACGAATCCGTCAGGAATTGCTTAATTTATATGATTGCCGGCTCAGATTGGCCTCCAAAATATTTGGCCCAGATCGGATCAAGCTCGAATCCAATCCATTGATTCAAAAAATTAAACACTTTGTATATAGAAATGGGAGAAAGCTTCCAGTTGAGGTTTCTATGAGGATCATGGGCGTACTATTTTCATTCGGGTTTGGATTCAGTACGCAATTTGTGATTCAAGATTGAATCTCAACTCTAAAATTCCAGGCTTTTCGGACTCTTAGAAAGGACCCGATATTGGGAACCTTTGGTGTACCTGGTTAGCTCAATCAATACAGCGTTGGGAATATGCTTCGAACCACGAATCTCTGATCGTCACGACGCGGATTAGAGTCCTGGGATGATGATTATATGCAAGAGATCTGCTGGGCGCCTTGCCGCTGCACGCGCTGCTTACGGCTTCCTCCTCTCACCAGGTCCATGCACAGGGAATATGAGGATCCAAAAAAACATTTACCCCGAATCGGAACTGGTATCTGCACCATATTGTCCGAAACTGGTTCACCAAAGGGCTAAGCTGTATTCTCGGCTTATCCTCTCCCACAGGATAAAAATGATATCCTATCCTATATCCTTTTAATATTTTTCTGTGCATTCAAACATATCTAATTTGTCCCCATAAATATCGATAAATATTCAATTTGCAATAATATTTCCAGGTGAAATAGTGGACTTGTACATTCCTCGCAAATGCTCGTCAAGTGGCAGAATTATATCAGCGAAGGATCATGCTTCAATTCAGCTCAACTTGGGAGATGTCGATGAAAGTGGACGATACACTGGAACAACTAAAATCTACGCCATCTGTGGCGAGATCAGACGAATGGTAATTTTGTAAACTTATTTCAATTTTTTTGCTATAAAGGTACAGGCTTTCGGATATTTTTAACTCGTATCCTGTGTATCGTGACGACTACTAAAAGGAAACAAAAAAATTGTAGATGGTTTTACCATTGCCCTGGGCAGACACCACTCACTGCACTTTACTGTAGCAGTTCAGTTCCATTTGGAATGTTTTTCGCTTAGAGTGCAGTTGCTGGTAGTAGCTCTTTGCTATTAAGTGTCCCTTGGCTTAAACTCTAATCAATGTGAAAACCACTAACAGGTTCTAATAGAGATTTATGAGTCTGCAGGAACCCATGCTCGACAAAGCGTGTTCAGGCAGATGTTCCTTAGGTCTACGTTGTAAATTTCAATAAATCAATAAATAGTTGCCCAACTCATAAGCAACATAAGCAAAATTCTCTTGGAATTAGAAGACTTGAAAAATAATATAACATATTCATTCCCTTTCCCGTAAATCCTTGCAGTTTGGTTGCTACCGCACACTTGGAAAAAGCATTTTAATCTTCTAGCGTAAGATATATCCTAAATATGGCTTGTTTTCAAAGTTTTTATTTGAGTGTCGTTGTGAGTAGCTGGCAATCTGCCACTCTGATCTTGAGTAGTTTACACCGCTAGATAGACCTATCTCAAGTTTCTTTTATATTTCAGGGTGAATCTGATGATAGCTTGAACAGGCTCGCATCAAGCGATGGTATCGCAACAAAGTAAGTATTCAAAAGGGTACAAATCTCTATTTTCACAAAAAAGCAAGGTGTTTTGCTGCATGTGTTTGTAAAAATCGGGTTGTAATTTGTTTCGACTAACCGGTGGTTGGTCATTTTTCCTTTTAATCGGTTAATACTGACACCCGGTGGACAAAATCTTTATTTTATTCAGGTGTATGAAATATTCATGTTATTTTCTTAGGATGGACAAAAAAGCTTCAATACCATCAACACTGCTATTTCATAGCAGTATTGATGATTTGAACCTTTTCTATCGCTTGGTTGCGACCAGACCTCACTTTCCCATTTAGTTACGGGCTTTAGAATAGTCCTAGTGTATTTCCTGCGTGTCGTAGGAGGCGACTAAAAGGAAGCAAAGAAGTGGTATATGGTTCTACCATCGCCCAGGGCAGATACCACTCAATGCACTTTACCACAGTGTTTTAATTTCGTTTGGGATGTTTTCCAGTGCAGTTGCTGTTACTAGATCTTTTACCAGCTGTTTGTTATTAAGTGGCCGTTAGTTGTTTTCTATTCAGGCTCTGCTTCCGACCTTGCTTAGATTGAATCTTAATAAAAAAAAAATTTGCTAAATTTGAAATAAATTTACTTCCGTTGTCCACGGAGCTGGCATTCTGCTAGTCTGATTAACGCCTTAGTTTTATTTGTCTTATTGGCCATTTGGAGCAATACATTCCGTAATACAAGTTCCATGTTACTTTGCCGTGTAAATAATTTTAGGTCGAAGGAGATATAATAATCTAAAAATAAACGTTATTATTCTTAACTTGACAATGTATGTTTTAGCCTTTTTTTGAGGCATAATTTCCGTCTTTTGATGCTCAGATAGAATAAATTAAATTATACCGTTATATTATATTTTTGGGTAGTTACTTACACTGGTATTGGAACAAATCCTCGTTCTCTTATATAGAGCTTTTTTTTCATT
The DNA here is from genome assembly GCA_963675895.2 of Styela plicata. NCBI lineage: Eukaryota > Metazoa > Chordata > Ascidiacea > Stolidobranchia > Styelidae > Styela > Styela plicata. Next base: position 3,476,875 of record OZ023140.1, read on the forward strand.
GAAAATCACTCTGAGCAAGGCCGGAAGCAGAGCTCAAAAGGAACCAACTAACAGCCGCTCAATAGCAAAGAGCTACTAAAAGATGTAATACCAGCAACTGCACCCTAAGCGGGAAACATCCCAAACAGAACTGAACCACAAAGGTAAGTGCAATGAGTGTTATCTGCCCTTGGTGGTAGTAGAACCATCTACCACTTCTTATAAGGTATTGCTTTCGATTGACATGCTCAGTGATTGGTGCTCGGTCCTTCTTTTTCATATGATTGAAGTGACATTATCTAATAACATATAATTAATTACAGCTTTTTACTCGATTGTAAGCCACGGCTTATAAAGTTTTTTTTTCCATCATGTTTGAGGCTTAAACTCAAGGGCGGCTCACATTTTTGCACAAAGGGGCTTACATTTTTTCTTTGCAATGCCGATACTCTGTCTAAACTTTATCGGTCAGCTTTATCTGTCATCAACCCATATAGGCACGGGCACAGTACCGGTATATGCGGCTTACATTCAAAGGCGGCTTACATTTTATCGGTCAGATTTATCGTTCATCAACCCATATAAGCACCGGCACAGTACCGGTATATGCGGCTTACATTCAAGGGGGCTTACATTCAAAGGCAGCTTACATTTTATCTTTACGATGCCGGTACTCTGTCTAAACTTTATTGGTCAGCTTTATCTGTCATCAACCCATATAGGCACCGGCACAGTACCGGTATATGCAGCCTACATTCAAGGGCGGCTTACATTCAAAGGCGGCTTACATTTTTTCTTTGCAATGCCGATACTCTGTCTAAACTTTATCGGTCAGCTTTATCAGTCATCAACTCATATAGGCACCGGCACAGTACAGGTATATGCGGCTTACATTAAATTTTTAACACTATCCCATGCGGCTTACAATCAAGTAAATATGGTACACTAAATATTTGTTCTTTTCTTCCAGGGGAACACTAAACTGATTCTTCTGAGGGGAACACTCCTTTTGACGTCATCATGTTGAGAACTGAATCGTGTTTCATGCAATAATAAAATTGACATGGGATGTTTATACTTTGATTGTGTAAAGAATAGGGGGGAAGGGGTAGCCACATCATATACCGTATCTACCCGGCTAAATCACGCATTTTTTACTAGAATTTTATGTCCAAACATGGGGGGGTGCATAATACGAGGATATAGAAATTGAGACAAATTTTTTCGGCTGATATTTTGGTCAAGAACTTTGTGTTTGGTCACTACACTTAGATAAACAAGTTATAGTACAAGGTTGTTTATCATTTCTTATTAATGTTGGGTTAAATAATGTGTGCTTTATCATACATGTACCATGAATGATCATGCCCCAATGATATGGCTTATCACCCTCTGCATTCTCTCATCTACCGCCTCCCACGTACAAGATAATTATTTGGTCATATAAGCAAATTGCCTTGAATCTTGGACTATGCCTGGCTGTGATAGTAAGTGGCAACGAAGAGAAGAGAAAGGTAAATACAAAAATCAAAGTTATGGACAATAGTTTTTCACTGTAACAGCTGTACAGTGACGTTTGCGAGACACCCGCCAATACGACCACGTGACAAGAGAAAATGAAGGTCGCATAATGCAGGGATATGCATATCTTCATATGGAAATGGCGTGGTGCTAGCTTCCGAATTGCCTTGAAATATGACTAGAAAAACTAGTGGTAGATGGTTTTACCATCACCCAGGGCAAATTCCACTCCCCGTACTTCACGATAGTGGTTCAATCCTCTCTAGTATGTTTTGCTAGTGCCTCTTTCTACTAGCTCGTTGCTACTTGGGACACGTTGAGCGCTGTAACAAAAAATGCAACAAAATCACTGGTCTTTGACTGTAATTTTACTTGGCGGTATTGAATATATTCAGGGTTGACTTCGTAGGCCAAATATGAGGTGTTGATGGAACGCATCGCGAAGGTGCGGTTTATCAACAGCCCATGATCGGCATTAAATCTCATCAACATGGCGGTTTTTAAACTTGGTAATATGCAATTACTGCAAATGACCAGAAAATTTACTGTTTGTTTCGTGTGGTTAGTTCCTTCTAGGCTTTGCTTAGGGCGAATTTCAATAATGATTTAAGTTAATAACCAGTGGAAAAGGGAAACGGCGCGGTGTTCATTTTGAAGAGAATTATATATTCTGTCGAGCACTTGTTGTTAGGGCCGGGCAATGCGAATCGATTCGGAGCACAATTTATCCGAATCAATAGGGAATCGTTCATAGGAACATAACTTGCTAAATGAACTAAAATTTTAATTTTTACCGACAAAATGCAATCGATTTTGGGCAAATTTGACCAAAATCGATTATATTTTATCATTAAAATATAAAAATTGTTGCCCTAAGACATGGAGTATGAATTGAAATGCTCTAAAAACTATAAATTTCTTGATTTTAACAATTTGTAATATTGAAAAAATGGGATTTTATGAATTATATGGAAGTATTGATTCGATCCGATTCCAAAAATTATTTGAATCTGATTCTAATTCCAAATGATTCGGTTTTGCCCAGCCCTACTCATTGTTTACGCAATGGAAAATTTATCTTCGCAGCGATCCATCAATGACCTACTTTGTGCGCGCAAAGCACATTTAACAGGATTAGGCCTCGTTAGCCTTAAAACAAACCCGTACAAACGGTCATATATAGTCGACAGGTTTTTATTTGATAGCGAAGGAGTGGGTCACCCTGACCAGTTCCGAATCGGGGTGAAGGCGATAAGCTGTAAACAGTGCTTACGCGAACTACCGGGCGACTGGTTCAGCATACCTGTCGTCTTCGCTGACGCGTTTCGACCTCACGTCAGAACGATTAGGGACGCGTTGGTCGAAGCATATTCCCCACTAGAGCTGAGCAGTTTTATTCGATGGTTCAAAACGCTTCGAAGCACAAGTTTGAATTTGAGTTAATCGAAAATTTTAATGAAGAGGAGTTTTCATTTTTAACGACGAAATACAATTGTATTATCTCGTGGGCAAAATGCTATCGTTTTTGGCCAAACTTGACCAAAATTGATAGCATTTTGTCGTTAAAAACCAAAATTCTTGTTTATTTAACAAGTTTTTGTTCCTATAAACAAAATTTGTACTTCAAATCGATTCGAATCACCGAATCGAATTGCCCAGCCCTAGTTACCACTTCTTTTCCGAACATTTGAAATGCGTTTCGAGATGCCCGTTCCATCAACATCCTTGACCGAAAAAAATTTGTTTTACTTCAAAATAATCGAGTAAAGTTACTGTCAAAAACGGAGATTTTAACACATTTTTGATACAATGTGAATGCGACGTTACCAACATTTTATTTAACAATGAAACGTATAAGCTCATGTCCACACTGTGATAAAAATTCAGTACAATCACCATTCTTTTACCGTAAACTTACTCGATGATATTGAAATAAAACTGTAAGATCGAATTTTTCCGACATTTATTTATTGTTGATAGAACGCACCGTTAAGGTGCGGTCCATCAATGGCCCATACTTGGTTCAAATCTCATCAGCAACGCGGTTCCGAGTCTTAGTAATTTATAATTACTGCGAAAGGACAGTTGATATACTGCATTTTTGTCAGAGTGTAATGTCGTTTTAACAGCGATTACCGTGGGAAACATAGCATAACCTACATTAAGTCATGTAGCGTGGTGCTATGCATTATCATTATGAAATAGGAATTGGGATGAATATATAGGGCTGGGCAATTTGCGTCGATGATTCGATTCGAAGCTCAAATTATTCGAATTTATCGTAAATCCTTCATAAGAACAACAATTTGATAAATTAATTGGAATTTTCATTTTATCGACAAAATAGAATCGATTTTGGCCAAATTTGAAAACTTTCGTTCCTATATATGGATTGCTTGACATTGCTGTCAAGTCAGTTTATGCCAATATTAGAGATTTCTATGCATAAATTTCTTGATGTTCGAGATGAAGATAAGTTGTAATAGTAAAAATTGGATATTTGTTATCTGTATGAAATTAATGATTCGATCCGATTCGAAAAAATTGTTCAAATCAGATTCGAATTCCAAATATTTCGGTTTCGCCCAGCTCTGGAGGTTACTCATAGTAAAAGGACAGGTGTATATATTTTATCATTAGCGATTCAGACTAAACGAAGTTAGAGAAAGAATCTGAAAGAAACAACTTGGCGGTTAAAAATTTTTTTTTATTGAAATTCACTTCGAGCAAGGTCGGAAGCAGCTTCCACAGGGAACCAACCAACGAGCACTCAATAGCAAAGAGCTAAGGCTGGGCGATTCGATTCGGTGATTCAAATCGGTTCGAAGCGCGATTAATTCAAATCAATCGTGAATCGTTCACAGGAACGAATACTTGTTAATTGAACTAGGATTTTTAACGACGGAATGCAATCGATTTTGGTCCTAATTTCGACCAAAATCGATTATATTTCGTCGTTGAAACATGAAAATTGTTGCTCTTAGTGTGAATTCAAAATACACTATAAACCATAAATTTCTTCATTTTCACGATGGAGATAAGTTTTTGTAGTAAAAATTGGATATTTGTTATTTACAAAGAATTAGTGATTCGATCCGATTAGAAAAATTATTCGAGTCAGATTCGAATTCCGAATGATTCGGTTTTGCCCAACCCTTTAAAGAGCTACTAAACAATGTAGTACCAGCAACTGCGCTCTAAACAGAAAACATCCAAAAGAAAACCGAACTTTTATGGCGAAGAACCGCTTCAAATATAAGACTGCAACATGGAAAATGTCGTACAGAACATATCCGCTGGTAGCAAAGAAAGGTGAGTGGTATCTGCCCCGGGCGAAAGTAAAACCCCCAGGCAGTGGCAGAGGAAGGTCTAATATCGTGGAAAACATTCTCCTATCAAAAATGTTCGAGCGTCGGAGGGGCGCGAAATTTTCGGTAATTTTCTACGAGAGATCGCCAATTTCTGTTAAGAATCGTACACAAAGTGTAATTTATCGCAAAAGACACGGGGAAATTTGAAATATTATCTCAAATTGGGTGACCCCTCTCAGTGTTCCGCTGCCAACCTTGCTCAGTCTAAGTTTCAATATAAAAAACTCAATATATATATGTATTGAATTGAAATATGTATTGAATTGAAAATACACTATAAACCGTAAATTTCTTGATATTCATGATGAAGATAAGTTATAATAGTAACAATTGGATGTTTGTTATTTACAAAGAATTAGTGATTCGATCCAATTCGAAAAAATTATTCGAATCAGATTCGAATTCCAAATGATTCGGTTTTGCTCAGTCCTAGGCTTGACCGAGCTCAGTCTAAATTTCAATAAAAAAAACTCAAAATATATATATATATATGTATTTTTAAATTTGAATCAGCATGAAGACTAAATTACTAACACTCTTAACAATTCCCTTCCTAACGTTCACCTTTGTACTGATCTATCGCAACGAATGGAACTTGTTACACGAGAGAACAGATGACAATACGAACGAAATGTGGAAATTACTAAAACCCGGAACAACAGTTGAAAACAGTGCGTTGAGTGACAGAAAACTTGCCAATGTAAGTGCGAACTTTTTTCTGCGCGATTTTTGGTGAACTTTTCTACCTAATTCGCGATTTTTTCGAGTCAGTTTAATTCCCTCTTTGTCAATCGCCAGAACCCCCCAGCGTTAGTTGCTTCGAAATATAGTATATCTCAAATATTGTAGCTCAACTTTCACGACTAGTGGAATCTAGCTTGTTTTAATATATTTAAATATATTTATTCATATTTTCATTATAAAATAATCTCTCAAAATAGAATATTTGAAGATTTTAAAGCCTCAAATCTATTAAAATCCCTTAAATGCAGCTAAACGACCATGACCTAGTTCGGATGGTTTTTAATCTACGTACTAGTCTAGTTTTGAGAATGAAACTAGGTTTCTTAGTAATATTTTACTTAGTTTTGTGGTAGATTCGTTTTACTTTACCTACTCCAAGACATAACTACACCGAACTTCGAGCGAAACAACAAAACTGAACCGATAGAATAGAGCGCAGAGAGTGGTATGTGCTCTGGACAACATAGTGAGAAATTGGTCATGCTCATGCTTGACAAAATAAAATTTCTGTTTGGCAATGAAAAACCATCTACTACTTCGTTTTCCTGTTTTCATCGCTTAATTTTTATAGGTTTTTCGAAATATTTGCTGTGGTTCCTTTCCGTGAACATACCGCGGGTCGGTGGTTATACCTTACAACAGTTAGGCACGGACCTTTGTAGTGACTGTGTATCTGTACTGTGTTACAGCAACCCGCGAAGTGCATTACTTTCTCGGTAGTGGAACGGCCAAGCATCGAACCACGGGCGTTCCGGACAATACGATCGCGCTTAACCGACTGAGCCACCGAGCCGTGCTTTTTTTAAATTTTATTCCATAAAAGCTTCTATCGTTTTCATCGCCTAATACGACGCTCATGAAATTCACATTTCTTAAACTTTGTCGTTATATTTCATTTCATGACATAGAACTGGCCTGATTGGACGTACAAGTCAGTACTACAGCCGTGGATACACCCTCCCGCGAATACAACTGGTGGAAGTCCAGATGCAAGAACCGCTACCAAGAGACTCCCAACGGTATGTGAAAGGATATATATTACCTCGAAAGCCGAGAACCTTTTGAGAATTTGAGGAACTCGTAATCTTTGCTCATGCGAGCCAATGTACTCTCTATGGGGGCTGAAAAAATGCTCTCGGTCGAGTCGATAGCGGTAGGAGGAACACGTTGCAGGTTGAGGACCTTAGGTTCGTGTTGGTGAATTCTGCATGAAAATCACTGTCCATTTGGGTCGTCGCTATGGCTGGGAAAAACCGAATCATTAAAAATTCGAATCAGATTCGAACATTTTTTTCGAAACGAATCGAATCACTAATTCCATTTTTTGCCTTTTTCCAGTATTGTTCTAGTATCCTAGTGGTGTCTCCATTGTAAAATTTGTAGTTTATAGTGTATTTTCAATTCATACTCCATATCTAAGAGCAACAATTTTCATATTTTAATGACAAAATATAATCGATTTTGGTCAAATTTGACCAAAAACGATTGAATTTTCTCGCTAAAAATAAAAATTCTAGTTCATTTAGCAAGTTTTTGTTCCTATGAACGATTCACTATTGATTCGAATAAATTGTGCTTCGAATCGATTCGAATCCCTGAATCGAATTATCCAGCTCTAGTAGTCGCTAGCACTATTTGCCTACGAATGGAAATAGAAATCTAGTTGTACATCATCGCCTGGAGCAGATACCGCTCGTTTCACTTAGTTAAAGAGGTTCAGTTTCGATCGGGATGTTTTCCCTCAGCGTTAAGTCACTAAATACTATATTTTACATAATTCTAGGGTATATCAGTGGCGTTGGTCAGTTCCTCTCGGCTTAGAGATTAACGAAATAATATAAAAGTGAGTAATTTTAATAGAAAATGAAATACATTTCAGGTGATCGGCATCGGTGTTAGGAAATGTGGAACAACAGCACTGCAGAAGTTCATGAGCGTTCATCCCCAATTTGCGCACACTGAGGGAGAAGCCCATTTCTTTGATTCACGCTCGTATTTTGAAGGACTGAAAGCATATCTGTACGTGGGATTTGTATTAATTCATGGTTTGTATATTGGTGCACGGGCGGCTTGGTCAATTCGATTCGGTGATTTGAATTCCAAATTATTCGAATCAATTGTGAATCGGTCATAGGAACAAAAACTTGCTAAATGAATTAAAATCTTTCAATTTTAACGACGACGAACGAGTAATCTGTACTTCGAATCGATTCGAATTGCCGAGCCCTAGACTCCTTATGTATTTCTTGTGTGTCGAAAAGGCGACTAAACGAAACTAAGAAGTGGTAGATGGTTTCATCATCGCCCAGGGCAGATACCAGCCACTGTACTATATGCCATAGCGGTTCAATCCTGAGTGGGGTGTTTTCTGCTTATAGTGTAGTTGCCGACGCTACATCCTGCATTAGGTCTTTTCCATTCGATAGGTCTTTTGTTGATTCTTTTAGACGCTATTGACGACCTTGCTCAGAACAAATTTCTTTAAAAAAGATTGTATACGGGATTCGGCCCGACTCGAGAAAATTATTATCCGAATCAAATTCGAATTCTAAATGGTCCAAATTTTCCGAGCCATTTACCACAAGCGGAATATTAAAAATCTAATTTCAATCTTGTTTACAGAAACATGATGCCAGAGTCAACTCCAGACCAAGTAGTATTCGAGAAGTCACCTCGTTATTTCTTTACTCCTCCCGTACCAAACCGGATCCGGGATTGGAATCCGAATGTTAAACTTATTGCTGTTATTTGTGACCCAGTGCCACGGGCGTTCTCTGACTATCATTTCTTACAATCTTCGGAAGTTGTGTACAGGAAGAAATGGGTGAATATACGAGCTAATTGTGCAGAGTAGGGTTCAAAGTAGGACTGGGCAAAGCCGAATTCGAATCAGATTCAAATAATTTTTTCGAATAGGATCGAATCAGTGATTCCATGTATATAACAAATGTCCTATTTTACTAGTGCTACTTGTCTCACTTCTTGTCTAAGAGCTACAATTTCATATTTTAACGACAAAATGTGATCGATTTTGGTCAAATTTGAGCAAAATCGATCGCATTTTGTGGTCAAAATAAAAATTCCAAGTCATTTAGCAATTTTTTGTTCCTATGAACGATTCACGGTTGATTCGAATAAGTGTGCTTCGAATCAATTCGAATCTCCGAATCGAATTGCCCAGCTCTAGAACTTCAAAGGCGTTCTATGATATTTATTTTATTTTTTTCAATTTTTTTTGTGTAGTCACTAATTTCCCTGGATTATCAACCTTGCATAGGCTTTGTGCCCGGTTAGCTCAATCGGTGAAGCGTTGAGAATACGCTTCGAGCTGCGCGTCTCTAATCGTTATGACGCAGGTTCGAATCCCGTTAAGGATGATAATTATATGCGAGAGGTCTGCTGGATACCTCGCCGGTCGGTTCGGAACTGGTATCTGCATGGTCGAGGTCGTGGTTCGCCATATGGTTAAGCAGTATTCCTGACTTTCCTCTCCCGTAGGATAAAAATGATACCCTCTTCGATATAACCTCACATAGGCTACAACACTCAAATACACAATTAAAAAATTGTATTTTGTCAAGCACGAGCCACAGATGAACCGCGTCTAATTGGCATGATCCATCAGTGACACATAATGAGGCATCTTTTGAAAAAAATATTCTGATCAGTAGAGTTTAGGTCATGGAAAGTTGGAAGAATTTTGCTTCCGCAAAGCTTATCCATCGGTAGGGCTGAGCAAAACCGAATCCTTTCGGAATTCGAATCTGATTCAAATAATTTTTTTGAATCGAATCACTAATGCTTTATAAACAACAAACATCCCCTCTTACTACTATAACTTGTCCCCATTGCGAAAATGAAGTAATTTATAGTTTGCAGTGTATTTTAAATTCACACTAAGAACAACAATTTTCATACTTTAACGACGAAATATAATCGATTTTGGTCAAATTTGACCAAAATCGATTGCATTCCGTCGCTAAAGTTTTTCTTCTCATGAACGATTCACTATTGATTCGAATTAATCGAGCTTCAAATCATCGAATCGAATTGCCCAGCCTTACGCATTATCCTCCTGTTCAGGTCAGCAAGTTCAAGTCGTTCGAATCCCACATCAATTCAGCGATGGGTGATATCATGAAGATCTACGAAAACCCTCAAGACACACTGGGATACGCAACATTTGAATCATTTGTGAGAAACTCATGGAACGAGCGGACATTTCAACTTACAATCCTTACACACGGGATGTACTACTACCACTTGATGTCGTGGTACAATTATTTTCCTCCCTCACAAATCCACATAGTCGACGGAGAAAATTTCATCAAAAACCCCGTCATAGAACTCAAAAAAGTCGAAAAATTTTTGGGTATGAATGACGTCATAAACGATAATTTATTTCGTTATGACAGTAACAAAGGGTTTTATTGCATCACAAACGTAGGTTGTCTTCGCAAAACAAAAGGAGTTACGAGACAAAATGATGGACCTGAAATACCAGTGGACATTAAACAGAATTTAAGTTTGTTCTTTAAACCTTTTAACCAAAAATTGTTCAAATTGCTAGGCAGGGATTTTGATTGGACATGATTACATAATGCAGATTTTTGACAATTTTAGTTATTACGACCTCTCTCTACTTATCCTTGAAAACAGTTTCGTTCCTACAATATAATTCTTCATCATTGAAGTGTACTCATTAGGTGGTAACTGACTCAGATGACTGAGATGCCATCATTTAATTTTAATTTTTTTTAAATCATTCTTTAAATCGATTATATTTCGTCGTTAAAATATGGAAAATTGTTGCTCTTAATGTGAATTGAAAGACACTACAAACTATAAATTATTTTATTTCCACAATGGGGACAAGTTGAAATGGTAAAAATGGGATATTTGTTATTTACATAGAATCAGTGATTCGATCCGATTCGAAAAAATTATCCGAATCACAGTCGAATTCCAGATGATTCGATGTAGCTCAGCCTTACCCGTAAGACAATAACAATAATATCGTGAGCGTTTTCAGCCAAACTTATACACGAATAGAAGAATCTCGTTTATCAAATTAACTATGAGATAAAAATAAAAACAGAATTAAAAGCAACCAATATGAATTTGATATAAGCCAGGCTTCTTCGAGGGAAGTACATGTTATTTTAGAATAGTCCTATAACGTATTCCGTGACGTAAGAGACGAATAAAAGGAAGCAAAGAAGTGGTAGATGGCTGTACCATTACCCAGGGCAGATACCACCCACTGCACTTTACCATGGCGGTTCAGTTCCGTTTGGGGTGTTTCCCGTTTAGAGTGCAGTTACTGGTACCGTTTAGTAACTAATAGCTTTCTGCTTTTAACTGACTGTTAGTTGGGTCCTCTCAGGAACTGCTCCCAATCTTGCTCAGATTGAATTTCAATAAAAAAAAAAATATATACGTAAAATGGGAGAACGTGTGAGAGTAAGCACTCAGGGTCTTCTAGCCCCGTGAGTGCGGGATTCAGATTTGTCCAAATATAATTATTTCAGCGTCGAAAGAGGAGACTAAAAGTAAGTAAAGACAGATTCTATTGACTGAGATCTGTCAAAGTGGCTCAGTTTTGTTTGAGATGATTCCGAATTCGCAGATTTTTTTGAATAAGGAATTTTGTTATTTATGTTGGTACGAGTTCAGTCATATTTTGGAAAAATTTGCTTATATCATGAAATATTCGGTCAGTCATTGAGTGTTTACATTATATTCTGAAAATTGATTCAGGTCCGGTGAGATTCGATTAAAAATTTCACTGTAACAAAAGTACAGTAAATTTACTGGGTATTTGTAGTAATTGCCTATTTCCAAAGTTAAAATAAACGCCATTTTGATGAGATTTATGCCAAATATGGACTGCACCTTCGTGGTGCGGCCCATCTACACCCCATGTTTGGCGAAAAAGTCAATTTTGAATATTTTTCAATACCAGCCAAGTACAATTACTGTCAAATACCAGTGATTTTGTTGCATTTCTTGTTACAGCGCATATGGATCGATTCGAAAACGAATTCATCTAAACTGTAAAAAAAGGCAGTGAAATCACTGTTTTATGACAATAATCTCACTTGTTGGTATTGATATGAAGCTTCAAATATTTTTTCCCGCCAATTATGGGCTGTTGATGGGGCGCACCGTCGAGGTGCGCTCCATCAACAGCCCATACTTGGCATAGATTTCATCAACATGGCGGTTTTAACTTTGAAAATATGCAGTTACTGCAAATGACTAGTAAATTTACTGTGCTTTTGTTACAGTGTAGAAGCCGCTAATTTGACTAATTTTCTAGTCTTTCTTATTCTGATATCCTATTACGTCATGTCCCCCCATGACCAGAGCCATACCACAGCCAATGATAATTTGCAAGTTTGTGATGACGTGATGAAACCTTGCTTGTGACGTCATATGGTAAATACCCAACGACGTAGCAACAGTCGATCCTTCCATAACAGTCAGTATTGACGTCACTGTTGTTAATAACAACGCTGCAATACGCCTCCTAGTGACGTCTCCCATCCACAAGTTCAATCCCCCAAAAAAGTATATAGCGCCCACTATCCATACGTGGGTGATCGCGTCTCCCCCCATCAACTTTATTTGTGATGTTCGGAGTTCGTGGTGATATATCCGGAACCAAAAACTCTCAAGCGCGTAGTGAATCCCAATGATTGCCTGCAAATGAAGATAATTTAAAAAAAAAGGTCATTGATATTTTTTTAGAGTTTTCGAATAATTTGCTATCGTGAAGGGGGGGGGGGGGGCGTTATACCTACCCAACAACCGCTAGGCACGGACCTTTGTGGTGAATATTCTGTGTTACAGCTACCCGCGAAGTGCCTTGCTGAAGGGCACACTCGGTGGTGAGACAATCAAGCATCGAACCATCGGCTTTCCGGGCAATACGATCGCACCTGAACGACTGTGCCACCGAGCTTGGCTTGTCATTGATATTAATCTTTCATTGGTAATCAATCCAAGAAAGCTTAATGCGAATTTTTTTTATTAAGCATGGGTCACAGGTGGACCGCGTTTCGTCGACGCGATCCATCAGTGACCCATGCCTAACAAAGGATGTTTTGGGGGTGAAACTTTGTGGCTTAACATTTACTCATTTTTCCTGAGCAAGGACCCGGTTGGTGGAGGAAGCCGTAGGCAACGCATTCGGGAGCCGCCGTGCACCGGCGAGGCGCCCAGCAAATCTCACACATATAATCATCCCACATCGGGATTCGAACCCAGTACGATAGAGATGCGTAGCTTGGAGCGTGTTGCCAACGCTCTACCGATTGAGTTAACCGAACACTCCTCGCAAAACGTAATAGAATAGAAATGTAATAAGTAGCATTGTTGGAATAAAGATTCGAAACAATTCGGATGCAAATTTGATTCGGATGATGATATGATTCGAATGACGTCTTGTGTTCTCAGATATGCATATTTCATTTTTGGGATTCACTCTGAGCAAGGCCAAAAGCAATGCCTGAAAGGAACCAACTAACGGCCTCCTAATGGCAAAGAGCTACTAAAAGATTTAGTATCAGCAATTGCACTCTAAGCGGAAAACATTCCAAGCGAAACTGAACTGCTATGGTAAAGTGCAGCGAGTGATATCTGCCCTGGGCGATCGTAAAACCATATACCACTGCTTAGTTTATTTTTAGTCGCCTCGTACGACGCGTGGGAGCTATTTTGAAGCCTGTATTTACAAGACTATATACATAGTGCCATGGGGGGTATTAAAATTGCGACGTATTTATTGTGTGCCTTATTAGGAGATTTAGAAGGTTACGTGAGTGGAAGATGGCTCCAACATCATCCAGAGTCGATAGCACTCACGAAAATGATTTAATACTTACCCGCCCTAGTACGATTGCGTATGACTGGGTCCCTTCCATGATATTTCCCCCTCTCTCGTTAAAATCTCCCATTCCGGATAGTTGAAAAACTCCTCCAATCACAGCCGCATACTTTAGTATGTTGAGTAGATTGACGTCACGATTGATATGAGGGGGGTATTCGCCTGAAAGAGTATTAAGATGCGTTGGAGTGCGTATAAGCGTTCATAGATTAAAAAAATTCGGCAGCAAGCAAAGATGGTTAACACGTTAGAATCACCAGACTCGTTGTTCGAGTTAGACGCGTTCAGACATGGTCATCACTCAACCCAGGGTGCAATACATTGGATAATCTTAGACCAGCGGTTCACAATCAGTGGGCCATGGAAGCATTTTGAAGTGGGCCTCAGACCGATTTAAAAAATCTAGATTTATTGAAGAATTTAGTTTCATTTGTGCAACTATACCTTAATTTCACATGAATAATGGTTTGGGGAGAAATTGAGATTTTTTAATTTGATTGGAACATAGTGTTAATCCTGGTGCACACAGGCTCGCGAATGCGATCGGGATTCCCCAGCATGTATGCGACTTGCAATTGCGATTCTTGTAATAAATCGTGCTGTACATGCACACTGAATGCTATATTTCAGTCTGCGACAGTTGTGATATTTTATAGGTTCTTGCTTTCATAAAAATTTATTGGGCCACGGAATTTTTGTGCCACGATAATGGGCCACGAAAAGAAAAAGGTTGAGAACCACTGGCTTAGACCAACAAGTAAGCTCATTATCAATTTGACAACAGTGACAGCAGTGCCACAAACAGTTTTTTTTTTCGAGAAACACTACGCTTTGGAATTCCTCGCCCTTGTACGGCTTTCCTGATCGTTTTGATCTGCATGTAAAGCTGGGCAATCCGATTCCGTGATTCGAATCGATTCGAAGTAAAGATTATTCGAATAAATTGTGTATCGGTCATAGGAACAAAAAACATGCTAAATGGTGTTAAATTCTTCCATTTTTAACGACAAAATGCAACCGATTTGGTCAAATTTGACCAAAATCGATTGTATTTCGACTTAAAATAAAAATACATCGCTTTTAAGTCAGTTAATGCTGATATTTGTAATTCTCAACTAAATATTTCCTAATTATCAGAATGTAGACAGACTATGGTAGTAGGAGTAAAAATGGGATATTTGTTATTTTTGTGATGAAATCAACGATTCGAAAAAAAATTATTCAAATCAGATTCGAATTACAAATGATTCGGTTTTTCCCAGGCCTATCTGCATGGCTTTAAAACTCGCCTCAACATCTGTTTGGAATGATGATTTTTTAGTTTCTTTTCATGAATTTCATACAGCTCTTTGCACTTCAGAAGACTTTTAAAGTATTATATATCTATTGCAGCTTTGCTCTGAGTGAACCATGATTTGTATACGTTGAAAAAAAGGCGATCGCTGGTATAGGAACTTGATCAATGTGAACATGTCATTAAATTTTTTTATATATATTTTTGTATATATATATGTATATATATATACACTTCGCCATCAACGGCATTTCGTGCTTAAAATATTAAAATATCGAATATTTGCAACAAGCACATGAACAAATAAATTAGGTCTTAATATACTTTCTTTCTGCTAGTTGAATAAATTCGACTCACCAATCCCACCCTCCCCAACAGGATGATGAACTATAAATGTTACAAGTCCGTATGTTATTATCATTCCAGTGCACGACGCTTGAGTCCGATAATTTAGTAGGATTCTGGAAAAAAGGAAGATTTTATAGAAATTCAAGTAAGTGGGAGTAAAAATGGTTATGTTATCTATCCGGCTCGAAAAAATTATCCGAATCAGATTCGAATTATTCCAAATTTATGGTTTTGCTCACCCCTACTTGCGAGCCAGGTACCATACTTCATTTCTGTAAGAAAGATTTTCCGCTCAAGAAATTACTCGTTTAACAACTTATTTGGCACCTTGCACATACATGCAGAGAGGGGGGTTTATAAGTGTGCGAAAAACGGGTCAATAGAATGATTTCAGACGATTTCTCACTAACAGAATTGGTCGCAATTTGAATTAAAATACGTAAGCTGCCATTTAAGGTGAGTTCAGAGATGATTTTATCATCGCCCAGGGCAGATACCACTCACTGGACTTTACCAAGGTGGTTCAGTCCTGCATGGGATGTTCCCCGCTCTGAGTACAGTTGCTGGCGCTACATCTTTTTGTACCTTTTTGCCATTTGAGTGGCGGTTTGGTAATCTTCAACCAGGTATTTGTTCGTAAATTCTAAGTGAATCATATTTTGATAACGATATTTGAATATTTTTGCCTCCAGATCTATTGAAAACGCCTTAAATGCAGCCAACCGACGATTACCTAGTTCACGTGGTTTTTGTTCTAGGTACCACCTAGTATTAGTATTACGTTTTACTTTACGTAGTTTGAAAAAAAAAACAGGTTGCCATCACTATAGCCCCCTCCCCCGCAACCAAAATTTTGTTCCATGGGTCAATAATGGATGTCGCCGACGATATTGATCCCACTTCAGGCCTTGAAATCCCGATTCTCAAAAAAAATCCAGACTTTTTCCTAGTGATATTTTGGATTGGATCACCCTGAACCAAGGCCTTGCACCAGAAGCCACTTATAGACGGACAGGGTCAGAGTTATTAGAACGATATGATCTTTCCTCTCCGGCTTAGCCTGCTCAAGGTATTATTACAACCTGGGTTGAGGTATTAATACACCCTGGGCATGGATCAATGAACTAGACTCGCCGGGAATTTAACCCTAAATCTTAAACCTTCGATGCCAACGTGTTAACCACTTTCCACCTCCCCCATTTTTAAGGTTCACGACTGTTCGCTCATCACAAATATTTCTAGAAAATTTTCCAACATACATATTAAAAAGTTACCTTGTTCCGAAGAACGCATATACAATTGCGACCACGTACACCAGCTTCGTCGGGACACCGAGTTCTTTTAAATACGCTTCCCGAACTTCATGAGACCATATCCACCACCATGCATCTCCCAATATGCATAAAGCTGTTGATATCCTGAAAAATGTTAATAAGATATTACACTAATGACGTCATAGTGATGTCATTGAACTTTTTCATACATAAAAATTCACTTTTATCAAACATTGTAAGAATGTGAAACTTATTTTTTATTTAAGCTCTTCAGCAGTAAATTTACTGGTGGTATTGAAATAAAACTATAAATACAGTATATATATATTATTTTCTCTGACAATTATGGGCTGTTGATGTAGCGCATTACCAAGGTCAGGTTCATCAACAGCCCATACTTGACATAAATCTAATCAAAGAGGCAGTTTTTAAATTTGCAAACATACACGATTAACGTTAATTCATCAAATTTCTGACTACCAGGTTAGCTCAATCATGACGCGAGTTCGAATCCGGTGAGGGGTGATGATTATATGCGAGAGGTTCGCTGGACGTAAGCACTGCTTTCGGCTTCCTCCATCAAACAGGTAAAATATTAAGCCAAAAACCTTCACCGCGATTCGGAATTGGCATCTACACGAGAGGTCGTGGTTCGCCATATGGTTAAGCTGGATTCTCGGCTTCCCTCTCCTGCAGGATTAAATGAAAAAAAAATGAAATCCCATCCTGAAGTGCGATGAAAAAATGCTCTAAAAGTCGAATGCAGTACTTACCGACCAATCGCCATCGCAACTTTCTGGGGCGGCGATAGCACCATCTTTATTAGCAAGATACTTTGGATAAAATATAAAAACTGCAAAAGTAAGAAAGAGATCGGGTAAACTCCGAGCAACAAGCATAAATTGAATATTAATTATGTTTAAAGATCTTGGGTTCGAGTCCCGGCGAGTCCGGCCCGCTCATCCATGCCCACCACTCAGCCCAGGGTGTAATAACTTGGGTAGGCTAAGCCGAACAGGAAAAGATCATATCTTACCAGCAATTGTAACCCTGAATGTCTATAAGTGGCCTCTGTTACAAGGCCTCGGACAGGGTGATCCACTCTAAGAAGTGGCTACAAAAGACGTACTTTCATACCCATGACCACCTAAAAATGCCCGATCCTATCAAATTATTACGTGATATTTAAAGTCCCCGCTACCGCTTTTTCTTACTCAAACGCATATGACCCGCTTGACCCGATGACTGCTTTTCGCTCTGCAAGGCCCACTGAACATCACCTCTTACTGCTTCAATGTTACTCCGTTTATATTTATATTTTGTCAAGCATAAGCCACGGATGGATCGCGCCAATATGGCGCAATCCATCAGTGACCCATACTTAACAAAACTTGTTTGCCAAAAAAAACTACATGGACTAACGAATATTGGCCATTGTGTATATAGTCGTCTAGGCGCTATCCCTAGCCATGGATGATAAGGCAAACCTCCCGTTTATCTGATTTCATAATCTACTGCGGACACGATAACTCAGAAACTAAACGTACGTGCGTATCCGGGACACCGATACAATTTAAATTACCTCGTTGTAAATGGTTTGGTTGCCATCAATGGCGTAGAAAAACCTTGAAGAGGGGGCAAAATTAGAGAAATTTAAAGGTCAAATAATGACGTCATAATGAACGCTACAAAAACAATTTCTTTGGAAATTGAGGTTTTATTGTACATTACCATAAGGCCAGGGACGCGATTTTTTTTACAAAAAGGGAGGAGGCGTGGCGCCATGACCCCTCACTCTAAACATGCTAGTCGTTGTCATTTCGAATCGAATATTTCCAAATCTGATCGATTTCAAAAACAAATCGGCAACTTTTTAGTTTCGCGAAATGATGGAAATACATGTACTTAATCTGGCTAGTGAGCTAAAAAAAATTCTAAACTTTGGAATTACTTGCCTTCCCACTACATTACTGATCGTGTTGATTTATATGGTTTTTAAACTCGCGTCAAGAGACATCTATCAGGGATGGGGGTTCCTCAAATCTATTCCTGCAGTCTATGTAGCTCTTTGCACTTTAGTGGTTTTGGGAAACTTTTCAAGCATGATTTTTCTCCTACAGCCTTGATCTGAACGAATTTTGAATAAAAAAAGTTCAGGAAAAATGCTTTATCGATATGAAACTGTACATATACACTGTTCATGTCTAAACATATTTATATATATATATAACCTTGTACCTCAGCGGCTGGATCCATCGCTGGTTCACGCATTATAGCATGGATTTCTGTTAGATAGCTTTTCTGGATTTACTCTGTACACATACTAAGCTATCCATTGTTTGAGCTCAACTCGATATACTCTATATACGAATTTTTGTTTGCAATAATTTTGAAATAATGCGAGACGGCATGTTTGCTAAATAATTTGCAGAGCTTAAAATTAAATTATGATTGCTATTTGTTGTTCATAGTTAGTCGGTTCTACCGTGCGCCGTACTGGTGGAGTAAGCGGCGGGTCGTTGACTCGAACCTCCACCCCAATGCCAAACAATGGGGGTTCCGCCCCCTCTTATATTAGCAAACAATATGATCAAATTGCGAAGAACCTCTAATTTTTCGTGCGCCTTCGGCACGATTTTTCATTTTTCAGTGTTTTTCGATCAGGTTATATTATTACAATACGTTTTTCAGCTAAACTTTTATCGTATCGTATTTTGCTAAATGACTCAGAAATTTCTTGCGCGTATTTTCCTTAATATAAAACTGTCAAATTACCGTTTTCATCAGGAAATCAGAACTCCCTTCCCAACTATTCATTGTGCGAGATCTTCTACCGCCGCTGTATACAGGAATTGATTTTCACTGAAATAAATTGCCACTTAGGGAGAAAAACCACAAAATCGCGTCTCTTTTAGTAGCTTTCACAAATACGGTTAATTATTTCATTTGTCCTCTGCATTGCAAGAAGCTAAATAAAACGGCTGAGTGATTTTCTGCAAACAGGTTTCCCGTTCGGAAACTAGTCGAGATAAATTGATTTGTAAACATTGGTAATCATAGTTGTATTGTTTAGTATGAATATAGATCAGACATGGACCGAAATATTGGCGTATGGTCCAACTATGGATCATACTTGGTAAATAAAGTTTCATCCAAGTCTGCTTCTCTCGAGCATCAGGAATATTTTGAATACAACGAATAATTTTTCCAAATCGGATCAAATCGTTGATTTCGTAAATATGACAAATATCCCATTTTTACTATTACTATTATATTCGCCATTATGATGATTAGAAAAGATACGGTTACGAATTACAAATATTAGCATAAACTGCCTTAGAAGCCATGCATTTTCATTTCAACGACGAAATACAACCGATTTTGTTCAAATTTGACCAAAATCGGTTGCATTTTGTCGTTGAAAATGAAAAAAAAGACTTTGTTTAGCATGTTTTTGTTCCCTTGACCGATTCAAAATTGATTCGAATAATCTGTACTTCGAATCGATTCGAATCCCCGAATCGAATTGCCCAACCCTAATGATGATGTAGAGTTGTTGAACACCTCTTTGGTGTACGGCGGTTCGTTGGTGCACGGCGGCCTAATTTGACCAAAATCGATTGTATTTTGTCACAAAAACGAAAAAATGCACTTCATTTAGCATGTTTTTGTTCCTATGACCGAGAATATTCTGTACTTCGAATCGAATCGAATTGCCCAGCCCTTTCTGCCAACATGATAACCATGAGACCCTCGCCATAAGAAACTTTCAACGCTGCCTCCCAATCTCTCCATTCAAAGCAACGATCAGAGGTAAACATATATTTGAAATTGTCTCCAGCACGTCTCCATCATGGTTATCAAGAAATTGATAGTTTATAGTATATTTTCAATTCATACTACATTGTCTAAGAGCAACAATTTTCACATTTCATTTTAAGTGCAATATGCTATCGATTTTGGTTTAATTTGACCAAAATCGATTGTATTTTGACGTTAAAAATAGAAAATACAATTCTTTTAGCATGTTTTTGTTTCTATGACAGATTCAAAATTGATTCGTATAATCTGTACCCCGAATCACCGAATCGAATTGCCCTTGATAACCATGAGACCATTGTCACAAGAAACTTTCAGCGCTGCCTCCCAATCTCTCTGTTCAAAGCAGCGATTAACAGTAAACATATAATTGAATTTTATTATATTTTCATTTATCACATCTGTTTATACAATGATTAAAAAATACAAACATTTACTGACATTTATCGCTAAGTACGGGTAAGCGCATGCTCAAGAATAGGTCGAATTGGTCTGTTGTCCCGTCGACGCGATTCATCAGTGACCCATACTTAACAAAAGATAGGATTTCTAATTGTAAATTATACTACTTCTACACATAAATTGAGTAAATCAAATAATCACTGAAAATATGGAACAAAGAAATTTCACTGAGTCAAGAATTGACCACGAGGCGTGGAATGATATTTTTACAAATACCAGTCAACAATTGCGCATTGCAATTGCAAATTATGAGTTTTATTTTGTTCATGCTCATAATCCATGTTTAATATTAACTCTAGCAGGAATTACAATAAATAAACGTAAACAAAAACAAGACACCATGGATTTTTTATATTAACCGAGCAATGACCATTTTTCCGGACAATGTGTCTGTCTTTGCTGACCATTTCAGATGACAAAACTTTTTTTTTCTTTTTGTGGTTACTTTGATACATTAATAATTTTCAGTACACTGGTATGTAGGGTCGATCGAAGTCAAAGGAAAAAGATGAAATTGATCAATGAAAATATATGAGTTTGTAGCGGACTTCCCACTGTTCTGTGGGGTTTTCGCCTCTTCAGCTTACATGAGCTGGAAAAGAAAATGATATATTAAAGGATTATTACTTTATATTAAAAAGGATATCTGACTGAGAACCGAATCACTGATATCCTATTCAAATAGCTCGTGAATATCTCGTTTTAACTATGGCGATTTGCCTCATTCATCGAAATGAAGTCTACCATGACAGAAGGGGAAAGAAGGGACATGCCTTCAACTTTCAACAATTCGTTGTTTAGCTAATATTTTTTATTATCGAAATTCATTCTGACCAATGCCCGGGAAGAGCCTAGAAGGAACCAACTAAGGGCCACTCGATAGCCAGTGAGTGGTATCTGCCCTGGGCGATGGTAAAATCATCTACCATTCCTTTGCTTCTTTTCAGTCGCCTCTCACGACACGCAGGAAATACGTTAGGACTATTATAAAACCAGTACCTACAGGTAGGACTGGGCAATTTGATTCGATGATTTGAAGAACAATTGGTTCGAATCAGTCGTGAATCGGATATAGTAACAAAAACTTGCTAAACGAAGTGGAATTTTCATTTTTAACAATAAAATGCAATCGATTTTGGTCAAATATGACCAAAATCGATTGTATTATGTCGTTAAAATATGGAACCATTTGTTCTTGGACATTAAGTGCGAATTGAATTCGTAATTCGTATCGATAAATTTCTTGATTTTCATAGTGAAGATAATTTGTATAGTAAAAATTACATATTTGTTATTTATATGGAATTGATAATTCGATTCGAAAAGAAATTTATGCAGATCAGATTCGAATTATGAATGATTTAATTTTGCCCAGCCCTACCTATAGGGCTATGTGTATAATTTCACTTATCTGAGTGAATCACCCTGATGATCAGAGCCCTTTACAAGCGGCCCCTCATAGGCGAACAGAGTTTGGTATAACTTTTCAGTTTGGTCGAACCTATCCAAGTTATTACATCCTGGGTTAAGTGGCGGGCATGAATGTATATTCATGTAGTTAGAGTTCATTTGAAATACTTCTATAATTCCAAAATTTGATGGGTAGGAGATTTTAGCTCAACTGTGACTAGATGAATTAAATGAGCTATAATTTTCATTATTAAATTGGTCAAGTTTGTCCAAAATCGATTACATTTTGTCGTTAAAATTTATTTATCTATGCTAATATAAATATTACAAAACTATATATATATCTCGATTTTTACAATAAATACAAGATGTAATAGTAAAAATAAAATATTTCCTATTTACATGGAATTTATGATTCGACCCGATTCGAAAAAATCATTCGAATTTCAAATGGTTCGGTTTTACCCAGCCCTAACTGTCACCATTCATTAATATTTAGTATTTAAACCCAAGTATAATTGTCTATACCTACCCTATGAACGCATTTAGTTGATCCAAAACTGTTAAACGGGCACCACAGGCAGCCATATGACTCGCATTGCAGTTGTGTGGGACTGTCAATGTCCGGAGGACAGGCCAACTTAGTGTTGCAATCTCCACATGACCGGCAGTAGTTGAACGTCACTATAAAAAAACGTATATTGGTACAGTGCTGTGTGCACTGTAACAAATGTACAGCACATTTACTGGTCATTTGCAGTAATTGCATAATTCTAAAGTTGAAAAACGCTATGTTGATGAGATTTATGACAATTATGGGCTGCTGATGGACCGCGTTCTCGGTGCGTTCCATCAACACCCCATATCTGGCTAAAAAAATCAATTTCAAATTTTTTGCAACACCGCCAACTAAAATTACTATCAAAGACCAGTTATATTGTGGCATTTTGTCTCAGTGTATACAGGTGAAACATATTTCCGTCGTAAGAGGTAACTAAACAGAAACGGGGAAGTGGTAGATGGTTTTTCTATCCCCCAGAGCAGATACCGCCAACTGCGTTTTATTATAGGGTTTCATTTCTGTTTGGGATTTTTTAGCTCAGGATGCAGTTGCTAGTACTACATCCTAAAGGAGCTATGTGCTACAAAGGTGGCCGCTAGTTGGTTTCTTTTGGGTGCTGCCACCGACCTTACTCGCAATCAGCAAGTCACTTCGCGGGTAGCTGTAACATAGAACAGATACACAGTCACTACAAAGGTCCGTGTTCAACGGCAGTTGGGTATAAGCCTCCCTGGACAGGCCATAGCAAAAAAATTAAAAAAAAAATTAATTTTCAACAACAGCAACAACAACAACAAGAAATTGATAAGCGTGGGCAGAATAGAATAACCATGATTACCCGGGCGATTATCTAACTTGAAAGTACGAATTAGGCACTAATTAGGCTCGGAAATGAAAAGAAATTTAATTTTGCACGAAATTGTAATTAAATCAAAAATATCCAATCACTGTCACTGATGGATCACGACGCAGAGACGCGTATCTTCATTTAACGCAGACCTGTCTCGGTAACAAATCGGAAATTTTTCTTTTGAATTATTAGATATGAGTCACTGATGGATCGCGTCGATGAGACGCGGTCCATCTGTGGTTCATGCGTGACGAAATGAAAATTCCCGTTTTCTAAGATTCTGATTGAATTGCCCTAAACTCTGTAAGAACTTTATTAAAATTTCCAGTATAACTAGGGCTGTCGAAAATATGATAATCGATTCGATTCGTGATTCGCGAATTATAACCTGTTCGGTTCGATTTTCTCAGTGATTCGAAATCAACATATTCGAAAAATATACATTTCCATAAAATATACGTACTTTTCGGTTTTTAACAATTTTGTGAAAAAACTTTTTATTTATTATAATACTGTCGATTCGAATATTCGATTAGATTCGTAGATTCGGAAGAAATGTTCAAAAAAGGATATGAAAGGATTCAATTTCGTGTTCAAAGCTGAATTTATTGATGTTTAAATACCTAAATGGAATGCATACATGATGAGGCGCAAGGGAAAAAAATAAAAATTTCAGATCCCAAATCCCAGAAATTTATCAATTTTAGATTATATTAATATATCAATTGATTTCGATTCGCTAAAGGAACCGAGTAATCCATATAATTCCAAAAATCAAGAATTGATTCAAATAGTTTAGACAGCTCTGCCACTGGGACTGGGCAATTCGATTCGGTGATTCGAATCGGTCCGAAGCACAATATATTCGAATCAATCGTGAATCGTTCATAGGAACAAATACTTACTAAATGGACTGGAGTTTTCATTTTTAATGACAAAATGCAATCGATTTTGGCCAAATTTGACCAAAATCGATTATATTTTGTCGTTAAAATAGGACAATTGTTGCTTTTAAACATGGAGCGTGAATTGAATTTACACTATGAAGTATAAATTTCTTGATTTTCACAATGAAGACAAGATATAATTGTAAAAATGGGATATTTAATATTTACATCGAATTCCTGATTCGAAAATATTATTCGAATCAAATTCGAATTCCAATGTTGCCTGGTGGTTAAACATGTTGGCATCACAAGTTGAGGATCTCGGGTTGGAGTTCCCGACGAGTCCGTCTCGCTAATCCATGCTCACCACTCAACCCAAGGTGTAATAACTTGGGTAGGCTAAGCCGAACAAGAAAAGATCATATCTTTCCAGCAATTGTAACCCTGTCCGTCTATGGGCGGCCGCAATAGGATTCGGTTTTGCCCAGCCCTATCTACCACTCACCTGCAGTCGATCCTCCGTACACGCAATAAGGTTGATTAGTCTCACTAGTCGGACACCAAAGACAATTCCTAGCCAGACATGCACTGCTGGTAGCTCCAGCTTCGGGGTGGCAGTCCACACGGGCCACACAACTGGAGCAGGTGTTGCAACGCGTTCTGGCTTCTTGCACGACTGGCCAAAATAAGTAAATTAAAAATGATCAAAAGTGAGAGATTTAATCAGACTATATCCATGGCCATTTTAAGGCATCGAATATTTGCTAACATATAAACAATAAATGTATGTGTTTCCAGTTTAGCTGAGATTAAATTTCAATGAAAAAAACACAGAATCATTGGGTGATTTTCACTTATTTGCTGCGGGTAGGGCTGGGGGATTCGATTCGGTGATTCAAATCGATTCGAAGCGCTTATTTGAATCAATAGTGGATCGTTCATAGAAAGAAAAAAAAACTTGCTAAATGAACTAGAATTTTCATTTCTAATGAGAAAATGCAATCGATTTTGGCCAAATTTGCCCAAAATCGATTATATTTTTTCGTTAAAACATGAAAATTGTTGTTCTTAGACACTGGGTATGAATTGAAAATGTACAATAAACTATAAATTTTTTGATTCTCACAATGGGGACAATTTGTAATACTAAAATATGGGACATTTGATATCTACATAGAATTAGTAATTCAATCCGATTCAAAAAGATATTCGAATTACAAATGATTCGGTTTCGCCCAGCCCTAGCTGCGGGCCGTCCTTTACGAATCGGCTGGCTCCGAACCAATACTTTCTCAGTTCCGAACTTTTCGTAATTTTATTTCTGATATAGGAATAAGCTACTGGCACGTGCTAAAGGAAAATAATCGGTACTGACAAGGTCAAACCTCGAACCATTGGCGTTTCGGACAATACAATCACGTTTTTGTCCATATTGCGGACCGCATCGAGAACAAAAATTTTGACATATTGAACTTGAACTTTTATTGAGATATTCATAATTGTATCATAATCGCCTCCTGACATTGATAACAAGTATTTACAATCAAGCGTTTGACTCAATTTGGTAAAATCTGTATCCGTACTTTACTTTACTTGTCATTTTTTTGTTAATTTTAACCAACGTAATCTGCGTAATCAACGTGAGATCCTGAACGTCAGGAGAGGCAAACGATGACAGAATACATATCCGTCCAAGTGTTTAAGCACGACCCTAATTGGCATCCTAAATTATAGCAACTTACGATTCTGAACATCAGAGAAAACGCAGGATGGCAAACTGCTATTTGTAGATTCGCACCATCTACATCCTCGAGAAAGGCACTTCCCCCAGTCCGAATTTGCTTCCGGGTGACAATCCAATCGTTCATTACAAAATGTGCAGTTCTGACACCTTAGCCTGGGGATCGCCACTGAAAAAATGAACGGTTCACGATTATTTTTTACAAAGCAGCATGGGGGAATACCAACAATTTTCCGGGAAGAGAGATAGTTTATTATATCGTCAACCAGAAAACATACATAAGCATTTGCATGACAAACAATATCAAAATGAGTGGTTTTCATTACATACCAGGCGGTGACGATACAACTGGTCATCGAGACACTTATGAGCTGTATATTCAGAGAGAATTCTGTATGGATCATTCCTCCAAGCCTATCCAAATTATTATACCCTCGATTGAATGGCGTGCATGAATTAAAAAGACAGACTTGACCGGACTCGAACCCGAGATCTTCAACATGCGAAGCCATCATGCTGACTACTCGCCCGTTCTACTTACTACCCACACTCTCCGACGTTGATCTGTTCAATAGTAATCGCACTTACAATAAGGACTGGGCAAAACTGAATCATCTAGAATTCGAATCTGATTCGAATATTTTTTCGAATGGGATCGAATCATAAATTCTATGTGAATAACAAATAGCCCTTTTTAACAATTACCACTTCATTGTGAAAATCAAGAAATTTATAGTTTATAGTGTATATTTCAATTCACACTCCATATTTAAGGACAACAATTACATATTTTAACGACAAAATATAATCGATTTTGGTCAAATTTGACCAAAATCGATTTTATTTTATCGTTAAAAATGAAAATCCCAGTTCATTTTAGCAAATTTTTGTTCCTATGAACGATTCACGATTGATTCGAATAATTTTCGCTCCGAATCGATTCGAATCACCCAGTTCTACTTACAATCATTTCCTCCGCCATACATGCACATAGGCCCACACGATATATCAGTTGGATAACTGCACCACTGACATCCCCTAGCTTTGCATTTTGCTTCGCTTGCTCCAGGCTCGGGATGGCAATCCTTGGAATACGGACAATAGCTGCATGACGCACATTGGCTGTCCAGGAAATCTGTAAATTGTGTTGATTTTAAATCAAAATTCACTTTGGAAATGTATTTGAAAGGATCTTGCTTATCTAGCCTTCTGCAGTTATTCCAAAACATTGACGCGCTACAAGTTACAATTATCGAGGAGTGTTCGTTTTTGGGAATCCAAGTGGCCTAATTTTTCACACAGGACTCGAAACCTTTTCAGCTCTGTGCGATCTGGAAAACAGCCTCACGACAGGAGAGATTATTTACATGTTTAGATGTTCAAGGAAAAATTTGAACTCGAAAAAGGATTTAGAATGGGTTTTTTAAATTTAAAAAACGAAAGAAATCCCCAAATTTGCGACTGCGACAAATTTACTTGCGACTTCGGTGTGGAATAGCTATTCTCTATATTTGGAAAGATCCAGATAAATTATAAGCTGTTTGCTTTGATACACGATAAAAACGATATTCTCTAGCGAAGTTTTTTGCCCTTTCCGCCCACCACGATGTTATAGTTTTTTGTTTCCTTCTTTTCAGATTTGCCTCTTTCTGAAGGTTTCAAATATCCCAATACTCATATTATAATTAAATCGTACTTTTTCCATAGCCACTTTTTAGAGTGGATCACCCTGTCCAAGGCTTTGTAACAGCGACCACTTATAGACGGACAGGGTTACAATTACTGGAAAGATATGATCTTTTCCTGTTCGGCTTAGCCTACCCAAGTTATTACACCCTGGGTTGAGTGGTGGGCATGAATAAGCGAGTCGGACTCGACGAGGCTCGAACCCGAGATCTTCAACCTGCGATGCCAACATGTTTAACCACTAGGCCATCGCCGGGGCTCGAACCGGAGATATTCAACCTGCGCGCCCACTTACCTCTATAAGCTGATATTGTCGTGTTATCATAAAAACAATACGGCACATTCGCCGAATCCACAGGACACCAGACGCAATTTCGTGATCGACATATACCCTCGGTCGCCTCGTTCACATCTGCGGCACAATCGACTCTCTCATACTCGGGGATCGCGGTGGTACATGCCGGCCTCGTGTTGGCGTCGATGTATCCTTTCGCTGATACCTGTCTTAGTTGTATTGTGTATAAAATGATGAAAACGCACATAAACCGTAACATTTTCGATTGTTTTGATTCTGCGATATAAAATAATGAACATTTAGAATAGTCCTAAAAAAATTTCCTGCATTTCGTAATAGGCGACTATGAGGAAGCAAAAAAGTGGTATGTGGGTTTACCATCTCCCAAGGCCGATACCACTCACTGCATTTTTCCATATTAGTTCAGTTCTGTTTGGGATGTTTTCCTTATAGAGTGCAGCTGCTGGTACTACATCTTTTAGTAGCTCTTTGCTATTGAGTGGCTGTTGGTTGATTCCTTTTGGGAAATCCCTCCAGCCTTGCTTAGAGTGAATGTCAATAAAAAAATTAGTGTTGGCGGACAATGCTATAATTGGAATAAAGATAAACGATAGAAAAGGATTTCATATTTACAATTTTTTTCTTTGGAATCCACTGAAGGTCGGGCTGCTAACATTATTTAAAAGGAACGGACTACCGACTACATATCTGTGGCGAAACCGTATCATTTGGAATTCGAATCTGATTCTGATAATTTTTTTCAAATCGAATCGCTGATTTTACTAAAATAACAAATATATCATTCTTACTATTACTGCCTCCATTATGATGATTAAGAAATTTACAATTGCGAATTATAAATACTGGCATAAACAGACTTGAAAGCGATGTATTTTTTTAATTATATTCCAGTCCAAGAGCGAAAAATTTCATTTTAACGACAAAATACAATCGATTTTTGTCACACTTGAGCAAATTTTAGTTCGTTTAGCAAGTTTTGTTCCTTCGAAAAATTCACGATTGATTCGAATGAATTGTGCTTCAAATCGAGTCGAATCACGGAATCAAGCCTGACACTTACATATACATTAACCCGATTTCGAATGAGATCGTACAACTGCGAGCGAATGATTTTTGAATTTGGCTAAGATATGGCCAATCAACGAATCGAATCGCCCAGCCGCACCCAGGGCATATGCCACTCACTACACTTCACTCTAGCAGTTTACTTCCAAGCTTAGAGCGAAATTGGTGAAACCGCATTTCGTAGTTGCTCTTTTGCCATTTGGTTGACGCTTTTAGGCGCTGCTGCCGGCCTTGCTCTGAGAGAACTAGTGTTAGGAATTTTAGGTAAAAGTAACTATTTACTTAGTTTATCTAGTTTACTTAGTTTATTCTCAAAATATTTTCACTTAGTTTCACTGATAACTGAATTCCTTAGTTTAAACTTCCACCGAGTTTTCTATTTCAAGTTCCCGCCTAGTAAATTACTGGGTAAAATTTTGTAAATTTAACTAATTTTAAACTGAGTTTGCCTATTTTATTTTTAACCTGGTAAATTACTGGGTAAAATTCGGTAAATTTACCTAAACTAGGCACACAGTTAAAAAACTAGTTAAATTATATTTTTCTCCCAAAAATGCCTTCAAAATAGAAAATTTGAGAATTTTAAGCTTGAAATGTATTAAAAATGCATTAAATGCAGACAAACAACGGTTACCTAGTCCAACTAGTTTTGAAAGTGAAACTAGGTTACATAGTAATACTTTACTTAGCTTTGTGATAAATTTTGTTTTGCTTTACCTTGTTAAAGAAAAAACTAGAGCGAACTTCAGCGAAAATCTGTTCTGACCTCTATTTTGTCTGGACATAACTAGGGCTGGACAATTCGATTCGGTGATTCGAATCAATCGTGAATCGTTCATAGGAACAAAAACTTGTTAAGTGAACTAGGATTTTCATTTTTAACGACGAAATGCAATCGAATTCAATCGAATTTGAAATGCAATCGAATGCAATCAAATTTGACCAAAATCGAATATATTTCGTCGTTAAAATATGAAAATTGTTGCTCTTAGTGTGTATCGAAAATACACTACAAACTCCAAATTTCTTTATTTTCACAGTGGGGATAAGTTATAATAGTAAAAATTGTAAAAATTTGGTATTTACAAAGAATTAGTGATTCGATTCGATTTGAAAAAATTATTCGAATCAGATTCGAATTCCAAATGATTCGGTTTTGCCCAGCCCTAGGCATAACAGGTACTCTTTGACTCTAAGACATTCTATCCACAGCGCAACAGGGCTAGGGTATCCAGAACGCTTTAAATTTTCCCACGATATAGCGATTCGACCTTACACATGTTCATTTCCTACAAATTACCACTAACGTTAAAACGCGATGAAAAAATAGTCCGTATATCTGCTTAGCACTGGCCAGTGATGTATTGCGTCCTTGAGGTGCGGTCCAACATCGGCCCGCGCTCTAAGAAATGTGACTTCCGTGAGAAATGTGTTTCATATTTTTCATTAAAAGCAATATTTTACAATACAGAATCAATAGCTGATCTATTTCTTTCTCAAACGTTAACGCTTGTTTTTAAAAGTGGATACCGGTCAGGGCTGCCGATGGAACTAGGCAGAATCTAATCATTTGGAATTCGAATCTAATTCAAATAATTTTTCCGAATCGGATCGAATCATTAATTCAGTATAAATAACAAATATCCCATTTTTACTATTAGAAATGGTCTTCAATATGGAAATCATGGAATTATAAGTTAAGAATTACTAGCGCTGACATTAAAAAAATTTTTAATTCAATTAAAATCAAACAAAAAGTTTCTTATTTTAACGACAAATACAATCGATTTTGGTCAAATTTGACCAAAATCGATCGCATTTTGTCGTTAAAAATGAAAATTCTACTTCATTTAGAAAGTTTTTGTTTCTATGAGCGCTTCATGAATGATTCGAATAAATTGTAACTCGAATCGAGTCGAATCACGGAATCGAGCCTGACACTTACATATACATTGAATACATAAACCCGATTTTGAATGAGATCGTATAACTGCGAGCGAATGATTTTCGGATCTGGCTAAGATATGGCCTAGCCGTCGATATGTGGCCGCTTGTACAGGACCTTGGGCTGGGTGATCCACAAGAAAAAGATATATAGATATATAGCAAACCACGACCTCTCGTGCATATACCAGTTATTTCTCATTTTTTTCCCTGTGCCTCCACCTGGTTGGTGGAGGAAGAGGAAGCCGTAAGCAACGCTTACGTGAACCACCGTGCACCGGCGAGGCGTCCAGCAGACCTCTCGCATATAATCATCATCCTCCACGGGATTTTAACTCGCGTCATGACGTGGAGCGTAGCTCAAAGCGTATTCCCAACGCTTTACCGATTGAGTTAATCGGACGCCCTCACTTGTACAATAACTTTCATTTTTTAATATTTATTTAAATAGGTTTTAAACAAAAAACAACAAAAGATAAAATTATTAAAAATGAAATTTATCCCGAACAAAGTCATTTGAAGTTAAAGTACACTTTGATAAAAGTACAGTAAATTTACTGGTAATTAGCAGTAATTGCTAATGAACAAAGTTTGAAACCGCTCTGTAAATGAAATATATGCCAGGTTTGCTCTGTTGATGAACACACCTCGGCAGTGCGTTACGTCGGTACGGCGGTACAGGGCTATAACTATAGACATGTTGATTCACTCCAAAGGGGGCTATAAAAACATATATATAGGTAAAGTCTATTTTGACGTAAAAAGCGAAAAAAATAAACATATATAATATTGCATTATCAGGTAAGTATACAAAGCCGAAAGTAAAGTTTAATACGAGCCAAGTTTTAAATGAAGATTCAAAAGGAGTAGCACGCGTCTGTTCACCTCACAGGACATTGAGTCACAGACCAACTCGGCAAAGCGCAAAGTCTGATGTAAGATTTTGAAATTATATTAGAAAGTTTCATTGAATAGGCAAAATGTTTGTGCAAGGCAGCATTCCGTGCTTAACTGTTATACATATACGGACTTTCTTCAAACTGAGGAGGTTTCATCGGAATCTTAGGATTGTTGGGAAGTTGATTCGGACGTTCGTTGGTCGGTGATCCAATGTGATAAGTGTTCAAAGCAGTTGTTCTAATGTGAGCTATCTCGTATCCGGTGTTGCTGGAAATAAAATAAATGATGTAAGAATTTGGAGACGAGATTGTCTAAAACTCCTATGCTTATAAGCAAAGTTCAATCAAAAATTAGGGAGCTCAGTTATCAACATTGCAAATAGAACTTGCATATCCGTGAGGCTAGTAGGTTCGATTTTTGGCCGTTTCACCCCCAAGCCGTGCCCTTAAGCAGGGTACTTTGTGGATACTCTTTAACAAAAAATGCAACAAAATCACTGGTCTTTGACAGTAATTTTACTTGGCGGTATTGAAAAAAATTCATAATTGATTTTTTTGGCCAAGTATGGGGTGTTGATGGAACTCACCGTGAAGAAGCATAATTGGCATAAATCTCATCAACAAGGCGTTTTTAACTTCGGAAATATGCAATCACTGCAAACGGCCAATAAATTTACTGTACTTTTGTTACAGTGTAGCCATAACATAGGACAGAAGTCACTACAAAGGTCCGTACCCAACGGTTGATGAGCATGAGCTCTACGATGGGTTTACGAACAGGCCAAAGCAACCTGCACAGGTAATCCCAATTCTTTTCATTTTTATTTTTTATTGAAATTTACTCTGAGCAAGGCCGGAAGCAGTGCCTAAAAGTAACCAACTACGACCACTCGATAGCAAAGAGCTAAAAGATGTTACTGGTACTCCGTCTTGTAGTAGCTGTTAAGTGGCCGTTAGTCGGTTCCTTTTAGGCACTGCTTTCGGGATTGCTCAGAGTGAATTTCAATAAAAAAATGATAGCAATATAATATATAATGTTACAGAACCATCATACCTGCATTCTGTTTGGTCTTTGTCAATGTCTTCATAGTTATGAGTGTCTGGAATAAAAGCTAAGTGTTAATTCCTGATCGTTGCTATTTTATACAATATCCACTCAGAGCAAGGTTAATTCCTGGTTCATTATCTGCTATGATTAGGCCTCAGCCGACGTTTTTGTTTGCAGTCACCTTGACTGTTGTGATCCATCAGTGGCCCATATTTGATAAAATGTAATTTGTCTAAGATACTAGTGGCCTGCGGCGTTGGGAATTTCAATGTTTATTAGGCAATTCAATTTTTTAAAGATAAATTGGAGTTTATGTGTTCCAGCTCGCTATTTTTTTTAACCTTTTCTATAGTCTACGTGTCGTCATGCTCGGTGCTGCAGGCTCAAAATCTTACAAAATGTTGTAATCAAACCTGCTTCGTAAGTGACGACTGTTTCATCATTCGTCGTTGTAGTTGTCTTCTTTCGTTCATTGTTACCGCATAATTTCTTCTTTGTATACAACAACATCACAGTAATAAGCGCTATCGCGACTACGACTGAAATTCCAATGGCAACAATATCTCCAGGCTGTAAGCTTAACCCAGAGGTTGGAGGAATAGACTCGGATATTGTAAAGTTTTTAGTCAGAATTGACACGACCGGGGTGTAGGATTTAATTGTCATCGTGTAGACACCGAAGTCTCCGTCTTCAACCTATACAGATATGTACAATAGGTTATTTTTATTGGAATTCGCTTTAAGCAAGGCCCGAAGGTGCTTGAAAAGAGCAAACTAATGGATAATTTTTTTTACAGCCACTTCTTGGTGAGCATCACCCTGCAAAGGCCCTGTACCAGCGGACACTTATAGACGGGCAGGGTTAGAATTGCTGGAAAGACATGATCTTTCCCTGTTCGGCTTAGCTTACCCAAGTTATTATACACCCTGGGTGTATAGTGGTGGGCATGGATTAACGAGCCGGACTCGCCCGAACGCGAACAGGGTATCTTCAACTTGCGACGCCAACATGTTGGATACTTTATGGCACGAAGTCCACCATGTCCACGCGCAGGAAAAATGTGTGTAAATGTTAGCCCAAAACCGTTACATTGGATTCGGAATTGGCGTATGCAAGAGAGGTCGTGGTTCGCTATTTGATTAAGTCGTATTCTCGGATTTCCTTTCTCGGAGGAAGAAAATGAATTCCCATCCTAAGTGTAGTAGTTCCAACCCCAGTCAAAGCCGAAAACATTTCAAACAGAACTGAACAGCTATATAGCTGTTTAGCCGTTTAGAGTGCAGTTGCTGATACAACATCTTGTAGTAGCTCTTTGCTATTTATTAAGTGGTCGTTAGTTGGCATCTTTTAAGCACTGCTTCTGGCCTTGCTCAGAGTGAATTTCAATAAAAAAACATTGGTTTTTAGATACGTGGATGTCAACTGCTTACCTGTATAAAATCAACCACTACAGTTTGCGAATCTCCGTCAGTAGTCAGATAGATGTTCTGGATTGCAGTGCCTGTGTTAATCGAAGTAAATAAAATAAAACATAGGGAATGTCGAATAGGCTGGGCAATTCGATTCGGTGATCCGAGTCGATTCGAGGCACGATTTATTCGAATCAATCGTGAATCGTTCATCGTTCATAAACTATAAATTTCTCCATTTTCGCTATGGAGACATGTTATAATAGTAGAAATGGGATATTTGTTATTTACACAGAATTGGTGATTCTATCCGATTCGAAAAAATATTCTAATCAGATTCGAATTCCAAATTACTCGGTTCTACTCTGTCGAAGCATTACAATCGCAAAATACTATCGGCCTCAATGCCAATAGATTCTTGGTCGTACACAGAATTGTCGTACAGCCACTTCTTAGAGTGGATCACCCTGTCCAAGGCCCTGTAACAGCGACCACTTACAGACGGACAGGGTTTGTGTTGTTGGAAAGGTCTGATTTTCCTGTTCGGCTTAGCTTATCCAGGTTTAATACTCTGAGTTGAGTGCTGGGCATGGGTTACCGAGCCGGACTCGCCGGGACTCGAGCCCAAGATATTCAACCTCCGATGCCAACATGTTAATCACCAGTTCACCACGCCTATATACTGTAACAAAAATGCAGTAAAATCAAATGGATTATGGCAGTGATTTTATTCGGTGATATTAAAATAAAACTATAAAATCGGATTCTGTCACCAAGGTGCTATGCGCAGTTCATCAACAGTCTGCGATAGGCGATCACTGTAAAATGACCAGCACAGGTACCGTACTTTTGTTACAGTTAGGGCTGGGCAAATCCGAATCATTTGGAATTCGAATTTGATACGAATTTTTTTCTAATCGGATCGAATCACAAATTCGATGTAAATAACAAATATCCCATTCTCACATTTACAACTCTACATTTTGAAAATCAAGAAATTTATACCTTATAGTGCATATTCAATACACACTTCAAGTCTAAAAGCAGCAATTTTCATATTTTAACGACAAAATATAGTCGATTTTGGTCAAATTTGACCAAAATCGATTGCATTTTGTCGTTAAAAATGGAAATTCTAGTTTATTTAATATTTTAATATTTGTTCCTGTGAACAATCCACGATTGATCCGAATATATTCTGCTTCGAATCGATTCGAATCCGAGTTGACCTATCTCGCACATGAACCCCGTTTATGAAATTTAAATCTGATTTTACTGCGCGAGGTAAATAGATTTTCACGAAATCAAACGTATAATTAAGTAAAATCAACATTAAAAATATTATGAATAATAATATATCACCGTTCTTGATGACCCGGATATTTGACATCGTCACAGCAGGATTTGATCTGAATCTGATGACGATTTCCCCGGAGATTCCTTTCTGTAGTTCGTAATCGAGGTTGTCTGAGATCAGTTCAGGAGAGACTGTTTGTATGAAAATTAAATTTGATGAGTATATTTAGGAAGATAGTGCCTACCCCTTCGCCGAATGAAAAAACTCAGAATGACATTTTGAGAGATTTAAACGTAGGAAACCTCAACATTTTTTGCGAGCATTCGGCCTAATTTATGCCCCGGAACCACTTTTGCAAAAAATTGTCGCACGAGAAAAATTACGACTAATGCGTCCATTATGACGTCATAATTTGACCCCGAAAAATGTTCAAATTCGCTCCCCACCCTTTTCAAGGTTCTGAATACGCCATTGGAAGTATCATTAGAGATTTGGGGGGCGGGGTGTGTTTGTGCGGGCCACCTATAGTAGGGGCTGGGCAAAACCGAATCATTTAGGATTCGAAAAAATCCTAAAACATCATATTTAAACTGTTGCAGCAAAAAATAATAGTCGCTTCGTTTAACTTACACAGTACGTGCAATTTGGTTTCAATTTTCTTTATGACATAATCATATTCCAACATTTCTTCACAAGTGGCAATGACATCATGATACTGTGACGTCATGTTTTTACTCTCCCACACAACCTATAAGAAATTGAACAGGTAATTTTTTTTTTGAAATTCACTCTGAGCAAGTCCTGGAGCAGATTCTAAAAGGAAACAACTAACGGCCACTCTATAGCAAAGAGCTATTGAAAGATGTAGTACCAACAACTGCACTCTGGAAAACATCTTAAACGGAACTGAACCACCATGGTAAAGTACAGTGAGTGGTATCTGCCCTGGGCAATGGTAGAACCATCTACCACTTCTTGAAATTGAATTAGAAATAGAATCGAGGATGATCAGGAGAAAAAGTAGCTGGTTCGAACGACGGAAAAATGACGAAACTGGGTAATTTGGCTGTAAATGTCTGACAGCTTTTTTTACACCCACTTCTCGGAGTGGATCACCCTGACCAACACCAGCCACGTATAGACAGACAGGGTTAGAGTTGTCGGATAGATGTGATCTTTTCTGTTCGACTTAGCGTACCCAAGTTATTACAACCGTCAAGGTTGAGTGGTGATCAAGGGTAAAGCTGGGCAAAACCGAATCATTTGAAATTCGAATCCGATTCGGGTAATTTTTTCAAATCGGTTCGAATCGCTGATTCTATAAAATAACAAATATTCCTTTTCTACTCTTACTATTATGGTCTATTATGAAGATAATTGAGAAATATACAGTTACGAATTACAAATATTAGCTTGAACAGAAAAACGGCGGTGTATTTTCAATTACACACCAGGCCAAGAGCGAAACTTTTCATTTTAATGACATATTACAATCAAAATTTTAAATTTGACCAAAATCGATTGCTTTTTGTCGTTAAAAATGAAAACCCTAGTTTATTCAACAAGTATAAGTTCCTTTGGTCGAGTTATAATTGATTCGAATAATCTATAATTCGAATCGATTCGAATAACCGTAGTAATGGATTACCGAGCCGGACTCGTTGGGACTAGAACTCGAGATCTTCAAGCCGTAATGCCAACTTGTTAAGAATTGCGCCATCGGCTCACCAGAATCATAATTGCATTGCGCTGCTGAGCGAGGTTTTGCGTCATTTGTAAAACACCGTGAAATTAGATGTTGAATAACATTTTAATGATCAGATTCGGTCGTAAAGCGCCAGTAAAAAGAGTGCCGAAGGCCGCGGCTTTTTGAAACTGTGTCATAATATTTGCTACCTCAGTGGGTGGGAGTTCAGAACCCCAATATTTGTCCACAATCATTTTCCACCGTCCTAATTATGCCACTGATCTCACCTTTTCGTTTACGATAACATCCTGTCCCAATGTTAATCTCACATTGTTCTGATTATCCTTAGCTAGACAGTAGAACACAGTTTCAATTCCAGAGATTAATTGCACCTCGGTTCGTGAGAAATCCACTAGCTCGCCTGGAATAAAGAGAAATATAATTAACAGAGAACTGGGGATGTAATGCCAAAGACTCAGGCTGTCTTCCTCCACCACCATCCTTCATTAAGTGGTGCCTGGGTGGCTATTTACTTTAAAAAGGTGGCTATATTTTAAAACTTTTAGCGTTTGAAATATGACGTCATAATGGGAGCCGCGCGCGTTTTACTACATTTTATATCACAGCAGCACGATTTTTTCAATTACGGCGTTTCAGGACCTAAAACCTACTAAATGAGTTTAACATTTACTGCGCGCCGAAAGCGCTCGTCAAATTTCGGTTTTCCTAACGTTTTAAAAACTTAATTGAGACTCTTGGATTATTATTCGACTCCCACATATATTGGTAACTTATACTTCGATGAGCAGGTTCTTTATACGAGTCGACAATATAATATAACACAAAAGAGCACAAACTATGCAGTTCAACTAGGACGGAAAGGAAACCACGCAACACCCGAGCATGGCATCGACTGAAGTCCTTAAGACGGTGTTAAATGTGGCGTATGTCCAACTTTGACCTCGTGCTACGGATCCTTAAAAATGTAGAAGCAACACAAGTGGGGGAAAACCTTTTTACGCGACTTTGGATGGGGAAAGTTGGGTACAAAATTAGACATTTTTTTTTTATTTCCCCGTTATAATATGACATCTTCAACCGTCACTGACCTCCCTCATACATCAGTAACCTGTTTAACAAACGGTGAGTGGGGTTAGCCTGACTTAAGATGCTCATAAATACGTACAATGTGTCATCTAGTTGCTAGAATGCATTGGCAATGTTTCCAGTGGCTTAATAATCCGATATCAACTAATGCGCAATGATTAAGTTTATTTCAGTTTAAAACAGTGGGTGGGGTCGGCCTGACCTAATAAGTTTACAAAAGGCCTATATTACACCCTGGGTTGAATGGAGGGCATAGGTTAGGGATCGGACTCGTCGGGACTTGAACCCGATGTTTTCAGGCTATGATGCCAACATGTTTAAGCACTAGGCCATCGCGCACACCTCGTTGCTGGAATGTAATGGCAATGTTGCCGATGGCTTTATAATCGCGACATCAACTAATGCACAATGACTAAGTTTGGTCAAATGACTCCGAAAACTGAATCACCCGAATCCACTAGGACAATGTTATTGAACCGTCGCCACCATTGTTTCTAGTTATCGTCTGTTACTCAGCGTAACGAACGAGTCATTGCTTTAATTTTAATTAGTTGAACTTGGCGTTGGGAAACGGCCATCATGATGGTACCTATCCTGTAGGTGCGGGCTTCAGAATAGTCCTACTATATTTCCTGCGTGTTGTAAAGGCCGACTAAAAGGAAGCAAAGGAGTGGTAGATGTTTTACCACCGCCCAGGGCAGATACCCCACTCACTGTACTTTACCGTGGCGGTTCAGTTCTGTTTGGGATGTTTTCCGTTTAGAGTGCAGTAGCTGGTTCTGCATCTTTTAATAACTGTTCGCCATTGAGAGACTGTTTGTTGGTTTCTTTTATGTATTGCTTCTAGCTAGGGGTGGGCAATTCGATTCGGTGATTCGAAACACAATTTATTCGAATCAATCATGAAATGTTCACGGTAACAAATACTTGTTGAGGGAACTCGGATTTTCATTTTTAGCGACGAAATGCAATTGCTTTTGGTCAAATTTGACCAAAATCTATTTCATTTTGTCGTTAAAAATGAAAAATTCTACTTCATTTTGCGAGTTTTTGTTCCTATGGCCGATTCATGATTGATTCGAATAATCTATGCTTCGAATCGATTCGATCCATCGAATTAAATTGCCCAGCCCTACTTTTGTGAGGATAATTCTGAAGCTAACACCAACAGGGCTAATGGGTGAAGTAAAATAAGCAATATTTTCTACCTGTCCAGCATTCAACACCATGATCAGTCCATGTCCCATCCTTCATACATTCAATAGAAGATGAACTGACAAGGTACTTGGGAGCCTTGGAGCGGTGCATGTGCCCTCTAGTGCATAGTAGATCAACCCTGGTGCCGACAATGGATCTTGCTTGAAGTTTGGAAGTTACAGAAAGCCATGGTGATGAAAATGATGGGCGTGGACAACCTAAAACAGAAGAAAATATGAAATTGAGAATATTTTTGAATATGTTAAAATAAATTTTGTTAAGTATGGGTCACTGATGAAGGGTGTCAATGGAACAAAACATGATTTCTTGCTGCTCATGCCCCATTTATTAAATGATCTTTATTTCAAAGTATGCAATAATAATTTTGACAAATATATCTGGTTACGAGATTTTTCTTGCCTCTTGCCATTCCATCCCTTACGCAACATAAGGAACCGGTGAGGTTATCGAGAATAGTCCCGAGGCTGTGGGTCATAGTGTCACGCACACACCCAGCATGTATTGCCTATTGAAGCCCTCTTCGTTCGTCGATCTTGAACATACTTCGTTGGGGTTCGAACCCGTGCCATTCGTTAGGTAATACGTTCGGCAACTATTGTCGGTTTTATCACGCCACCGCAGCCCACTTTTATACACATAGTTATCTACACATTTTCAAATCCAGACGTCCTCTCCTCCCAAATATTGGGGGGGTCCGACTTTGAAACATACGTTTTCTATCCGAGTCGACAATATAATATAACATAGAAGAGCACAAAATTTACAGTACAACTGGAACGGAAAAGCAACCACACGAGACCCGATCATCGCATCGAATAACGTCCTTGAGACGATGTTTAACGTGGCGATCTACTTTGTTCATTCGGGAATGTCCAACTTTGACCTCGTGCTACGGATCATTAGAAATGTATAATTCGACACGTATTGTTACATAACAATCAGCAAATATTATGATACAATCGCGAAAAATAGGAGCTCTTAAATGTTTTTATGTGTAATATTATAAGCATGCAGTGTTACCATCATGTTGCCTTCACAAAGCAATTGGCGACATTACATTATCTAGCAACTGCATGACGCATTATACGTACTTTGTAGGCATCTTAGGTCAGGTAGATCCCACTCACTGTTTGTTGAACAAGTCACCAATGTATGTGGAAGATAGAATGATCCGCTGATGAATAAACTTCCTGATTCACAAGTCAACGATGCATCGGTGAAACATTCTTTACTGGTATCAACTGGTACAAGGTGCGTGGGAAGCTTTGATGCCGTGCAACCTGTTAAATTTGTATTATAATTAGGACAGGGAAATTCGATTCCGTGATTAGAATCAGTTCGAAGCAAAAATTATTCGAATCAGTCGCGAATCGTTCATAGGAACAAAAACTTGGCAAATAAAGTGAATTTTCTATTTTTAACGGCAAAATGGAATCGATTTTGGTCAAATTTGACCAAATCGATTGTAGTTTGTCGTTAAAATATGCCAATTATTGCTTTTACACATAAAGAGTGAATTGAAAACACACTATAAACTATAAATTTTATGATTTTCACAATGGAGACAAGTTGTAATAGTAAAAATGGGATATTTGTTATTTTATACGATTTGAAAAAGTTCTCCGAATCAAAATAACAAGCCGAAGAATCATTCAAGAATCATTATTAATGTATGGTATGGCTCTTACAACTTTGCACTCAGTGAATTGAAAAAAAAATATGCAAGAAAACCGGCCGGTTAGCTAATGAGCATAGATTGAAAATCATTGCAATATCCTAAATGAAACTTTGTCTATCATAATCTTATTGAAAACCATTAAAAGTACTTACACACTACTATTATCTGTTGACTCGCCACTATATCTCCCGTGCTGTATATATCCACCACACTGATACGACTTCCATTGAAACTAGCGTTGATGTTTTGGAAAGTGAAGTTGAGGCTGCCTTCATCAGAATATTCCCCTTTTTCTGTAATCTTTAAACCATCAATATTTGATAGTAAGGAGAATGAGAAGTAATCAGATCGCCAATAAATGCGATACACTCTCACACGATCAGGTATGTCGCTGACATCAGCCGATGTCCAGTAAACGTCGAAATATTCGTATGAAAACCTCACACATCTTATTGTCAGCGTCAACGTAGCATTTTCTCCTGCGTTGAAGGCGAAAACACCGCGTCCTCTGCTACTCTCCGTGTTGAAGGTGAAATTGCAATCTTTGAAAAATATATGAAATTTAATTTTAAGAAATCGATATTTAAGTTGCCATTCATAAAAAAAGCGAAAAATATTTTGAACAATCCCTTGCGATATGTTTTTAGCCCACGAGTGGCGAATCAGTTCACTTCCCTTTGGGACATTTCCCAGTTACAGTGCATTTGCCGGGGATTAATTTTATACCAACTCTCGCTCATATATGTGACCAGTTGTTGACTCCTTTTAAGCTTTCGTTCATACTTAGAGTGAAAACCATATTCACATATCATTTTTTTTATTTTATTTGTTGGGTCAACGTGGAACAACTACTTATCCTTCCTCTATGCCTTTGTGAGAGTGGATCCACATGCTTTACACAAGGATGCTACAGAAAGAATATAAACTGCGAGATAAGAGGTGCGAGGGTCTTTCTACACACGTACACAAATTCAATGCTGTAAATAGGGCTGGGCAATTCGATGATGCACACATTATTCGGAGTAAATTTGACTGAAATCGATTATATTTTGTCGTTAAAATATGAAAATTGTTGCTCTTAGACATTGAGTGCGAATTGAAAATAAACTATAAATCTCTTGATTTCCACAATGTCGTAACACTAAAACAAGTCATAATACTACATTGGGATATTTGTTATTTGCACGAAATTAGTGATTCGATCCGATTCTAATAAATCATCCAAATCAGATTCGAATTCCGAATGATTCGGTTTTGCCCAACCCTAGCTGTAACGCTCCGTCTGACCGAGACAAGCATTTTCAACTATGATAAACCTCTTGTCGAGTCAATTTAATTTCAAAGAATTTCTTGTCTTTGTACCCTTTATAACCATTCTCAGTACTTTGATGAGATTGAAAAAAAACTCACATGGGTTTCCCAGAGATAAAGAAAACGTTGAAACCAGTACAATCAGAATTCGGAATAACATGATCCTTCTGTCCCTGCTACCACAAGAGATATGAAGGATTGAAGCTTGGATTGTGTATATAAGATTGTTATGCAGGTGACGCATTGCATTGTCGTGTGGGTGATTTGGATATTATTAATGAAGTAATAACAAATGCCAACATCGCACCTCATAAGAACAGCGTGCCAATGTGAAGAATGACGTTACAGATCTCTACGGAGGCGCAGAAAATTGGCAAATCATAAAATATCAAGGTTTAGTTGACCTCGCATCTAAAAATATCTTAAGAATATGTAAATGCGCGTCGAATGTGCGCGAAATATTTAAGTTAGGCTACATAAAATGTTGTGGGAGGGGTTATTGTCGAACTTTAAGATCATGACGTCATGCTTACGACACGCATGATGAAGTAACATGTTCTTTGTTTCCTTGACATCAACAGAAGATATGAAGAATTGAAGTTAAGATTGTTATTATAAGACGGCTATACAGGTGATGCATTGTACCCACGTGAGATGTTATTAACGGTATAAAAACAAACGCCAACATCGCTTCTCATAACCACATCGTGTTAATATGAGTATCGCATTTCTAAAAGCTATCAAACCATGTTTTTGTCAAGTATGAGCCACTGATGGATCGCGCAGACAATGCGCGATCCATCTGTGGCTCATACTCGACAAAATAAAATCCGAGATGTTTCATATTATCAAGTTCAAAGTTCACTCAAAGCAAAGCCCGAAGATCTGGGATTTTTGTTTTGGGGCGGCCAAAAAATATATTTGACTTGAAAAATAAAACGCTGGAGAAGCGAAAATTATCATTACACACTCATTATATTGAGATGTGAATGTCGCTATAATAACGTCATGCTTACGTTAGGCAAAATTTGAAATAACAAGTTCCTTGTTTCCCTTATGACAACGAGAGATAAAAGAATTGAGGTTAAGTTTGTTAAAAGCGACGCGTCGTATTGTCGTGTGGGTGACTTCGATATTACTTGAAATAAAACAAGCGCCAACATCGAATCTTCCATCTCCATCGTGCCAATATAAACTTCCAATTTGAAAAAATGGTTTGCCAAGCAAATCAGTAAAAAACCTCATCCTTTTAGGGCCAATAAGTCCATATTGAGAACGGGTCTGGCGAATATTTGATCCTTTTTTTTTATTGAAATTTGAAAGTAAAATACCAAAGAGTTGGCCGAGACTGAAACATTCGAAATTTGAAAGGAGCCGCGGCTTTCTGGATACTGGTTGTTCTGTTGAAGACCACCGATCGTTTCGTGTTCAATTAGTGCCTAAGTCAACCGAAATCCGAACTTGTAGCCTTGAGAGTACGGGCTTTAG
The DNA here is from genome assembly GCA_963675895.2 of Styela plicata. NCBI lineage: Eukaryota > Metazoa > Chordata > Ascidiacea > Stolidobranchia > Styelidae > Styela > Styela plicata. Next base: position 3,521,182 of record OZ023140.1, read on the forward strand.
TCCTAACGTATTTGCTGCCTGTCGTAGAAGTCTACTGAAAGGAAACAAAGAGATGGTAGATGGCTTATCATCGCCCAGGGAAGATACCACTCACTGCACTTTACCATAGCGGTTCAATTTCGTATGTGATGTTTTCCGCTTAGCGTGCACTTGCTAGTACTACATATTTTAGTAGCTCTTTGTGATTAAGTGGCCGTTAGTCGGTTCCTTTTAGCACTGCTTTCGCACTTGGCTTGAGTGAATTTCAATACAAAAAGAAACGGATTGCGATATAATAACGTGAATGAAATGCCGTCATAATGATCTTTTTTTGGTCCTTAGTGCCCTTCAATTTCAATACTTCAACTGTTTACAAAATTTCCAACTCTGGAGATACAACCTTAGTTGTACATCTTGTGGCGCATTCAGAAGCTGTAGAAGGGGACCAGAATTAGAATTTTTACGAGGTCAAATTATGACACTACAAAATGCGCCGCAAGTGAAAAATTTTTCCGGAAAATAGTAATACTATAAAACCTGTCCAAAATCGCGGGGAAGTCGCGAAAAATGTTATATCCTATGCGAGCGTTATGCTCGGAAAATTTTGAGTTCTGGGACTCTCAAAGGGTCATTTTGGGATTTTTCTCAGTTGTCGAGGTGTGGAGAGGATGGCAACATACCCCCCCCCCCTTCACACATACATCATAAAAATTATTCAAAATTGAACACACAAAGTTACTTTTGAGTTGCATATATTTCCAAATACAGTGAGTCTGTGCAAAACATCAAATATCAGATAAAATAATACTAATCCGATCATAAATATTTCAACGAAACATGTCTTGTTAAGCATGAGCCACTGATGGATCGGGCCTTAGGCACGGTCCATCTGCGGCCCATGTTTGACAAAATAAAATTTTCTGGTTTAAAACGAAGTTTAAAATTAGATAGTGTAGTATTTATTACACCCACATAGATTAAAAGTCTTTGACACAAATTATATATTCATAGCAATACTTGAATTAAATACTCATTTCGAACTCTGCTAATATTGTTTAAATAACCTTTTTTGTTTGTTTTCCAATTATTCGTCTTATTGATGAACCTACTGGAGAGCTTATTACCAACAATCGTTAGGCATGGACCATTGTAGTGACTGTGTATCTGTTCTATGTTACAAATACCCGCTAAGTGCATCACTGAAGGGCATGCTCGGTGGCGAAGTAGCAACCATGAACCTTTCAAACAATACGATTGCGCCAATTGGCTAAGCCACTAAGTAAAAAAGTAACATTAATAGTGCAATGCAACTTTTTTTTTATTCAAATTCACTCTGAGCAAGGCCGGAAGCGAAGCCTAAAAGGAACCAACTAACGACCACTCAATAGCAAAGAGCTGCTAAAAGATGGAGTGCAAGCAACTGCATTCTAAACGGTAAAAATCCCAAAAGAAACCGAACCATTATGTTAAAGTGCAGTGAGTGTTACCCGCCCTGGGCGATGGTACAACCATCTACCACTTTTGCAAGGAACCACCTTGTGACGACCACTGGTATGATGGAAAGCTACAAGAAATTGAGAACTGACAACTGCTACTGGTGGCAGGACCAGAAGGGAAGGAGTGATGTCTTCCAAGATATAGTAAAGGGGAACAGCACCCCCATAAATTTGCAATTTTAACAAAATCTTTTTTCAAAAAGGTGAAATTTTCTTGCACATCCGGCATGCAGTCACATATAATACAGAATCCTTTCGTTTTTGCTCAAAAAATGCTGTATCCTTTTACCAAAAAGTCCAAAAATTTGTGCTCTCCTTGGCCACGCAAATTCTGATGTTAAAATATTTAACTTTCATTTTTTATGTCCCCCCTACCGGTTGTTTAGCCTCTTTTGCCACCACTGGCAAAAGCACCAAATGAGAGTAAATCCTATCCACAACTGGATTGCTATCATTGAGTGCAATAAGTTTTTTTACAACTCCTGAACATGGAAAACATTTTTGTAAAGACACACAGGGTTTTGTGTGTGTGTCTTTTTACCACCTCAGGTAATATTATCAAAAATTACCACAGAGAAACATGTTTGTCTAAGTTTTAGTCACTGATGGATCACGCCTCACAGGCCAGGCCCATCGGTGATTCAAGCTTGTCAAGATATTGTATATATATGTCTATCTAGATAAAAATGTTGATTTGTTTGCCAGCTTCATATTTTTTAAATTTAGTTGAAAAGTCACATATCGAAAAAATAAACAACAGAAAAACTATCTATAAAAGCACACAAAAGATAGAATCGAAAATAAACAATATGGAAACAGTGATTTTCGTTCTAACCAAGGCCAGAAACAAAGCCAACAGGAAACTAAAACTAAAGCCACCAACATGGTAATGAGCGCCCATCGGTGATTCAAACTTGTTAACATATTGTATATATATATATATATATATATAGGTCTATTTGGATAAAAACGACATTGATTTGTTTATCAGCTTTAGTGGCCGCAATGGTCTAGTGGTTAAACATGTTGTCATCGCAGGTTGAAGATCTTGGGTCCGAGTCCCGGCGAGTCCGGCTTGCTTATCCATGCCCACCACTCAACCCAGGGTGTAATAACTTGGGTAGGCTCCCAGGGTGTAATAACTTGGGTAGGCTAAGCCAGCCGAACATGAAAAGATCATATCTTTCCAGCAAATCTAACCCTGTTTGTCTATAAGTGGCCGCTGTTACAGGGCCTTGGACAGTGTGATCCACTCCCTAGAAGTGGCCCTAAACAAAAAAAATATATATATATATTTCAAATTTAGTCGAGAAGTCATAGATAGGACAAAATAAACAGCAAAAAATAATATATTGATAAAAGCACTTCTATAAAAGATAGAACTGAAAACAAACAATACGGAACAACATAGTGGTTTTCGTTCTAACCAAGGCCGGAAACACGGTCTGCAGGAAAATAAAACTAAAGCCACCAATCCGGTAAAGAGCAACATAAAGAAGAATAGAAATTGCACTTTAAGTGCAAACCATACCATACAGAACAATAGTGCAGTGAGTAGTATCTGCCCTGGACAATGGTGGATTTGCTTCTATTAGATGCTAGAGGCAGCACGAGGACATACATTAAGGCAAGGCGAATGACCACAACTCGAGGGCTTAAAATATTAAGAAAAAAACTTCAAAAACAATAAAATAAAAGAAACAATTGCAAAGGAAGTATAGTCAACAAGGCTAGGCTATCCAGTACAATATATATATATATATTAAAATAAAAAATACTTAGTAAAATGCAGAAAGACAATAATGAAGATAGTCAGGGTTGTATAACCCAGGCGTCGGCAAACTTTTGTCGTCTGCGACCCATTTTAAAACATAAAATTTTTTCGCGGACCAGCATTTAATTAAAACGCAAAAGTGTTTGTCATTTCTTTTTATTGAAACGTGTACGAGTACAATGTGGAAATTTCAATGAGAACAATGCGCCTGTTTTGCAGCAACAAGACGCTCCCAATTAGGAATTATGCTACTCAATGACACTCGTAATGTATCTCTCACGTCCAGTCCGTTTCGCGCCTTCGTCTTTGTAGCTGTCATCACAGGAAATCCAGACTCACACAAGTAGGATGTGGGAAAGGGCAGTAAAGTTTTTAAGGCTTTTTCAGCAAGGTCGGGGTATTTTGGCAGGACGTTCATCCAAAACGTTGGAAGAGTCAGTGGATAAAAAATACATTTCAGGTTACCGTCATTTGCAATGTCCAACAGCTGGCCTTCTTGCTGTACAGGTAAGGTCGATTCATCTGGCTTAAAAGCGAACGGATTCCGGATCCATTTCTTTGCAACTCGGGGGTCTTTATCCATTGGAAAATAGCGCATGAACTCTAGTAAAAGTACTCGCAGGTGACTGCTCACAAGGTCGATGAATGCTTGCTCATTCTCTCTGTCGTTCAATGTCTCTGATAATGTATGGAACATATCGAATACTCCGTTGTTTACGCGTTGCTCCCACAGTTTAAGTTTGTCTTTAAATGCAGACACTTTATCCGCCAATGTGAATACTGTAGTCATTTTTCCCTGAAGTGAAAGATTGAGTTCGTTCAGCAGATTAAATATGTCGCACAAGTAAGCAAGTTTTTGAACCCAGTTCCCATCACTAAATTTGTTAGCAAGGTCCACGTTTTTCTCCAATAGAAATTTCTGTAGTGGTTCACGTAATTCAAACACCCTGCGTAATGATTTTCCTCGTGAGAGCCACCTTACTTCTGTGTGTAACAAAAGACATTTGTGCTCGGCATCCATGTCCTCACACATCTGCTCAAACAGTCGAGTGTTAAGGGCATGGGCCTTAATGAGGTTGATCATTCTTACTATATCATCAAATACACTATGAAGTTCAGGTGATAACTTTCGACTCGCCAGCATTTCTCTGTGTATAACACAGTGCGTAGCCTCGCAATCCGGCGCTACCTCCTTAATGCGAACAGTAAGACCAGACAGTCGGCCAATCATGGCTGCCGCCCCGTCTGTACACACACCGACACAAAAATACCAGTCCAGTTTTCCGGCGATATAAGCATTCAGAGACTTGAATAGTTCTGCGGCTGTGGTGCGCTCTGGCAATAACAAGGTACATGACATGTCCTCATGAATACCCGCATCTTAAAGATATCTAACGAAAACTAGCAGCACAGCTTTATTTTCGATATCTGTGGACTCATCACACTGAATAGAAAACCATGGCGACTTTTTAATCCGCTCTAACAATTGACTTTCAATATCTTCTGCCATATCCTCAATTCGTCTCCCAACTGTGCGAGCTGAAAGAGGAACCTGTGCTATCTTTTTAGCAGCCGATTCCCCTAACATTTCACGACACATATCAGTACATGCAGATAGAATCAATGCTTCTCCAACAGTGAACGGTTTGTTAGTCTTAGCGATGCGATGAGACACCAAAAAACGATGCTCTTAGTGCAATTGAATCTATAGACAAAGCAGTCCTCAGTACTCTTTTATCACATTCGTGGTCACGTTTTCTTCTTTTGAAAAAAACTCCAAAGATTTATCCTTTAATTCGGGGTGCTTCGTCATCATGTGCCGAAGTAGTTTGGAAGGTTTCATCGACTCGTTTGATAACTTGCTGTTGCAAATTATACACAGCGGGCAAGGTGCATCGCAATCTGAAGTTGAAATGAATCCGTATTTCAAATACGACTCATTATATTGGCGATAGAAAGTCAAAGGAACTTTTCTCTTTTTTTTCTAGCTGCGGGCCCCTCGTCCTCAACATCAACTTGTTCAGATGGTGTTTGACCTATTACCGAAAAATCTAAGCATAGATGTCTGTTTTTTACTCATTTTCATCGGTGCCCGTACAAACTAATGACTCAACAGACGGAATGCAAGTCGACGTCGAGTAACAGCCTACAAGCCACAACAGTGCGAGCGCCATTGTTACGTCACAAAACTATCTGTGGCTTCAGTGATTTACTACGCCCGGTTGGATTTTAACATCCTTTTGTGAATTAATATTACAAATTTATTACACTAACCTGGAAAATCACGCGACCCAGTAACGATCTTTTCGCGACCCAGTACTGGGTCGCGACCCAGCGGTTGCCGACCACTGGTATAACCAATTTAAAATTCAATTTGTTTGAACGCTCATTCAACGAAACTTAATTCAAAAAGCAGAATCGAGGCAAAGGAAGAGATCGGAATTTGAACCCAAGATGACATGCACATTACTCAGTCAGACTAGAGTGAGATTTCATTTTTATTCTGTAGGAGAGGTAAGCAAAGAATACGGCTTAACCTTATGACAAAACATGACCTCTTGTACAAACATTAGTTCCTGTTAGGGGCGGATACAAAGGTGGAAGTTAAGAAATGCAAAAAAATTATTTTTGTGCAATGATTTGTTTATCTGTGTTTAGCTTTTACTCATTTTTAATTAATAATTAATTTAAATTATTAATTAATTGATTTTTATCCTACATGGTTTAAGTATATGGCGAACCATGACCGATTATATTATGGCAAAGTGAGATCTACCAGGTTGATGAACATTTACAGGAAAAATGAGATAATTGTTAAGCCAATATATTTCCGCTCGATATATGATTAAGGTAAATTCTCAGCTTCCCTCTCCTGCAGGATAAAAATGAAATTCTATACTATCCTATCCCAAATTCACCAAGACTTGAATTGGAAGCATTGTCCTCTAGCTACCACTAGCTATTTAAATTTTAGCGAACTTCAACCTCATGTCTTAGCATATCCTTGGCTTCCACATCTGATAGCAATCTTTAGTTTATGATCCAGACATTCGTATGTGGGGTATTCAGGGAGCTTAAGCATGTTTATACTGAAAAGATAAAATTAAAAATGTTCAGTGCAAAGTTAACAACTCATTAAGGTTGAAGCTTTATTAGAATTTGGTGAAATTGTAAAAGTACAGTAAAATACCAGCAATGTTGAAAGATTATTCTATTTCTGTAGTAAATAGGGTTTAAACCAACTTGTACATCAGCACAACCCTAGTATGTTGGCGTGATGGCCTAGTGGTTAAACATGTTGGCATTGCAGGTTAGAGATCTCGGGTTCGAGCCCAGGCGAGTCCGGCTTGCTTATCCATGCCCACCACTCAACCCAGGGTGTAATAAGCCAGGTAGGCTAAGCCGAACAGAAAAAGATCATATCTTTCCAGCAATTGTAACCCTGTCCGTCTATAATTGCCGCTATTACAGGGCCTTGGACAGGGTGGGACCCACTCTAAGAAGTGACTATGAAAAGAAAAGACGTCAAAATAAACATATCATTTGCTTGCTAAAAAACTACGCTACCATTTGTGGTAAAAGTTGAATCTTACCAAGTACTGGCTGTGGGTAGTTCATCGTTATCTTGATATGGTAGATAGGTGATAACGAATGTTCCCTTTCCTCCAGACGCTGATTGCAGTTGAGCAAAACCTCGATGTGGAACGCGACAACATCCCGTGGAAAATTGTAATAAATGGATTCTATCTTCATTTGTCATGGATTCGACTGATTCCCAGAACCATTTGATAATCTGGAGTAAAGATAAATATAAGATTAGTTTGTTTATCTTACAAGAAAACTCGGATCACTGTGAAAAGCTACATCCTTAGGCATTTAGCTAATACCACATTTTTTTTCTTTTAAATTCACTCTGAGCAAGGCCAGAGACATTGCCTAAAAGGAACCACGTAAAGGCCACTTAATAGCAAGAGCTACTAAAAGATATAGTACCAGCAACCGCACTCTGAACGTAAAACATTCCAAAAGGAACTGAACCGACATGATAAAGTGCAGTGAGTAGCATCGGCCCTGGACGATGGTAAAACTATGGTCAGAGTTTACAATTGAATCACAACTATCGTTACCTTATGATCTTCATCATATCCACCAGAATACCTTGTGTTATTTTTCCAGTCGCTGACATCGATCTCCGATAACCCTGACAACAGAAGTTCAAGCTCTGATTCGGTGAAAATCTGGATCAGTGATTCTAAAAAAAAATTGTTTTCGGTGAGCAATTAGCCAACCACTTATCCTTATTCGGGTGTTCGGTTAGCTCAATCGGTAAAGCGTTGGTAATACGCTTAACATTGGCAATACGCATCTCTGATCGTCATGACGCAGGTTCGGATTCCGTGAGAGATGGCGATCATATGCGTGAGGTCTGCTGGATGCCTCGCCGCTGCACGGTGGTTCACTTAAGCGCTGCTTACGGGTCCCTACGCCAACCAGGTCCAACCAGGCACAGGAAAAATGAAAAACTGGTATCTGCAAGAGAGGTCGTGGTTTGCCATATGGTTAAGCTGTAATCTCGACTTTCCTTTCCCGCAGGATAAAAATGATATCCTATCCTATTCCATGACTCTTCGTTTATGCAGTAAATGCAAGGACGCAATAGCAATGGTAACTATGACTATTTAGGAAGATTCAAGGTCTTGCTTCTGAAAAATTTTATATATATATATTTCTATTCTTTCATTTCTCTAATGTTTCTTTGGCCTAAGTTTTTCAGACAAGCATTTTAAAAAGTCCATTACCAGATCATTTATTTTCATCTCAATATCAAGTTAGATTATTTCAAATCTTACAGGATTGAAAATACAAATTTATAAAAAGGCGAAATCTACAAATACCTATATTTTTCATCATTCTATTTCAAAAATTTTTGAAATATATGTTGAATCACAAAACTTCATAACTGGTATGTATAAAAAATGTTGAATCCTCTTCTAAACCAATCTATAGTTGGCTTTCTCGATACATAATTCTGTGAACCCACCACGTTCTTCCAATATCCAGTTGAGGTGAGCAAATGCGCGTTACTTTCTTCGAATGTTTCTTTGAAACTTATTCCGTGACACGCTTTTAAACTTTATTTTAGGTTTAGTTGCTTTCCTGATAACTCTGTAACGTTACATCTTTATTTGTATCGCCTTTTGGGTCGAAATAAACTATGTCTATGTCAAGATTTATACATACGAGGTATAAAAGCATTGAATCCTTCTCTGAATGCATCAATCTGCGGTTGAATTGCTCTGGTCATTCGGAGTTCGGTTACAAGTTGGACGTATTCTGCTTTGTTATTCTGTTGAGAGAACGTTAAAAATTTCTTTTCTCTTCTTTTGAGTGAATCACCCTGTCCAAGGCCCTGTAACAGTGGCCATTTATAGACGGACAGGGTTACGATCACTGAAAGATATGATCTTTCCCTGTTCGGCTTAGCCCACCCAAGTTATTACACCCTGGGTTGAGTGGTGAGCATGGATAAGCGAGCCGGACACGCCGGGGCTCGAAAATGAAATCTTCAACCTGTGATGCCAACATGATTAACCACTAGGCCATCGCACACACGGAATACTTACTCATTAGAAAAACTTAGTTGTCTAATTGGGGAGGTCCTCTATGAAAAGTTAGATATATTTGAGAATCCTTATCGAATGTACTTTTTAATATTTTTTTCATTAAAATACACTCTGAGCAAGGTCGGGTGCAGTGCCTGAAAGGAACCAACGGCCACTTAAAAGCGATGAGCTACTAAAACATGTGGTACCAGCAACTGCACTTTACAAGGAAAACATCACAAACGGAACTGAACCGCCATGGTAAAGTGCAGTGAGTGGTATCTGCCCTGGACAGTGGTGAACTATCTAATCCCAGATGCGACCTTTTACGCTCGAATTGGTTCATTTTGCAGTAAAATCATGGTATAAGCCATGGTATAATTTGTGACTTCGCTGCGAAAGCGGCACTATAAGGTCAAATTTCAGCAATTTCTCTTAAAAATTCCATTTTTCTTATAGCATTCTTTGAATATTGTTTAAACTAAACATGGAGGACAAAACTAGTTGCAATTTATCTGGTAGTTCGAATACATTCCAGATTCGGATGGTCAAATATTTTTTTTTGTATTTTTTTGTACAGGGACTTAAAAAAATTTGTCACAAATGTTGTAATTTTACATCTGGCTGATTCATTGGAAAATATTGATCTTTTGTTGAATTTTTTTGTAAGTTTTGAAGTTTTAAACATGATACGCTAAAGAAGGAAATTTGCGTATAAGTGAAAAGAGACACTCGCACCTTTTGTCGTGAATGCTTGTTACTGTTTGTTACAATAGTCATTGCTAAATACTTCTGAGAAAGTCTAACAGACGAAACTTTACAGAAATAAAATTGTCTGTGCGGCTCTTGAACCTCTTTTTTTAGTAGTTTAGTGGCAGCGATGGCCTAGTGGTTAAGGTTGATGGAATTGCAGGTTGAAGATATCTGGTTTGAGTCTTGGCGAGTCCGGCTTATTAATCAATGCTCACCACTCAACTCGGGTTGTAATAAAATAACTATGGATAGGTTAAGTCGATCAGGAAAAGATCATATTAATCCACCAATTCAAACCCTGCCTGTCCATGAGTGGCCGTCGGTACAGGGTCTTGGGAAGGGTGATCCACTTCAAGAAGCGGCTTTAAAAAAATATTATTAGTTTTGCATCTTTACATGGAGCATCAAATCGAGCATGGAGCATAAAACATTGGATTTGCCAGTCCAAATAGCAAATCCAGTCGTCAATTCAAGATAAATCTATCTGGAAATAGTAAACATGTTGTCAAACCTGCTTACTGCTCGTTAACTTGGCCAAAAATTTTACTTTATGGGACTTGTTTAGCTCATATAACCTACTAAAGACACATCAAAGTTTAATTAAAATTTTTTTTAAATGGTTCTCAAGATTTTCGGCATAAAACATTCCTTTGAGAATTGAGTGTTGTGAGTGTATTGGCCCTAGATGATGGAGAAAAGATCCCTACTTCTGAACTAACATATCAGAAAACATTACAAACCTCATTAACCATGACCTTTGACCCATCTGGTTTCAGTTCGATCTCTTGCATTGATCCAAACACATCAGTTTCAACAATAAATGTCAAGTCAAGTCCTGTGGGAATGGAGGTGGGTTTCATTTTAATTCAAAACGCACTTTATTTTATTTGAAAGTTGCTTTATGCAAGACCTGAAGCAGTGCCTGAAAAGAAATCGACCAAAAAACTTGTCTATATACGGTCTATTACAGCCCCATAGGTACGGGTTTAGAATAGCCCTAACGTATTTCATGCGTGTCGCAAGAGCCGACTAAAAGAAAGCAAAAAAGTGCTAGGTTCTACCATTGTCCAGGGCAGATACCAATCACTGCACTTTACCATGGTGGTCAGATCTGTTTGGGATGTTTTCCGATTAGAGTGCAGTTGCTGGTACCAACCATTTAGAAGCTCTCTGCTATTAAGTGGCCGTTAGTTGGTTCCTGCACTGCTTCCAACCTTGCTCAGAGTGAATTTTACCAATAAATATTGATATATGTAGTAATAATATAACTTACGCCTCGTGTAGGAGCAGGCTTGAAAATTAATGAAACAGATTTCTTACGTATACCAAGAGGCTAAAATGGAGTAAAGAACTGGTTTTTCTTTTCTATCGCCAGGGGCAGATACCACACACTGCACTTTACCATAGTGGATGGGTTTTGCTTGAATTGCTTTAGCACTTAGGGCAGTGATTTAGTTCACAATAGCTTATTCTCATATAGCGAAGATAGCAATAAATTTACTTAAATCAGTGATATTGTTGCCCAAATTCATAACAAATTTTTGCATCTTACCGTTGGTTATAAATTTCTCCACCAACTATGTCCATGCATAGGATCATGCCAAAACTTCCTTTCCTGTCTTGGGAAGGACATTTGCATGAGAAATGGTTGTATTATTCTAAGCCTCATTTACCCGCAAGATAAAAATTAATTAAATCATATTTGCTACCATGTTTTGAAAACACCTATAGTTTATAATATTTTGTATGTTAAGTGTTCCATGTAATTTCGTCAAGCCATTGGTGCGAATACGCTATGACTCGTGTGACATAAGACGAATATGCAGGCAGCTATGTTGGTTTTGTTTTGTTTCTAGTAGAACAGTAAACTAAAGAATACAAACACCATGCACCAGCTTGTAAATCTGTTGAGATCTCGAGATTTAGATCGCGAGAATCTAAGACTTTCATCTTTTTATAGAGAGTGTGACATACTAGTCAATCAACACTGGATTACACAGAAAATAAACAGAGGGAACATTAAAGAATTAATCACTCCTTCTTAAAATGAATATTTTTAAATTTCATCCTGGTTTCGTACGTTATATGACAGTTTTTTTTATAGCCACTTCTCTCAGAGTGAATCACCCTGTCCAAGTCCCTGTAACAGCGGCTACCTATAGACGGACAGGGTTACAATTACTGGAAAGATATGATCTTTTCCTGTTCGGCTTAGTCTACCCATGTTATTACACCCTGGGTTGAGTGGTGGGCATGGATAAGCAATCCGGACTGGCCTCGTTTGTAAGGGATTCTAGAAGTCTGTAAGCCTGCCACCATATTTATAAAATACAGTGCCACAATACCTAAATCAGTGATATCGTTGTCCAATATCCATTGTAGATTCTTCGCATATTCTGGATCGATGGAAGCGACGTCGGTGTAATCGACAGGAATTCCAAGAATATGTTTATAAAATGAACGAGTGAAATACACGTTGACTAATTGTTTGTGATAAAGTGCAAGTCCAAGTATACGTCCCGTGAAACTGTTTGAAAATAAAGAAGAAATGGATATTTTTATTCATCATTTAAATTTACCCTAAACACGGTCAGAAGCAGCTGCCAAAGAACATCAACAAGCGAGTGTAACAACCAAAGGAGTCAGTCGCATAAGATAAAATACCAGTAACTGGAAGTAGAGAGTGAAACATATTCCATTTCCTTCCATTCTTTCAGTTTATGCCGAAATCCTTTTCTTCCGTTTTTTTATAGCCACTTCTTGGAGTGGATCACCCTGCCCAAGGTCCTGTACCGACCACTTATAGACGACAGGGTTAGAATTGCTGGAAAGATATGATCTTTTCCTGTTCGGCTTAGCCAAAAGTTATTACACCCTGGGTTGAGTGGTGGGCATGGTTTAATGAGCCAGTATTCAAAAAGCTCCAACAATAATTAACGCTGCTATTAAATCGATAATTTTTTTTATTAAAATTCACTCTGAGAAAGGCCAGAAGCAGTGCTTAAAAGAAATCAACTAACGGCCACTTAATAGGAGGATGTCATTTTTATCCTGCGGGAGAGAAATGCCGAGAATACAGCTTAATCATATGGCGAACCATGACCTCTCGTACAGATACCAGTTCCGAATCGGGGTGAAGGTTTTTGATTACCGTATTTCTCGTTTTTTCTGTGCATGGACCTGGCTGGTGGAGGGATCCGTAAGCGGCGCTTATGTGAATCACACGTGATTCGAACCTGCGCCATGACGATCAGAGATGCGTAGCTCGAAGCGTATTCCCAACTACCGATTGAGCTATCGGGCACCCTAATAATAATAGTAAAGAGCTGGCAGATGAACAACATATTCTTTCGTTGTGACGTCTTAAAAAAGATTATTTAAACTATAAATTTTCTCCGGCGGAATAATATACTTTTAAGTGTCTGAATAGATGAGTCTAATGCACACTGTAACAGCCACAATACACGTGAAGTTGTCTTATCGATGCGTTACATTCCGGGTAACAAGATAAAAACGGCAATACACAACTGCATTGCTTTGTGCCAAACGCAAAAAACGAAACGACTGCCCCCACACTACGTTAGCTTTCATTTCAAACCGTTCTGTTTCACTGGAAAACGTAAGTAAATGCATGCAGAGCATTACGCTTGGTAAAACGCAAGGGTAAAATACAACAAACCTAAAAAAAACGCAATCTACGCAAACGTGTAGTGTGACCTTTACACAGCACATTACTACATTCAAAAACGAAAAATTCACCTGAAATAATTAAGGTGATCAGGATTGATTGCTGAATTACAATTTGGTTGAAACGTAGAACCATCGTCAGATTGTGTGAAGAGAGCATATTCCGGGTTGCATATTTCATTCGACAAAATGTCAAACCATTCTCGTAGAACTCCAGCACCCTGGATGAAAAATGATGTCAGATGCAGTAGCTTAATGTTTATCTTGCTGGCATTAGGGTTGCTACGACAATACTCAAAATTCGTTATGTAAATAAAATATTGTTTCAGCAATTCATATAATTAAATTGCTGGCATTTGACTATGTTTTTTTCTCTCCTCTGATTGATAAGGACATCGCTAAAAGTGTGAGCTACGTGCTACAATAAATATCAGAAAAAGAAATTTTTCATCTAAAGTAGAGTAGCAAGCACATCTATTGTGGCCTAGTGGTTAAACATATTGGTATCAAAGGTTGTAGATCCCAGCTTGTTAACCCATGCTTACAACCCAGGGTGTAATAACTTGGGTAAGCTAAGCCTAACAGGAAAAGATCATAAATTTCCAGCAATTCCCAACCCCGTCCGTCTATGAGTGGCCGTTGATCCACTCCCATAGGTGGCTGAAAAAAGAGATGACCCATATTTCGTTCGAGATAAACCATTTCAGCATCACGCCGGTAACAAAAATATTGTCAGGTACCCTGGTGCAGCGGTTCTCAATCTTTTATAAGTCATGTCCCCCTAAAATGAGTCTCTAAAAGAGAGTAGGATCAAAAGAACCAACACTGGTATTAAATCATCTCTTAGTCCAGTTCCCTATATGCCATGCAGAAAGAAGCTCATATAAGAAACCAACTGACCGAGTCATAAATTTATTTTGTCAAACATCAGCCACAGATGGATCGTGTCTGATTGACACGATCCATCAGTAACAAAAACTTAACAAAACAGCGATTTATCAGTAAGACATACTTAACAAAACACGTTCAGTTAATATTTTTCTGACTAGGACCAGCCATTT